>JAZKJV010001225.1:253163-571992 GCA_037367405.1 Ottelia alismoides
TAGCATAGGAGTCTTTTCACTTTTACTTAGCACGAGTTATGTCTTCCTTTGTCGCTCTCTGATCACTATGAGGACATAGTTTGAGCTAAGTATAGGGGGTGTTGTATATATTGTATACATACTTTAGACATAACTCGTACTTTTAAATATGTCTATTTTTAGGGATAGGTATATAAATTTGTAAAATACACGTGGGGTATATAGATTTTGATCACCTTCAAAAAAAATAAAAAACAAAACAAACAAACAAAAACAAAAAAACAAAAAAACCAAAAAAACAAACAAAAAAAATAAAAAACAAACAAAACAAACAAAAAAATCCTTGCATATTCTTATATAAATTTTACTAACCTTTTTCCTATTTGAAAAAAAAATACAAAACCAAAATCTATAAAAAGTTGCATAAAAAAACTCTTTTCACATTTGCATCATTTTTTCTTTCTTCTTTTCTTTCGTTCAAAAATCCATAAAAAGTTCAAAATTAGAAAATTGTTTCAAAAAATACTTTCTTTTTGCATGGTACATATTTCTTGCATTTGCATGTATATTTTTCAGGATAGTATTGATAATTAAACTAAGTCTGGAATAAAATTGAAGAATGGAGCTTAGTTGGGCCTTAATCCACATAGTTTCAGAGGAACTTTATAAGAACTAGAGTTAATACTTTTCAGGTCCTAGTGACTTAATTCTTTGAGTCCATAATACTATGTTCACTTGTCATCTTGATTAGTGTAAGTAGAACATTTAACAGCACACGCATGATTCTTTCAGGTCGTGGCTTATCTTGGACAAGCACTCTACACGTAGCTCTTCATGGAGGAGGTAGTGAGGAGGCAGAATCTTTTGTCTTGGAGTAGCATGCGAGGGTACTACTTTTAGGCGGAACCTCTCATCTTCCTCTAGGGAGGGAAGTGCGTCTCAACATGGTATGGTGGCACTGAAATCTAAAGACATGATGTTGTGGGGTTGCAATAATGCTTGAAAAGATGGATAGTCTACTAGCTCAAAAGGAAAAACTCCTCATGTACATGCTGCACCTTATATATTTTTTTCAAAAAAGGAAAAAATGCATAATCTCATAAGTTGACATGCAAGATTTAAAATTAAAATGCCTGTCGGAGTGTATATACAATCATAAAAAAGGAAACTAATAAGAGCTTCAAAGTCAAATATTTGTAAGCTTGCAACTGGATAACTTGGGTACATTGGCCATGCATCTAAGGATAGGTAAATACATTGGTTACCGTCCATTCTTTTCTCCATCTCCTCTTCTTGAGCTGGTTGTACTTGAACTTAGAAGGAAATATCCCTGCTCCTCAAGGAAAGAGTTTCTAGACCAGGGGACTAGAGTTACCTTGTTGAGCGAGGTTGTTTCTTTGCTTCTTTTGAGATGGGGAGCTATATTTCACTTACACCATACAAGTAAAGATTCATAGTCATAAAAATTTGTGTATGTAGACTTGTTCTGACCTGACTGTTGAGGAGACCAGAATAGGATTCTTATGGACTTAGAGGTTGATAGGTTTTAAATCCATTTCCTATTAAGGTTCCGCCACACTAATAATCCAAAGGTCCGACAGAGCTCCATACTACATTTTTATGAAGATAAGTTTAATACTCAATGCTGTCCTAATTTCTTTATTTTTGCATTCTTTTTCTTTTTATTCACTTATTCTTTCAAATAAGTGTTTGCTAAGGGACTATCAAAGGCAAAGCATAGGGGGATGATGAATATGCATTTCATCATCTTTATTCATTTATTTTAGCTTAGAATCCCTTATAAAACACATGTATATAAAACTAACTCCATATTTTTACTAACTTGCATTTGTGTGTAAATATTGTACACTTATTACCATTTTAACCTAAAATAAATAAAGAAAGAAATAGAGGAAAAAAAAGAAGATTATATATGTAATAGATACAGGCTGACCCAAACCCTGAGAGAAGGTCAAGATTTGACCTGTATACTACACTATTTTATTTGTACATCAATTGACCTCAATTTAAATAATGTTCAAAACAGAAGTTGTAAATAAAAATGTGTCCTAAATAATAAAAATAATTGCACAATCAAATCATGTACAGAATCAAAGCAACCACACTTGGAAAAAGCCATTTAGTTATAATTGAAAGACCAATTTTGGCTCCATATGAACTCAAATTGAACAGAACTCACTTCCATTGTATTCTAAATAAATTATCTTTAAAATGGCTGTGATTTCATAATTTTTGGAGTTACTGTTGAAAAGTTGATTTTCCGGGGTGGTTTATGCAATTTTACCATTTGTTTGTACATATCGTATTTGTAAATATTTGTAAATATTTTTATTAATTATTATTTAAAAATTTAAAAATTTAAAATAAAAAAACTCATTTCCTTATTTAATTATATATATAATGTACCACATGTATACAATATATGTATATAGTTGTTATTCTTAAATAACCACCACAGATAAAAATTAACATTTTTTATTCAATTTAATTAAGTGACAAAAAAAAGTAATTTCTATAAATATTTTTAACACTAATCTCTCTCTTTATCTTTATCTCATTTAAAATTTTCTCTCTTATCTCTTATCTTCATTCAAACTTTCAAAAAAATTCAAACTCTATTTTCTTTATCTATTATTATGGCTCCCTCTCCCTCATTTCAACTTGATTAATCTTTGGTGAGAGGAACCTTCTCTTCTAGAGATATCTTGTCGCAGAGAGGTGCCTAGCCTTCGTGTCGTCCGGTGACAACGAGTTATCTTTCGTCGAGGTGATCACGGTCTTTTCCGCTGCTAAGGTTAGATCCATCATTTTCTTCTTGTTCTTAATATAGGATAATTGTAGTTTTATTTTATTCCTCATATTTTTATTTCATTATCATTTTTTCTAGATCTTAGAATCCATCACGAGTTTTATTCACCTTCGATTCTGATTTTTCATCTCACTTTCTCGATCTCTACGCGTTCTTTTCTACCTCACACAATCTCTCACCTCCGACCACGCACGATGGTCGGAGATCCGGTTCCATCCACCATTTTCTGTAGAACAACACTCGTTCATGTCTTCCATTTTGATTTTAGGATTGAGTCATCATGCTCATATCCTAATTTGTTTATTAATAAAAAATAAAAAAATATTTCTCTTTCTTCCTAAAATTTGTTTTGCAGGAAATAAAAAGATACAAAAAATATATATAAAAGGGTTTTCAACTTCTAATTTTTTTACATATTCAAAAAAAAATAAAAAAGTCGAATACAATTCTGTTTAATAAAAAAATAAATTAAATACGTCGCATGCCTGGCGTAGGCCGCCTCCTTCCTCCCTGAATGCCAACGCCACCGACGGCATCGCCCAACCCGTCCCTCCGCTGACCGTGGCCAGCTGTCTTGTAGCCCTGCGACCAGTCGCACTCACGACCTCCTGGAACTGCCTTGCGCCAGCAATCCCCATTCTTCCAATCCTACCATCCTGCCCGCCAAAGCTCCTCCGCCACCCACGAGCGGTTGATGCGCCACCTGTGCGAGCAGCGACCACCGATCGCGAGGCCCGTAGTCCCTCCTCCTGATGCCATAGCACCTCCACCAGCACCGCGTGGAGTCTACATCACCATCACCGCATGTCCAGCCAAGCCCCATCACCAGCCCCTGCAACCGCCAGCAGCCCACAACAAGCGTCGTTGTCGTGCGCCTGGGAATAGGAAGAGAAAGGGGGTGGTGCCCCCTTTTGAAGAAACTAAGGGAAGAAGAAACCCTAAGGGGCTAATATTATTTTTTGAGAAAATTACTACTGCCCCTCAAAAGTTTTCAAATTTGTTGAAACGCCCTTGCCAGTTCAAGCATTGGGCAATTTGCGTGGAGACCTTCGAATTTTACAATAATTGCAAATAATGCCCTCAAGCATGTGCTTTGCAACTATTACTAGGGAATTTACACTTTTTGCCTCACTTTATCTCTATCATTTATTTAATGCAAAAACATTAATTGTTTGCATTTCTGTCTTTGTCTGTGCAGACTATTTATTGGCTCATCTTTTCATTCAAATAAATGTTGTATTTGCTCTGAAAATTCTACAAAAATTTATGTATACTCACGTCGTGTGTCTTGTTATAGTTTAAATTTTTCATTGCATTTTATCACCATTTGATATTTATAAAAAATCAAAAATAGTGTCATTTTCTCTTCCTGAAATTCAAAAATTCATAAAAATTTGTATATTACTCTAAAAATTCAAAATAATAGATTAGTTTTATTTTATTATCTTTTAATTTCTGTCCAAATTTTGTGCATTAATTATTTATAAAACTAAAAAAAATGCAAAATACTAAAAAACTTACAAAAATCATAAAAAAATTCCATAAAATCCAGAAATCATGATTGCACTCTTTACTCTTAGCACAAAAATAGTTTCTAGGAGTTTTAAGCACTTAAATATTTTTAAGTTACAAATTACTCGAGGTTGTGCACTATTTATCATTTTTGCCACTTTTTTAATTTTAGAAAAATACACCAACATCTAAAAATTCTACAAAAATTCCCAAAAATATTTCAAAGCCTTTAAAACCCAAAAATATTTTCTCTGGATTTTTCTGAGTATTTTTGATATAATTGGATAATACAAAAAGAGTATGGTGTGTGTATCTCGTCCCTTGTGCATATTATTCCTTATTTTTGAAAATAAAAATGCAAAAAAATCAAAATCATTAAATATTTGAAAATCAGAAAATAAAAAAATAGAAATAAAAAAAATTATAAAATGAAAAAGACAAAGAAACCAAAATAGTTTGCATTTGAGATTCTCTTTTTCTTTAATTGATTTTCGACTAATTGAATAACCCTCGGGAATCGTTGCCTCCCTGAGTTCGATCCTGCTGCTATACAAGTAAATAAGTAGCAAAAATTTCTCTCGCTTCATTATTCTTATAATTATTTTTGTAGTTTGAGAAAAGAAAAAAATATTTATTGACACTTGATTGGGTTGCAACGACATTGTTCATAATTAATATAATTAAAACCCCTCAAAAATCTAGCAATAAAATGGCGCCATTGCCGGTGAGGCGCGATGAGGGAAGTTAGGTTTCTCTTTTGACCTGCTAATTTTGGTTGTACATATCTGTTTATATTTTGCCACATTATTCCATTGTTCATATTCACTGCATTTATTTTATTTTTCTTGCTCATATTTAATAATTGTGTTTCTTACACATTCTCTCTTTTCTTTTTCATGTGAGGGCTCACGGAGCGAAGTAGGCGTTCCTAGGAGAGCCGAAGCACCCTAGTGAAGCGGAGGCGGCTTGATTCTTCACCGAGCCGTGAGATAACATGAAAAGAGGAGGATAGGAATTGAAGGAGACAAAAAAAGACTTTATTTATTTATTTATTCATTTATTTCTAGCATTTGAACCCTTGTAAACGGATATTCATTTGTTACGGGGTCTGTTTCGCCAAGTGCCGGTGCACTTGGGGGACCTCACCTGTTTTGTTTTCATCACCTTATTTTTCTTTGTTTCACACGAATTTCGAGAGATGCCTATTGATTGATTTAATTAATTAGGTCTAAATACCCTAAAAAACAATATCTATACTGGATGGTCCTCCGCTACTCTACTGGGTGGAAGAAGTCTGCTCCACAGTAGAGGTATTGGCTGCTACACTCGTATTGTGGATTGCACTGATCATACTCACAAGAAGCTCCAGGTGCTTTGTTATCTCATCCACCTTATCTACGTTCTTTGTCCTCTGCTCGATCATATGAATCTTATCAAGGTAATGAGATCGCTTTTCAATAATGTCCACTTTGGATAGGTGGTTTCCAATGAGGGCCAGGGCAGTGCTATCCACCTTATCCACTTCTTGTGTTGCCATCATATTGACATCCGTGTAGGGTACTGCAGGGGCGGTGATGGGGTGCTTCTGAAAAGCACGTGAAGAAGAAAGAGCTGCTGAACTTTTCGCCATCTCCTCAAAATTTTGATAAAGGACATCCTCGTCCGTATTGAAGTAGTTTCCCCCACAAACAACATCTACCAGCTTCTGATTTTCAATGGTTAAACCCCTAAAGAAATTTTCTACAAGGCTGATCTTTGGAATATCATGATGGGGGGATTTTACCGTCAGATCTTTGAATCTTTCCCATGCCTCGTGAATAGGCTCTTGGGGCATCTGGGAGAAATTAGAAATCAAGGATCGCATTTGGTTGAGTCTTCCGAGTGGATAATACTTGTTCAGAAATGCGGACCTCAACTCTTCCCAAGTAGTGACAACCTTCCCCAGTGATTTAACCAATACAAAGCTTTGCCCATCAGACTGAATGAAAAGGCGGTCATCTGCACTACCTCTAATGGGACATTTGGGTAGTGTACTATTCCACAAATGCGATCGAACTGTTGGAGATGTAAATAAGGTTATTCATTAGTATATCATGGAATATTGGGAGGAGAGGTAAAATAGTAGGCTAAAGCTCAAAATGCCCATGAACCGTAGGGATTTGTATCAAAAAATTTGTATGTCCTACCCCTGATTTATAAGAATCCTTAAGTGTAGGCTTAGCCCCAGGTTCTATGTGAGGTTCTTCTCTCCCATTCCCAGCTCCAGGGTTTCTATCATCCCCCTCTCTCATATCTTCTCTTTCCTATCTCAGCTGAGAATCATGTCTCTCAGTGCGGTTTAAAAATTAGCCTGCTCTTCTATCTGGGCTTAAATTGTCTGGATGGAGGCTAACAGGGTGATGTTGATCTTGCTTTGCTCTGACATGGTTCCCTTTCCCTTTGGTGGCATCAAGTGTTCGGTGTCTGAATCTGAAAATGTGCATGATACTCGATTAGTACTCAGAATTGATGGAGTCTCAGATATTAATGCAAGATTAAAGCCAATCTTAAATAGTTGATTGATGGATGTTGTGAAGGGTGAAGTGGAGAAAGAGGAATATTCGTGAAGTGAGTCTCCGCGAATAGATGGTGAACGGCTCGGAGTGTAGAATGAGTTCGTAGAGTCCGAACGAGAAATACTTGCAGAGTCGGAAAGGGATCGGAAATGCTAATTCGCGATAAAAAAATAATGATGAATGCAGGGGTTAGAAATGCGTACCTTATCGCCAGCACTCTACATGCAAGTGATCCAAGCAGAATTGAAATAAACTATCCTATATGATGCAAGTAAACCATCCTTGATGATAGCTTCTATTAATGGGCAAGAACAAGTTAATTTGACGAAGTCCAAATTACGCTATACTCTTTAAGTACAGAAAATCTTATTTAGGGTGTTTGGACATAATTAATTACCTGGATCAAGCAAATTAATTAAAGCAATCAAGAGGTAGCTCACTAAATCCGCGGGAAACAAAGAAAAATAAGACGATGAAAACAAAATCGGTGAGGTCCCCCAAGTGCACCGGCACTTGGCGAAACAGACCCCGCAACAAATGAATGTTCGTTTACATGAGTTCAAATGATAGGAAAAAATCTCTCTCTTTTCATCACCTTCAATTCTTCTTCTCCTCTTCTCACGCTATCATGTGGCTTGGTGAAGAATCAAGCCGCCTCCATGTCGCTTGGGTGCTTTGGCTCTCCTAGGATCGCCTCCTTTGCTCCACGGGCCCTCGAAAGAAAAAAAAGAGAATGTGTAAGAAACACAATTATGAAATATGAGAAAGAAACAAAATGAAATGAATGCAGTGGATATGAACAATGAAGTTAATGACAATATGTAAACAGATATGTACAACCAAGAATAGCAGGTCAAAAGAGAAACCTAACTACCCTCGCCATGCCTCCCCAGCAATGGCACTATTTTGTTAATCAGAAAATTTTTGGGGTTTTTTTTTTTTATTTTATTTCCCCAGCAAATTGGCGTGAGCTCTTCGAGGGGATCGATATTTAATGATATGATGGTCATTGCTATCCCCAAAAATCCCATGACAAATAAACATTTTTTTTGCTAATTATTTACCAGTATAGAAGACAGGATCGAACTCATGGAGGCTACAATTCCCGTGGGTATTCAAATAATCTATGAAAATCAATTAAGAGAAAAGTAGGAATCTCAAAGGCAAAATATCCTTGGTTTTTGTGGAATTTTTATTTTTTTCAATTTTGCTAATTTTTTATTTTCTGATTTTCAAAATTTTAGTGATTTCAATTTTGCAATTTTTTAATTTTCAAATAAAAAACAATATGCACAAAAGAAGAACTACACACACCAAACTCTTTTTGTATTTTTTTATTATACAAAAATGCTCAGAAAAATCAGAGAAAATATTTTTGGGTTTTAAAGATTTTGAAATATTTTTGGGAATTTTTGGGAAATTTTCAGATGTTTTTGTATTTTTCTAAAAATCAAATAATGATAAAAATGAGAAACAATGCACAACCTGGAGTAATTTGCAACTTAAAAATATTTTAAGTGCCCAAAATGCCTAACAATTATTTTTTTGACAAAATAGTGATAATTATCTACAAACAAACACTGAAATCACTATTTTTGGATTTTTGTAGATTTTTTTTATGATTTGTATAATATTTTTAAGATTTTTCATTTTTGGAGGTTTTATAAATAGTTAATGCATTAAATTTGGATAGAAATTAAAAGACGATGAAATAAAACTGCACTATTTTTTTTGGAATTTTTGGAGCAATATTTAAATTTTTATAAATTTTTGAATTCATGAAAGAGAAAAATACATATTTTTTATTTTTAAATAATATCAAATGTCAATAAAATTCAATGAAAAATTATGCTAGAAAGATAAGCACATCAGGAGCATAGCACGACTTTTTTAAGAATTTTTAGATCATGAAAGTATTTATTCCATCAAAAAGAGCATGCAAATTTACTGTCTGGAAGTAGGGACTAAAATGCAAATAGTTGAAGTTTCTTTACTAAATATAAAAATAACTAAAAGACAGAGCTCAGTTGCAAATTACCCATTAAAAACGTGCAATGCACGCGCCTTTCTTTGCAGCAGGGGTCTTTTTGCAATTCCAGAATCTTCCAAGGTAAAGTGCACAATTTCCAAAAGATTTTTTTTATTTCAATCTCAAACCCTAGAGGCCTTCTGATGAATCTATGATTCATTAACTTTTCCGTCGCATTTTGTCTTAAAACCCTTAACAAATGCATGTAAATATTCATTAATTCCCATCTTTTAACAAATCCTCATTCATATATAAATATTCACTTTTAACTATTAAAATCATGTAAATAAATAAAGAACAAGAAAAGAACAAAAGGCAGATTGAATATATGTATATATGTACAATATGACTTAAAAATATAAATATAACTGTAAGGTATATTTATAGCCTAACCCCCGAGACAAAGTCAGCATGGATTGATCGAAAAACCAAGAAGTAGGGGGAGAAAAAGAAAGAAAACTGTAAAAATAAATTAAGTCATACTGTATACATCTTTCACTATTTATTAAATAAATATAAAATTTCAAAGATTTTTAATTAATTCATATGTTCATATTTTTCATCAAACTCTTTTCCTAATTATTTCTAAAAATATATATATAAATAGAAAAATAAGTTAGAAATATTACCCTGTATATATGCCATGAAACCCAGCCTATAAATTGCCAAAATCTCAACTTCCGAACGTCATAACTTCCTCATACGAACTCCAATTTTACTCTACTAACCTTTAAAGCACATAAAATAATATTCTTTAATTAATAAAGTGGTTTCATCGAATTCGGGGTCCGTTTGCAAAAAAGTCGGTTTTGGTACCAAAAGACAACGGGGTTTCTGGGCTACTTATTTTTATATAACACATATTATTTATAGTTTTCTTAATTTTAAAATTTCTAAATATTTTCATGATCTTGTATTTTCACCCTAATTTATTTCATAATTTTTAGAAAATATTTATTATTTTAATTTAATTAAAAATTTTTAACTTATAGGTAAAAATGAACTAACTAGGTACTACCCATATTTATTAAAATATGTAAATTAATTTATTAAAAAAACCATAAAAATTCACACAAGCCTTATTTATTGTTCTATTAATTAAGAAAATATAAAATTAATTTATAATTATTTATTTATTAAATAAAAAATCTAAAACATATTTATATACATATTTATTAATATAATATTTATATTTCAAATAATATTTATTATTTATAAAAATATTTATTCCAAAATTAACAATATTTAATTATTTACATTTCTTGTATTTATACCTATTTAAAATAACATTAAATACTATTTAATATTGATGTTAGAAGTATTTTTCAGCTTCTGGCCAACCAGGTGCTGACACTTGTCAGCACCTGGCTCATCTTCCTCAAGAAGTTGTTCTGCCGGACTGTTCTGACCGGCCTCCTTCACTAATTTATTATGCGCACATCTTAACACCTCCAGGCATTCTAAGCCACTGATCTTATTCTTCTAACAACCACCAAGCTCACCGGCAATTAGATTTTACTTGGGGAGCACGAAGCTGATATATAAAAGGGTCCAAAGTCCGCCATTCGCGAACTAACTCTCCAGTCTCCAACAGACTCCAGAACATTTGGTCGAACCCATCTTTCCAAGCCTCGCTCCGCCCGACGTGGAAGTGACAGCTCCGGTCTAGCGAGCTCGCGTGGAGGAGGGAACATCGGAGGAGGAGTTCCAAGGTTCGCTACCTTGCATCGCCGCCACAGTGCCGCGTCACGCTCCGGCCAAGGTCGCCCGTCGAGCTATCTTTCCAGGTAATACACCTTGTTCCCCTGACCTATTCCTCCATCCTTTCGAATTTCTTTCTCGATTCCCGTGCTTTAATTAGGGATGCTAATCGCATAGTTAGGTAGCTTAATCTCCTATCTTAGATGCCCAATCGAATTTCCACCTTCAAAGCATTTCAAAGCCACTTCAAGTCGCGTTTCATTTCAGCTACATTCTCACGCAACTTTCAATAACTCTGGAAACTTCAATTTTCGTCATTTTTTGAGCTTGCAGATCTATCACACTTTAGCCGATTCCTTGTGAATCGAGCCTATATATTGCTTCTTTGCAGGTTCATCTTTAATAAGGAGCCATTCCCTCGCAACTGGAAGCCTCGATCATCAAGAAAATCCATCTCAAAGAAGGGCCGTCAGACTGCAGCAACTTCCAATAGCAACAAAACTGCCTCCTTCCTCAAGAGTTCATCGCCGCTCGGAACTACCTCCGCCAGCCATCTACCGCGGGCGAGCTCAAGGGGTGGAGGAGCCATCCCTCTGGCCCCGCCGGAGGCTTCAGAACACCTTCCCTTGCCAGAGAGAAATCGGAGAAGGAAACTCAGTTGGCTGCTCAACCTCCTGGGCAAGAACCTGAAGAACAACCCAGGTGTACAGTTTAGCGACACGTGGCACTCACAGATCCAACAGACCAGTGCCCGCAGCTTCTAATACTGGCCGCTCGATACGAACCGGTGTGAATTTTGCACAATAAATCCTGAGAGCTTTTCGAAATTAATTCCCACTCCACAAGTTTTCAAAAATTGCATTTGGGTCCCTCCGCTGGGACCTAAATGTAAAACACTATATTTATTTTTCATTTCAGTCCCTGTAAAGGACCTAACTACAGAACTTTTTAGTATTTTTAGTGATTTTTAGCTCCAGACTAAAAATCACTAAAAATGTAAAAAGAAAAGGCCTAAAAATTGAAAAACCCTTAAAAAATCATAAAAAATTATAAAATCACTTAAAAATCCAAAACTATGTTATAATTTCCTTTATATAGTTTTCTGTATTAAAATTGATTTGAGTGATTTTGGACTTTATTTGATATTTTTATAATTCAAATCAACTTCAGATATTTATTAAATCCCTAATTTGGGGTCTTTTTTATTTTAAAAATCTATAAAAAATTAACAAAAACTCACAAAAATTTACAAAAACATTAGAAAAATATTGAAAAATCCATTAATAATTTATTTACTTTGTTTCATTTATATTTATTAACATCTACAAATCTATTATTCTATATGTATATATAGCCTTATACATAGCTATATTATCCATATATATTAAAAAAAGAAAATATAAAAATATAAAAAAATATACAAATTTACAAAATTAAAAACAAAAGAAAAAAATATAAAAATCCAAAAAATCCACAAAAGATATATGTATATACATGATAAATGACATGGTTGTAAATAAACACTTTGTTCATAAATAACCATAGGCTACCCATTTTACTCTTTGTGGTTTGACCTCTACATGCTTACTTGCTATGCATCTTATAGTAGAGAATAATAAATTTTAACTCACTTGTGCGATTCATTGCTTTTATTTAATTATTGGGTTATTTGATGACTAATTGAGATTTCATGAGTGGTCTCCACAGCGACTGTGTCTCCGCCTTGTGTGAGACTCTTTTTTAAACCCTTGCAAAATCTCAATTATCAACTAGGCTACTTCTTCAAGGGTGACTCAAGAACCATTCTTGGAGATTACCGGAACCAGTACTTCAATAACTATTTTTCTGGTAGCATGGACATCTAATGACTAGAGATTGAATCGAAATAAATCTTCGGATAAGGAATCATAATTTTTCCAAGATGCTAAAATATATGCGGGACAAAAGATTCTATATCCGTTGGGGTAAGATAAGAATGCAGTGCAATGCAAAAATAAAGAAATATCCAAAAGAGGCCTACACCTAAATTTCAAAAATCTTGAGCTTCAGAAAAGGCTTGCTTCTTGGTGAAGACTTGGTCACACTGTCTGAGCTTCACAAGAAAATATGACTACACTGGTTCGTTTCTACTTATTTTCTCCTTCTTATAGCTTCTCATAATTATCTATGCACCAACACATACCTGAACTTAGAAGGAAATATTCAGCTCGCCAATGACGAATTACTAGAGGAGGAGACAACTGGGTAGTTCAATTTCTTGTCTGGGAAGAGCTAACACAACTCACAAACTTGGTATCTGTTATTTCAAGGTTATAAGAGCATACGTCTAAAAGGATGGTTCTAACTAGACTATTGAGTTGAACTGAATAAAGGAGCTTAGAACCTAAGGATGTTGAGTCACAAATCTTAACCAGAACATGGTTTCGAACATACTAACAATTCAAAGGTCTTAACTGAGCTCCAAACTTTGACTTTGTAAAGACAAGTTTAAAAATCATAATCATTCTACCTTCTTTATTTCCTTTTGCATCACTTATTCTCATAATAAGTGTTTTCTAGGGACTAGCAAAGTTAAGTATAGGGGGTGATGAATACCCATTCATTTACATTTATTCCTTCATTTTATCTTTATATACCTAAATAAATACATGCAAATATGGCTAACTTGTACAAATTAATACTCTAACATTTGTCTAAAAATAATGCTTAAATACCTATATTTAAATACAAATAAATGAATAAAGAAAAGAAAAGAAAAAGGAGTATTGTAAATACTGACTGACCCTGAAACTCGAGACTAAGTCAATATTGTCTTGGTCGACAAGGATAAAGTAAGGGGAGATGAGGGCAAACAAAGATATACACAACAACACTGTCACCTAGAAACTCTAAGTGACCAGTAAACTAGAAATAGCTCAGCCTTACACTAATTTTCACACACTCTTAAATACGTCAAATAAAGATGTTTTCAATATAAAACATGTACATAATAATAAATAGAAAAATAAAAAATAATAGCACATGAAAATAATGCTCCATGTGATCCGGACATACATATGAAAAGTTGTAAACAAAACTTCACAGACATGTATCTCTTCCATATGACTCAAAATGCATACCTTTGTTGTTCATAAAATTAAATTATCTATCTCATGAAGGTTATTTCATTAAAAATAGAGTTAAGATACAAAAGTTAGCTTTTGAGTCCCATTGTATTATATACCTATATATTTTTATTCGTTTTATTCATTAATGGTCCTTTCCTTCTTTTTATAAATACTTGTAAACATTATTTCAATTATATTAAAAATATAAACATAAAAAGAAACCATAAAAAACATTAAAATAAGTATGTAATAAAATGCATAGGTATACTATACCTATATTTATTTAAGTGTATAAATAAACTCAAAAAACTAAATAAAAATATGGAAATACATATTTAAATATATTATAAATATATAAATTATGTATATAAAATAATAAAATACAAATACCTAGTGAAAATCAAATACACCACATATAGATATTTATACCTATAATTTTACAATAAAAATTAGTATATAATAAATATGTCAATAAAAGTAAATAAAAATCACCTGAAAATAGTACATAAAATAAGAAACAACTTTCACGTTTTAAGAAAATAATAAAATTATTTGCAATTTTATTTTTATTTTATTTCTCTTTTTATTTCTGTTTTGTCTCTTTGTGGCTGACCTGGACCAATCAAGGAGCGATCCTGGTTGACCTCGATCAACTCCCCGTTCCCCGCTTAGACTGGTCTGTCTTGTATCTCCTCCTTTTTCGCCTCATTTTTCTGATAAATGTATACTCCTTCTGCCATCGATTTGTTCTTTTGAAACATTCACCTAATTCTGATCTTTCACGTGGATCAAGAATCGATGCCAGTCAACTCTCGATTCCATCAAAAACCTTAGGTGAAGGTACTCTCTCGGGAAGTTTGTATATATTGTCCCCTCCTCCCATTTTGAAATTTTAATCCCTCTTGACCGACTTTTGACCCCTTGGATAGAACCATGAAGTGATCCTCCGTGACAGGGAGTGATCCCCATCGATTCACAGTAAGGAGGAGGTAGATCTGAGACGATTCAACCCATTACAGATCTTCTCCTGTTGTATCTTGCTCCCGGCCACATCATGCAAGTGAGCTTTTTTTCTTGCTTTTCAATTCCTAGCGGTAACAGTGGCAGTATCTTACCTTTGCATTCTATTTCCATTTATTTAGTCCATTTTATTCTAAAAATAAAAATGTAGTTCGTTGAAGCTCTAGGTTCCGGCTTCTGTTCATCGTGATTCTGATCGCCCGCCTGGTCACCGCCACATCATCCCCTGTCCATCTTCTTTCATCCTGATCCATTTCCACCCTAGTTCTCGCTCAGATTTGGGAGATCTGTACTCTTCCTCTGTCTCTCACCAGAGTACCTTCGCAACATCCATCTCCCCACCTTTTTGAGCAAATAACGGGTCGAGGAGCTTCGTCCTCGACCTAGGAGTGTCTTTGTGCATGTAGGAACATCAGAGGACCCCCTTTGGGGGCTTGGTTTAAACCTGGACTGGAGCTCTAGGATCGTGACCTTCACTAAGATTCAAGACCTCCATCAATGAGGTTTGCACCTATTTGATACCTCAGACCACTACAGAGAAGCCTAATCTCTATTTTGAGCAAGTCAGGAGCTTCCCAGGTGGTCAGATGATGTAGAGATGCCTGATCAAAGGAGTAAAAGCTTAGTTTTCTTCCCTATTCTTCCCGTGAAGAAGTCACCGCACGATCTCCTTGGCGCTCCAGTTTTGAAGACTACCGTCAGATCAAAGCCAGATTTAGTTATCATATGAGAATCAAGAACTAATCTTGGCCCTCAATTAATGATTGGTATGAAGCGTTGTAGGTCATGGATGAACTTAGGTGAAAAGACATGAACCATCCATCAGCACACTATTGGAGGGTATTCTACATTCTTTACCCGTTGCTTTTTGTATTTTACATTTAGTCCATACAATTTCATTTGAAGTTGTATTTTTTATGTAATATTAAAAATAAGGACCGTATACTTTATTATATTTGCACTTTAGTTCAATCCACGTCACCTCATATGCCTCTACGCGTGAGGGGGCATGATTTTTGCTTGGACACCCTTGCAGCTTTGTGTATTTATATTTGATCCATAAACTTTGAATATCAGTGTATTTTGTTTTGGTAAATTTGCTAATTGGGCCCTATTGTTCTAGATAATTACATATATACCACTATTAGTGCGGATAATGTTTTAAAATATGGAAAAATTTCATGTATGCCCCTTGACTTTTCTACTATTATTTAATGCTCTGATACGTCTGGAAAATTAAAACTAGGTCCCTTTATTGTAAATTTCATTTTGTAGTTGTATTTTAATTATTAAAAATATTATTTTACATCTAAAAATTATTGGAGAATTATCTTAAGTGCTTGGAACCATATTATATCACATATATTTTTATTAAGGTAATAAAATTTATTTTCCTATTTATAAAAATATAAAAATATTGCCTTTTCCTTTATTTATCATTTAAAAATCCATAAAAATTACAAAATATTTTGATAATTTCTAAAAAAATTATTGCTTTAGCTACATTCGATTGTTTGACCATAGATTTTTGCAAAATATTAATTAAAATTCCTGAAATTTGAAAAAAACTCAGAAAATCAAAAAAATCTGTAAATTCAGAGAAAAATCAAAAAATCTTTTCCTAATTTTCTAAAGTTTTTTTAGATTATCTAGTATACAGAAAAATTGAATTTGGACTCAATATGATTTGCTAGGTATTTATTAAGCCTATTTAAAGTTCCCCGATTTAATGCCTTATTTATTTTATGTATTTTATTATTTAGAAATGTATAAAAATTATAAAAAAATCATCAAAAATTGCCAAAATAGAGAAATTTTTATAAATATAAAAGAATTTTATCTCTGATTTTTTTATTTATTATATTTGAAAAATCCAAAACATTTCCTTTATCCTTTTCTTTATATATTATATGTATATAATTATTTATTAGAATTTTATCATTATTTTATTTCAAAAATAAAAACTAAAAATTAGCACAATTAAAAAAATATAAAAATTAAAACCCACAAAAATATCAAAATTTTAAATACAAATATCTACCCTAAGTTGTCTACTCATTTTTGTGCTCGACCTCGTGTGCTCCTTTGTGGTTCCACCCATACTGCTTGTGTACTATACACATTCTTTGCATGATATAATAAATTTTAGCTCATATATATTTATTATTTAATTGGTGTTGTGCGTTAACTGTTGATATGTGTACTTGTGTTGATTGTCGAGAGCCGAGAGAGGTGCTGATACAGTGACTGCCAAATCTGACTTATCGGACATCGCATGCCCTCCAAGACCGGACATTAGACACATCTGACTTGAGCGCTCTTTTACTACCTCATGTATGCATCTGCTAAGATGGGATGAGAATTCGTATGAACTTTGATCTTTTTTTAGAAAAAAGTATGTTTTATCCATCTGATCATTAGATAATGTATAAAATGCACCATGTATTATAATTGTAAATTATTTGACTCATAGGATGTAACTCTTGCTGAATTTCAGATTGTATTGAATCACGTCTTGCTCTCATACCGTCTTTCCATTGCTTGAAACATTCAGTATTCCATGGATATTTTCCATAACATTCTTCTCTATATGCATTGCATCTAGATTGTGACAAATCAGTAGAGATTTAAAGTATGGAAATTCTCGAAAGAATATACTTTATTTTCGCCAACCTCATGCTAACTTCTTCTTTACGTTTTACCCAAAAAAAATCTACTGATCTTTTTGAATTGAGGTGATTCGACGTCCAAAAGGTTCGCCATCAAACTTGTTTTCATTCTTCCCTTTCTGCCATCTATGTTTTACATGTAAGAAACATCAATGACCTAAATAACAATGTTTCGTACTCACAGATAACCATGTGGATTGTGTATTTTCCATATAAATCGGACATGTGAGCTTACGTTTTGTTCTCCAACCCGATAACTTCACATATACCAGAAAATCATTCATGGTTCACATTAGTGAGGCATGCATCGTAAAATTTTCTTTCTTCACAGCATCATAAGTTTGCACGTAGTACTCCATAAGATTTTAAGTTCTTATATTAAATGTTGCAAGTAAACATTTATTACATTTCCTACTCCTTTTGGTCCGGGTATTAATAAGGACATCATCATAAATGATAAATTCATCGACATCTACAGTGATTGGTTATATGTAACTAGTATTACAATGGCGCACCCCCAATTCCGGGTCGTCGGATCCTCCCATAACCGGATCTAGTTACTCGGCAATAATTTATTCAACAATCACAACTAACATTCAGAAACAGAATGCTAATAAAGTATATTCAGAAGAAAGTATTTCAACACTTTTCCATTCACAAAATAAAGTTCAGATGATACATTGTCCCACTATAACCCTTTTACATGTACATCAGCTTGAAAGGAAAATATACAAAAGATTACTAACTACCTTACAAAGTAAAGCTACTATGGATGGATGGATGTCTACTAAGGTCCTTGCGTTGGCTCACCGATACATGTTGGATTTTCCATAAATCATAGGATAAAAATTAGCGAATGCTAAGTAACGAAGAAGGGAAAAGCAAACAAGCAGGTATTTTTTCAAAACTTGTTATCACGAAAAGTTTCATTCCTTCTCATTAATTTAAGTCCTATTCCTTTCTATTCCACGTCAGGGATTAGTCCAGGGAGTTACCTCACTACTATAAGGACTCCGAGGCTGTGGACACTTCAGAATTGGATATTGCATTGAGCTTGGTAAGCTTATGCCGCCGCACGTCGCCTCAACCAATCCTCCAATACTACCTTGACAATTTTCTTTTATTTTATTAAACAGGGTCTCAAACCCTCAGCCCGAAAGAAAATGAGCACACCGTCCTCGAGGACTCGGTTGCTTAAAACCTCAGGCTAACATTTAATCATGTAACCTAACAGCTTTAAATACATATTATCGTGACCCAGCCGTTATTGAACCACCCGTGCCTCCACATGGCACAACCACATCTTCCGTCTTTCAACCCGAAGATATTGGCTCCTGGTACCACGCGTTGCAAAACATTCATTTCGTGCGCACTTATCATAACAGGGTAACCGTGTACCACCTAGGTAGGGAAATGCCAATACGGGTTCCTTCCGACAAACCTACAGGTTGCATGCCTGACCTGTAGTTCTACTCCCAATCATCCTTAACGTGACACATGATCCTTTTCAGGATCCAACTCAAACCACATCAATTCCCATGATGTAATTCTATCGTTAAGTTTTCGATTTGCATAATCAACAATACTTAGTATAGACTCACATATATATTATTCATATGCATATATACTCGTATTTATGCCTATTTTAACTCCCAAACCCTAACTTTCAAAGCCACCGCATCTATTTGATGCCAAAACCTTATTTTAATGGGAATCGCAAAGCAACTGTGCAGACTTTATCAAAAATTACAAAAATTAGTGTTCTTTATAGCACAAAACATAAAATCAAGAATTTCAATAATCTCGTTTGAAAACCTAATAGCAAAAGGAAGGATTTCGTTACCTAATCGAGCTTTCTCTCATGTATGCAAGGCTTTATCGTTTCGTTTTTTAGAAAGGATGTTTTAAGGCTCCTAAAAAGATCGAATTTCATTTCCATATCAAAAATGCTAAGAACGTGTCATGAACGCAAAGCACGAACGAAGAACACGAAGAATGCGAAGAAAACAAAGAATGCGAAGAACACGAAGAACGTCAAGAACATATTTTCTCTTGAAATTTCTGCAGAGCTTCCCCTTATATAGGGTGATATTTCTACGAATATTTCGACAGAGTTTCCCCACATATCGGGACATATTTCTCGGAAAAATTCGACAGAATTTCTCCTTATATCGGGACATATTTCTCGGAAAATTTCAGCAGAGTTTCCCCTTATATCGGGACATATTTCAAAATTAAAACGAAAAGAGTTTCCTCTATAAAACCAATCATGAGGAAAACAACAACAAAACTGAAATAATATACTCAAAAAATAAGAAATGAAGAATCGGTAGACACCACGCATCTTAGGTGAGTGAATGTATGACGAATCACAGGGTTCACTGACGTGCATAGCCGCCCGCACCTAAGTAGGGCATTACAAAGTTTTCTCCAACAAAATAACTTTAAAAGTGTAATTGAAAGAATAGAAACATAAGCGATGGATAATCGGTAAACACCACACGTCTTAGATGAGTGAATGTGTGACGAATCACAGGGTTCACTAACGTACATAGCCGCCCGCACCTAAGTAGGGTGTTACACAGATTTCTCCTCGATCCACAACGAAAAACGAATCGGAAAGAAAGATGAATCAAGAACAAAGCTTGGAAGAAAAGAGGATGAATTGAAATCCTAGCTTATGATACAAACTAAGTGAGGATCATACATTTCTCCTCCTCGTTCTCCCAACAGCCCTTCGCTAGCACTCCTTGATGGCTCCGATGTCCACTTAGTTAAGGAGTTGTTTTTATCTTTCGTGAGTGAAAATAATTAATGTGTCGTTCGTTGTAGGCGGCGATCGGAATCGGTCAATAAATAACTACAAATATTATTCTATTTAAATCAAGTGGTTTTATGTTTATTTTACTTGGGCAAGTCCCAAGGTTGATCACAAGGAGGCAAAGGAACAACCTAGAATTATGTCTATCAAGATTCGTGCACGGTTTTCGAGGTGGTCTTTTTTTGGAATTTTTAATGCAAATAAGGGATGCGAGATGCAATTTCGGCCTATTTTAGGGACTAAAATGTAAACTTTGATCAAACGATGTCCGAAAATATGAAACTTGGCCACAATGCATATGATGAAATAAATGCAATGTATTTTTTATTGGAATTTTCGGATGCAATATGATTTTTTTATGAATTTTTAAATGCAAACAAAATGAAATCAATATTTAATTAAAAAAATACTAAACCTACTTATTTTCGAGGACCAAAATTATATAAGATCTATCACTAGGTGATTGATCTCAGAAAAATCCTAGACCTCGAAAATATGAGGTTGAATACCTATTACAATTTAAATACTGAAATATGCAAAATGATTTTACAAGGAAAATTATGCATGCAAATGCAATTCTTTTTGGACACAATGTCAAGCAATATAAATCCTACCATTTTTGATTTTTTGGTGATTTTTAGAGCAACGGTTGATCAACTATGAATTTTAGAGCACGAAATGGGCAAAAATATGCAATTTTCCACAGAACAACTAATTATTAATTAACCACTGATCATAAAAATTTCCACAATAAGTCAAAATGTAGAGAATTAATCAACAAACATCATGCTATTTCTGATGATAAAATAATGTAGAGAAGAGGTTTTAAACAGAGGGGGAACATAGGGTTATTTATGCAATAAATAAATATAAAATAAATAAAGAAATAACTGCATTGGGGGACGGAAATGTAAATACCGATATCCAGGGGGTGAACTATGTAAATTATCCAAGGGGCACGTGCAGAGCACGTGCCCTCTGGACCTTGAGCTTAACGACAAAAAGGGAATCCCCGGGGGCTAGGATGCAATTGACCCAGCGGGTCACGTGCAGATCACGTGACCCCTAGGGATGAAGGGACTGATGACGTCCCCCCGTGCATGCACAAAGTACGTGCAGGGGTCTCGGTCTGATGCCCAGCTGTTGGTGGAGAGAGGGCGGAGCCTGGCGGCCAAGGAAGAGGAGCTGCTACGGGAGGGGCTCCGGTGCTGAGAAAAAGGGCCCGGTGTCAACGGCCTGGCGAGGCTTCAGCGGAAGGGCATGCTACTGTCGACGCCTAAGCAGATGACCGGCGAGGGGTGGAGCGTTGATGAAGTGGCTCGAAGGTGGAGGAGCGAGATGTGGCTCCGGTGAAGTTATGAAGAGGCACTGAGGGCGGAGCTCTGGTGTCGGTGGAGTGCGGCATTGCTGAAGATGGGTCCAATGGCCGACACATAGCTGGCGGACGTCAGGGCAGAGGATAGTCGATGCAGCTGGCGAGGTGTTCGAGGTGGAGACCGGTGAAGTGGAGCTTGTCAATGAAGATGGAGTGCGTCGTGGGCATACGATGTAGGTGGGTTGCTCCAGGCGGTTGTCGGAGATGAAGAACGATGAAGGTTGACGATGTGTTGAAGCTCTGAGTCGAGGGCACCGTCGGTTGTCGTAGTGGCATGGTAGAGTTGAAGGTGGCCGGTGGTCGTCGACGCGCGGTGAAGAAGAAAGTGAAAGTCGATGACGGGTTTTGGCGGAGAAGACGAGAGAGAGATGCAGATCGGGAGGGAGAGATAGAGAGGGAGAGAGTGGGAGATAACCTAGAGGAGAAGGCGGCTCAACAGTGAACCCACCGGAGTAGGGCAGCTGCTCGGGGCGGAGCTGCGACGAGGACGGTAGCCCTCGGATCACGCCGATGAGGAGGGTGCGGGCTGTCACTTCCGATGGGAGAACCTCTGGTCGAACGGCGGATGATCGAAGATGATAACGATGGCGTTGGCGAGTCGTTGGGTATCCTCAGCCCAGGCGGTGGAGCGAAGGGTGGCGGTTGACGTCGGCGATACACGGCCATGGGGCAGTGGTGGAGACCTGGCTGGAGATGAGGTTGTCGAAGTTGACCGGTGAAGGAGGGCGTAGAAGAATCGTTGGGGGCTCGACGCAGGAGGCGGAGCGGGCGTTGACGTCGGGCCGACACACGGCCAGGGGGCGGCGGTGGAGACCCGGCTGGAGATGGAGTAGTCGGAGATGGTGGTGTGTTGGGGACGAAGTCGATGGCTTCGTCGTTGAAGCTCGAAGCTTCTGGAGTAGCTGATGAAGAGACGTTGTTGATGAAGTAACCGTAGTTGGCTCGATGGCACACGGCCAGAGCTAAGGCAATTGCGCAGCAGAGCCGCAGCACTGCAACGAGGACGAGGTGCCTCGGATCTCGCCGGGTTGAAGTTGGAGGGGCGGCGCTGTCACCGCCGTCGCTCTTCTATGAAGGTGTATCGACGGATGGGTCTCCTGGATGTCGGCGCCGCTCTATATAGAGGAGAGAAGGGGACGAGCGGCTGGCGGCGCGAGATAGGCGGAAGCAAAGGGTTGTTGCGAAGGTGGTGGGACGGTTAGCGGAGCGGCGGTTGTGGAGGGCCGGTGCAGGAGGGAGGCGGCAGCCGTTTGCGGAAAGGGGGGAAGGGAGGAAGATGGTCAAGGGTCTTCCGATCGGCAGAGATTGGACGGCCCGGATCGTGACACGTGGCTGAGGAGGAGAGAGGACGTGTGACGCACGTGCATCCCTTAATTATTATTTTTTATTTTTTTTATTTTTTTTATTTTTTTAATAAAAACGATACTAAAAATGGCAAAAAACTGCTGACACGTGGCGGCACCAGGGGCGGCCACGTGTCAGCACCAGAAAAATCGAAAGAAAAAGATTTTGTAAAATCAAAAAGAAATAGTAAACAACCTTGGATCGAAAAAATTTCATTCACAAAAAATGCTCGTCTCGACACGATCTACAACATTTATGAAGACATCAAAGCCAAAATTAGTCAAATGTAAAAAGTGAATTTTTGGGGTATCACATGTACATAAAATACCTTGATTTTTGGGTTTTCTATTTTTTTGTCATTTTTAACCAAGGTAAAAAAATTCGGAAAAATATAGAGAAATCAAAGATAAAGAAATTACATCTAAATCTAATTTTTTGTATTTTTATTAATAAAGAAAATATGTACATAAAATACGGATCAAAAACCGCTAAAATACACAATGTACAAAAGAGGCCCAAAACCCAACTTTCACATACGAGCTCGGATTCACTTGAACTTGGTCTTGTTTTGAAGGTAATTGAATGAGCATTAGTTCAAAAGTGAGTAGTATCAAATCAGACACTGAATGGGGAAGTTATGGGGCTTTTAGTCCGAAAATCCTGAAACTAGGGTTTGGGTTTTTAGTCCACTTAACAGGGTTAGTGATTTTTTTTGTATTTTTCATTTATTCTTGTTAGTGATATGTACACAGTGGCGGTGGTTTTTTGTCATTTGGAGTTAGCATGAAGGAGTTAAAAAATCCAGGACGTAGGCTATTTACAGGTCAAGTCTGGCTTGGATTTTTGGCTTCTTATTTTGTGCAAAAATTAATGCTAAAACGCAATTCTTATGAAAACATGCATGAATGCTAATTATGCAGAGTAGATGCAGAAATGCTGTTGATTTTGAGGGATCTGATCTTAATAAATGAGACTTAGAGTGATGAATTCGAGATTCATCATCCCCCTATACTTAAACCATGCTCGTCCCTGAGCATCAAAAAGAAATGTCATGAGGTGAAATGAGATTGGGTTCTATATAAAGATCATGAGCTGAAGGTGAAAATGAAACTAAACTTGACCTTTGGATTAATAGTGTGGTGGAACTTCTGTGAGACTTAGAATTTTAAAATCAACAGCCCTCAAGTTCTACACATCATTGTCACAGTTTTGGCTCAGAAGTCATCTTAGATCAATCCTCTTCCCAAAGTATACCCTATTAACATTGAATAACCGACTCATGTGTATGAAGGTTTTTTAGCTCTTCCCATCCAGAATGCCGGACTACCATGCTCCTCTCCTCTCTAGTAACTCGTCCTCGGGGAGTCAGGTATTTCCTTCTAAGGTCTGTCGCGTTGTGTTCACAATCGAATGAGGGAGAAGTTAGAAGAAGAGGAAAAGAACTGGAGGGTGGCCAGTGTAGTCACCTCTCCTTGTGAAGATGGCCGGTGTAGCCGAGTCTCCACCAACATCTGTAGGTTTTCTTGAAGCTTGGACCTTTTGGTCGGATTTTATTTGGTAGTTGCTTCTTTGTATTTGGAATTTTTGGTGGTTCTGCTTGGATCTTGTTGTGCCCCTACGGATATAGAATATTTTTGTTCCATACATTTTTTGGGTCTTAGAAAAAATTGTGCCCAGCCGTCCATCCCTTTTCCGAAGCTTTATTTCAACCCGTACTCCGGTCTTTAGATTTCTACGCTACCAGAAAAGAGACTCACACAATCTTCCAACATCCCGTCTGAGTTGAGCTAAGTACATAGTGCGAGAGTACAAATTAATTCCCTATTCCAGAGTTGTACCCAGAATGAAGAGACCAGGTTAGACACTAAGAGTCAAACGTTGAACATTGTCATGTGGAACTTAAAGAATTAAGTCAAAAGACCTGAAGCTTCTAAAATCCTATTTCTCAGTGAAGTTCCTCTGAAAATTAGGTGGATTAAGGTCAAGTCCAGACCACTCTCGGTTTCTGCTCACAACTCAGTTCAGAACCCAATGACTTTTCACATATGCAAATGCATGTGATGTTGGATGAAGTGCAGGTGTGTGAAATGCAGACTCTCTTTTTTTTCTTTTTTTTTTCTTCTTTTTTTCTTTTTGTGTATGTGATGCAAGAAATGAAATAAGAAGCCATTTTTTTTCAAAATTTTAGGCAAGGTTAGTGTTAGTAGAAAAGCTCTTCTTTCTTTTTCCTTTTTTTGAAAGATTACCCACCCCATAAATACATATGGACTTACGCGAAAGTATGAGATATGGGTAAAATATATACGAAGTATATATACAAACCCCCCTATACTTAGCGAGTGATGTGTCCTCAGAGCACAAGAAGCATAAAGAAGACATAACTCGGGCTAAGTGTAAGAGAGTGAAAAAAAGAAAAAATGAAGCGGTAGAGATATGTGAATGAGGAGAGTATAAATAGGTGGATGTCGGTTCCCCCTATACTTAGGCTCTGGTCAGCCTAAGTATGGAAGAAGGGTGGAAGTGGAGTGATGAGAAGGATGGTATATACAGATGGCATCGGTCCCCCCCTATACTTAGGCCTTGGCCTAAGTAGAGGAAGAAGTTGTACAAGGAGACTGATGTGGTCGGGAGGGATGGTGGGTAGCCGATGATTAAGGCGGTTTTCGGCTGATCTTCTTGTGAGCTTGCGGTGGGAGATCGTAATGATGAGACGGAGATGAAGCATATGATTCCCAACTATGATCAGTGTCATCCTCAGAAAAATCATGATGGATAATAGATGAAGTGTTTGAGTCAGATGAAAGATATCTATCATCAGAGCTATCCTCAGAGGAATAGTATTTGAAAGTGGACATACTCCAAGTATTCATGTCTTTTTGTTTCTTCAGTTGTTTCCTCAGAATTCGTTCCTTCTTGGGGTCAAGTGTTTTATCCTCGGATGAATGCTCAGAAGCACCAGTCTCAGTCAACTCATATGAAATAATTCCAGTGTACTTAGAAGAGGTCAGGAGCATCAGCTTGAAGTTGTCCAACGGAGATTGAATTTTGGATCCTTGCGAAGATATGGCTTTAGAGCTGTCGAACAGACTTCACTCATGTAGACTACCTTTTCCGGACCTGATGAGGGATCATCAGCTGATTCCTCTTCCGAAAGGTCAAAGGTTACTCTCTTTTTCTTGTTTCGTGAAGGTGTCGGTTCACTTGAGTATCCGGATGAATAGCCGTTAGAGTTCTTCTCCTTGGTCGGTTTGCGTTTATTCTTAGTCGTCTGAATGTTGGTGCACTCTCGATTTGAGATGATTTGGTCCAGGTATTCAGAGAATGTTGCTTCAGGGTGCGACCATGCATATGTCTCAGGATCGTAGTAGAAGGATTTTCCTATTTTGAGATCCGTGGGAATTGAAATACTGGGGAGAGTCTCTAAACCAAAAGTCTCATCAGTAACTGCTATCTCAGGTGTCATAGCAGTGTAGGGCTCTTCTACTGCTTCATGGTTACGGCTGTCGGGGACTTCGTGGGTTTCCTCAGAAGATCGTGCTTCCTCAAAGACAGGATCAGATCTAAGTGCTTCCAATGCTGTGAAACTGATTTCCCGAGTCTCACAACCAATAATTGCCTTGACCAATGCCAAGAATGGTTTTCCGAGAATGATTGGGGACTGGGTGAATTCTCCTTGATGCTCAATATCTATGATCGTGAATTCTACTTTGAGCGGAGAACCTTGGAATTTCATGATGATAGAAATGATTCCTCTTGGTCGCTTTATAGATCGATCCGCCAATTGAACAATCTCTCGTATCTACCAAATTGGTCCGAATTTGAGTTCATGGAATATAGAGGTCAGGAGGATATTAATCGGTGAATCGTCGTCAATCCGAGCATGGGTGAAAATTGTGTCTTTGATTTCACAGTCAAATCTGGGCAACCGCTTCACTATGCGGCTCTTGGTTTTTCTTCTCAACACCAAGGAGGAGGCCACTGACAAGATATGTCTCTCGGTCTTGGTTCTAATCCTGCCTAACTTTTTCATAGTTAATTTTTCCATTAAACATCTTTTAAGGTCAGGGAAGTGTTCAATGGCCTGTAGAAAGGGGTTCAAAAATCAATTTCTTTCCTAGTGCTTCCCGTAAAGCAGGATCCAAATTCTTCAGATCTTCTTCAGTTTCAATTTTTATGTATTTTTCGAGATTTTTGATTTTTTGTGATTTTCGAATATTCCCATTTTTTGCTATTTTCTGTGTGGTGTGGTAATGTGGTGTATTCTTCAGATGAGAAGGGGTTCAGATGTTCAGAGTGGGAGTCAGAGATGTAGTCATTTTTAGGGGAATAATATGTAGAAGTGTTGTTCACAGAATCATCCCTAGGTTTTTGAACATCCTCAAAATTGTCAAAATGAGATCCAATCATTTCCTCATTCATTTTTATGTCCAAGCTCTTATAGAGTGAAATTAATCGGTCGGTAAATTTTTGAAATCTATCCTCCATTGAATTGAATCTCTTATTTATCCTCGAAATATCATCCTCAAAATTTGGTTCATGATCAATCATGGGAGCAGTCGGTGTGTGTTCGATAATTTCATCTTCCATTTTCTCGTTTGTGCTGAGAGGAGAATTTCTTGGAATATCCGACATATGATCATTATTTTCTGAAAATTTCTCCTCAAAAATAAAGGAAGGAAGCTGCTCATATAGTCTAGGCATGTGTATTTGATCTGAGTGGAGTTCAATCCTTTGACCATGATTGGTCAGACCTTGATATTGTGGAGTTAGCATACAGGGTTTATATGTTTCTAGGAGGTCAGTCCAGTCCTCTGTATGAGTATCATGTCTGACGAGGGGTCTATCACGGTCAATCCAATGCCGATGATCATTAAGTGCATGTCTTTCCATCTGGATTTGGTTTCTCTGCCAGTCATGAGACTCAAAGGGATTTTGATTTTGAAAAGTTTCATTGGCGAGAAACTGAGAATAAGGTGGTTCAGTCCAAGATGGTAGGTGGTTATGTGTGGTTGGATAACGCGAACAGAAATTCAATAAGGAGGTCGAATTCATCCGCGGGTGAAAGTCTTCCGCGAATGTTGGAGGATTATTGAAAGAAGAGGATTTGGTTGATTTGGGCCTAACCGAGATAAATTCATTTTCATAGTATAGCTCTGATGGGTGTTCGGTCATTTTTGAAAGGAATGGGGGTTGGATCTGCGAGAGTTTTTGGACAAGAGTTCCATTATCAAGAAAAGAGGAGAGATGATTGCACGAGATAGAAGAGAAATTTTATCAAATGTGTGGTTGTTGATCTTCGATATCGGTTCACGCGCACCAATGAAGACACAATTCAAACCCCAGGTTCACCAACGCACACAATGAAGCCGTAAGAGTTCGGCTATTATCTTTTCAATTTTAGTTGGTGATAATTCAATCTTGGCAAAAATTTAGCGAGCTGTTAGGTGCCAAAATTTTGGATTTGGACTCTAGCCTTAAGTGTCGTCTCTCGCTCACTTAAAAAAATAGAAACATCCAAGGTCGGGGTTGCTCTCTCGCAGAAATTCTTGATCTTATGGGTTATTAAGATCGGTTGTATTTAGCAGTCCCAATTTTTATTAGGTGGTCACTGAAGAATTAAATGAACACAAATACACGTCTACCATCCAGTCCCAATTTCCTTTAGAATTATGTGATAAAATAAGAGGGAGAAATTCGGGAAAAACCGATGCACGCAGAAAACTATGATGTAGAAGACTTATAGTGAATTCTCACAATCTCCATGTGGGATGCTAGACAAAATTTAAAAATTATTCTAAATTAATGCAAGCCGATGAAAAACTGCACCTAAGTAGAAAGTTCTATTAGCAGGAAAGAATTGAGTTAAATTTTGGCTAAGTTGAATGATCTATGTGCGTCCCAATTAATGTGCAGTGTGGCTTAAGATCCTACGAGCACAATCAAAAATATAAATGCTCTGAGAGCCGTATCTGCAGGTCTATCCTAATCGCCACTCAAGTCGGGCGCCACCCTCACCGGAGAGTGAAACAGGCTATGACACACTACAAATAGAGTTCAAGGTCTTTTTACACACGCGAGAGTCCAAACAGACACCGCTATAAATGAGTAGAAATTGAAATTTGCAGAAATTTAAAACCTAGACTCTACGCTCTCTCACGACTTGACTCGATCTTAATTTAATTGCGGCTTTTCGAATGTCAGTGAAGATTCGTCGATTTCTTGAAAAACCGCTCCACGTATGCCGTGTACCTCGCAAGAAAAATAAGAGAGATAATGTAAGAGAGTGACTCAAAAAATGATAAAATAAGAAAATAAATGCTGAAAAAAAATATGGGATTTACAATGAAAAATTCGAGGGTCAGACTACCCGAATTCTGAAAACTGAACGAAAATTTTAAAATAAAAAACTAAGCCGTTTGCCTCCCCGGCAACGACGCCATCTGACAGCTCCGATGTCCGCTTAGTTAAGGAGTTGTTTTTAACTTTCGTGAGTGAAAATAATTAATGTGTCGTTCGTTGTAGGCGGCAATCGGAATCAGTCAAGAAATAACCACAAATATTATTCAATTTAAATCAAGTGGTTGGTTTTATGTTTATTTTACTTGGGCAAGTCCCAAGGTCGATCACAAGGAGGTAAAGGAACAACCTAGAATTATGTCTATCAAGATTCGTGCATAGTTTTCGAGGCAGTCTTTTTTTGGAATTTTTAATGCAAATAAGGGATGCGAGATGCAATTTCGACCTATTTTAGGGACTAAAATGTAAACTTCGGTCAAATGATGTCCGAAAAATATGAAACTTGGCCACAATGCATATGATGAAATAAATGCAATGTAATTTTTTTGGAATTTTCGGATGCAATATGAATTTTTTATGAATATTTAAATGCAAACAAAATGAATTTCAATATTTAATTATAATAAATACTAAACCTACTTATTTTCGAGGACCAAAATTATCTAAGATCTATCACTAGGTGATTGATCTCAGAAAAATCCTAGACCTCGAAAATGTAGGGTTGAATACCTATTAAAAATTAAATACTGAAATATGCAAAATGATTTTTATAAGGCAAATTATGCATGCAAATGCAATTCTTTTTGGGCACAATGTCAAGCAAAATAAATCCTACAATGTTTAATTTTTGGGGGATTTTTAGAGCAACGGTTAATCAACTATGAATTTTAGAGCACGAAATGGGCAAAAATATGCAATTTTCCACAGAACAATTAATTATTAATTAACCATTGATCATAAAAACTTCCACAATAAGTCAAAATGTAGAGAATTAATCAACAAACATCACGCTATTTTCTGATGATAAATAATGTAGAAAAGAGGTTCTAAACAGAGGGAGAACACAGGGTTATTTATGCAATAAATAATATAAAATAAATAAAGAAATAACTGTAGTGGGGGCGGAAATGTAAATACTGATATTCAGGGGGTGAACTTTGCAAATTATCCAAGGGGCACGTGCGGAGCACGTGCCCTCTAGACCTTGGGCTTAACGGCAAAAAGGGAATCCCCAGGGGCTGGGATGCAATTGACCCAACGGGTCACGTACAGATCACGTGACCCCTGGGAATGAAGGGACTGATGATGTCTCCCCGTGCACGCGCAAAGCACGTGTGGGGTCTCGGGCTGATGCCCGACTGCTGGTGGAGAGAGGGCGGAGCCTGGCGGCCAAGGCGGAGGAGCTGCTACGGGAGGGGCTCCGGTGCTGAGAAGAAGGGCCAGGTGTCAACGACCTAGCGAGGCTTCGGTGGAAGGGCCTGCTCCTGTCGACGCCTGAGCAGATGACTGGCGAGGTGCGGAGCGTTGATGAAGTGGCTCGGAGGCGGAGGAGCGAGGAGTGGCTCCGGTGAAGTTATGAAGAGGCGATGAGGGTGGAGCTTCGGTGTCGGTGGAGTGCAGCGTTGCTGAAGATGGGTCCAATGGCTAACACACGGTCGGCGGACGTCGGGGCAGAGGATAGTCGGCGCAGCTGGCGAGGTGTTCGAGGTGGAGATCGACGAGGTGGAGCTTGTCGATGAAGATGGAGTGCGTCGTGGGCGTACGGTGGAGGTGGGTTGCTCCAGGCGGTTATCGGAGATGAAGGACGATAAAGGTTGATGAGGTAATGAAGCTCTGGGTCGAGGGTGTCGTCGGTTGTTGTAGTGGCGTGGCGGAGTTGAAGGTGGCCTGTGGTCATCGACACACAGTGAAGAAGAAAGTGAAAGTCGATGACGGGTTTCGGCGGAGAAGACGTGCGAGAGATGCAGATCAGGAGGGAGAGAGAGAGAGTGGGAGATAACCTGGAGAAGAAGGCGGCTCAACAGTGAACCCATCGGAGCAGAGCAGCTGCTCGGGGTGGAGCTGCGATGAGGACGGTAGCCCTCGAATCACGCCGATGAGGGGGGTGCGGGCTATCACTTCCGATGGGAGAACCTCTGGTCGAACGGTGGATGATCGAAGACGATAACGATGGCGTTGGCGAGTCGTTGGGTATCCTCAGCCCAAGCGGTGGAGCGAAGGGCAACGGTTGACGTCGAGCAGACACATGGCCAGGGGGCGGCGGTGGAGACCGGCTGGAGATGAGGTTGTCGAAGTTGACCGGTGAAGGAGGGGGTAGAGGAATCATTGGTGGCTCGATGCAGGAGGCGGAGGCGGGCGCTGACGTCGGGCCGACACACGGCCAGGGCGCGACCGTGGAGACCCGGCTGGAGATGGAGTAGTCGGAGATGGTGGCGTGTTGGGGACGAAGTTGATGGCGTCGTTGTTGAAGCTCGAAGCTTCTGGAGTAGCTGATGAAGAGACGTTGTTGATGAAGTAACCGTAGTTGGCTCAACGGCACACGGCCGGAGCTAAGGCAATCGCGCAGCAGAGCCGCGACACTGCAACGAGGACGAGGTGCCTCAGATCTCGCTGGGTTGAAGGTGGAGGGGCGGCGCTGTCACCGTCGTCCCTCGTCTGTGAAGGTATATCGGCAGATGGGTCTCCTGGATGTCGGCGCCGCTCTATATATAAGAGAGAAGGGGACGAGCGGCTGGCGGTGCGAGATAGGCAGAAGCGGTTGGTTGTTGCGAAGGTGGTGGGACGGTTAGCGGAGCGGCGGTGCGGAGGGCCGGTGCTGGAGGGAGGCAGCGGCCATTTGCGGAAAGGGGGGTGAGGGAGGAAGATGGTCAAGGGCCGTCCGATCGGCCGAGATCGGACGGCCCGGATCGTGACACGTGGCTGAGGAGGAGGGAGGATGAGGGGCGCGTGCGACGTACGTGCGTCCCTTAATTATTATTTTTTATTTTTATTATTATTTTTTATTTTTAATAAAAATGATATTAAAAAGGGCGAAAAACCGCTGACACTTGGCGGCACCAGGGGCTGCCACGTGTCAGCACCAGAAAAATCGAAAGAAAATATTTTTTAAAATCAAAAAAAATAGTAAACGACCTCATATTGAAAAAGTTCCTTCACGAAAAATTCTCATTCTCGACGAGATCTACAACTTTCATGAAGACATCAAAGCCAAAATCGATCAAATGTAAAAAGTGAATTTTTGGGGTATCCCATGTACATAGAATACCTTGATTTTTGGGTTTTCTATTTTTTTGTTATTTTTAAACAAGGTAAAAAATCCGGAAAATATAGAGAAATAAAAGATAAATAAAAGACATCTAAATCTATTTTTTTATATTTTTATTAATAAAGAAAATATGTACATAAAATACGGATCAAAAACTGCTAAAATACACAATGTACAAAAGAGGCCCAAAACCCAACTTTCATATACGAGCTCGGATTCACTTGAACTTGGTCTTGTTTTGAAGGTAATTGAATGTGCATTAGTTAAAAAGTGAGTAGGATCAAATCAGACACTGGATGGGGAAAATATGGGGCTTTTAGTCCGAAAATCTTGAAACTAGGGTTTGGGTTTTTGGTCCACTTAACATGGTTAGTGATTTTTTTGTATTTTTCATTTATTCTTGTTAGTGATATGTACACAATGGCAGTGGTTTTGTGTCATTCGGAGTTAGCATGAAGGAGTTAAAAAATTCGGGAAGTAGGCTATTTACAGGTCAAGTCTGGCTTGGATTTTTGGCTTCTTATTTTGTGCAAAAATTAATGCTAAAATGCAATTCTTATGAAAACATGCATGAATGCTAATTATGCAGAATAGATGCAGAAATGCTGTTGATTTTGAGGGATCTGAGCTTAATAAATGAGACTTAGAGTGATGAATTCGAGATTCATCACTCCTCCCTTGCCTCCTACTCCTTCTCCCGACCTCTCGACCCTAGCCCTTGGGGTGGTGGTGGTAGTGGAAATCGTAGAGAATGAATGGGTGGGGAGAGTCTATTTATAGGCTCCAGAAAACCACTAACCATGGTTAGAAAATCATAGTTTAGACCTTAACCATGGTTTAGCAGCCCATGGTTTTGCCTCATGATTTTTGCCAAAACCTATCCCAAACTTGGGGATTAAGTTAGAACATTCCAGATGATTCTAGATTCGCTAATGACGCTTAATTAACACTAATCGTGATTAACTTTCACTAATCACGATTTAACTTTCACGGTTTACGCTTATCTTTTGCTAACTAATGATTAGTGTTGCTAATGATCATAAGATGTTTTCAATCCATCATTAGTTTCTTTAATAGCACTTAATTAGTCTTAATGGCAGTCATTATGGGTTAATGACTTCTTAACCCTCCTTACTTCTCTTTCTTCCGAAAATCATAACAAATCAAAATGAAGTCTGATTCTCACGAAACAAATTCTATTGGTTTTCTCTTGACGAGACGGATATTATTATATAGGATCCGAGATATGCCAAGTTCAAGGCTTTACAATTATAACAACCTTAAAGAAAGTCTCATTCTCGAGATTAGAAATGCAGGCATAACAACTTTAAAGAGGATTGAAAGCATAACAACCTTAAAGAGAATGAACGCCATTTCATTTATTGAGAAGATATACAATACATAGTGTTATTACTCAAACAAGTAGGGGTATTTCTTTCTCATTTCCGCCTCAGGTTCCCATGTGTCTTCTTCAAACTCTTGGTTCCGCCATAATACTTTAACTGGAAGCACCTCTTTGTTTCTCAACTTCTTGATATCCCTGTCAAGTATTTGCACAGGTAACTCTTGGTATGTCAAGTCTGGCTCAACATGTAAATCATCATAGTTTATCTTATGCTCTGTATCCTTAACGTACTTTCTCAGATTTGATAAATGAAAAACATCATGCATTGCCTAAAGATGTGAAGGAAGCACAAGTATATAGGCAACTTTTCCAATCCACTGAATAATTTCAAATGGACCCACGAACCTGGGTGCTAACTTCCCATGAACACCAAACCTTTGAATTCCCTTCATAGGTGATACTTTGAGAAATACAAAGTCACCTACCTTAAACTCAAGGTCTCTTCGCCTAGTATCACTATAGCTTTTCTGGCGAATTTGAATAGTCAATAGTCTTTTTTGAGAAAGCTCTACAGCTTCCACTGTCTCTTGCAGTGTATCTGAATCATAAAGGTTCTTTATTCCGACCTCTTGCCAACACAAAGGAGTAGTACACCTACGTCCATAAAGTGCTTCAAATGGTGCCATGCCAATACTTGTATGGTAGTTGTTGCTGTATGTGAATTTTGCAAGAGGTAAATGTTTAATCCATGATCCCTTCCATTCTAAGGCACACGCTCGTAGCATATCCTCTAGTGTCTGAATCGTACGTTCTGACTGATCATCTGTTTGTGGATGATATGTTGTACTCAAGCATAGTTGTGTATCTAAAGCTTTCATGATGTTCTCCCAATAGTGTGAGGTGAATTGTGAATCTCGATCAGAAACTACTTCCTTTGGAATACCATGGAGACGAATTACATGTGTAATATATAACTCAGCAAGCTGGTCTGGAGTGAAAGATAATCTTATCGGAATAAAGTGTGCTACCTTTGTCAGACGATCTATTATAACCCAGATATTATCTTTACTACTAGTCATCTGAGGTAAGCCAGTAACGATGTCCATGGAAGTGCTTTCCCATTTCCATTCAGGTATAGGGAGGGGTTGCAATAATCCTGGTGGCTTTTGGTGTGAAGCCTTTACCTGCTGGCAAGTGAAACATGAATTCACAAACTCAGCAACATCTTTCTTCATTCCCGACCACCAAAAGTATGAATGAAGATCCTTATACATCTTTGTAATTCCTGGGTGAATAGATAATCTTGAGCAGTGCGCTTCACATAAGATGTCTTTTCTTAGTTCAGGTGTTGATGGTTATACAGTAACCCATCTTGTATCTGGAATCCCTCTATCTCATTTTTCTCAAGTTGTTGTCTAAAGTTTTCAAGGACTGGATCATCCTCCTGTCCTTTCTTTATTCTATCCCAGATCTCTGGTTTGTATCGATGAGGAATAGTTATAGTATCGGCACTACTATCAAATGGTTTCCATTCACTTAACGTTGATAGTTAAACGTTGATAGTAAACACCAGAAGTGGATATCACTCACCAACCCAAGTGAATAAGTTCTTCTGCTAAGGGCATCTGCTACGACGTTCCCCTTACCAGGGTGGTAGGAGATAGTGCAATCATAGTCTTTCAACAACTCTAGTCACTGTCTCTGTCTCATATTGAGTTCCTTTTGATCAAATATATATTTCAAGCTTTTATGATCAGTGAAGATTTCAAAAGTAATACCATAGAGGTAATGTCTCCATATCTTTAGAGCAAAAACTACAGCAGCTAATTCAAGGCCATGTGTTGGGTAGTTCTTTTCTTGTGTCTTGAGCTGTCGTGATGCATACACAACTACCTTACCATGTTGCATAAGAACTGCCCCAAGTCCTTCTTTAGACGCATCAGTGTACACTATAAACCCTTCACTCCCAGAGGGTAGAGTAAGGATGGGTGAAGATGTTAGGCATTCTTTCAGTGTTTGGAAATTAATTTCGCATGCATCTGACCATATAAATGGAACTTCCTTCTGGGTCAACCTAGTCATTGGCAATGCTATTCGTGAAAAGTCCTTCACAAATCTCTAATAATATCCAGCTAATCCGAGAAAAGATCGTATCTCTGCGACAATCTTTGGACGTTCCCAACTCATCACCGCACTAACTTTTGTAGGATCAACTGATATACCTTCCCCAGAAATAACATGGCATAAGAAAGATACTTCAGATAGCCAGAAGTCACATTTGCTATATTTAGCATATAGTTTGTTCTTCCTTAGAGTTTCAAGTGCCTGCCTGAGATGATGTTCATGCAGATACTTATGCTTGGAGTAAATAAACACATCATCAATAAAGACTACTACAAAGTGATCTAAGAACTCCTTGAATACTCTATTCATGAGATCCATGAAAGCTGCTTGGGCATTTGTCAGTCCAAAAGGCATAACTAAGAATTCATAATGTCCATATCTACTTCGAAAGGTTGTCTTGGGGATATCCACATCTTTTATCTTCAACTGATGGTATCCAGATCTTAAGTCAATCTTGGAATACACAGTCAAACCCTGTAACTGGTCAAAGAGATCATCTATCCTTGGTAGAGAATACTTGTTCTTTATGCTCTTCTTGTTTAGTTGTCTAAGTCAATGCACAACCGCATTGACCCATCCTTTTTCCTGACAAATAAGACAGGTGCTCCCCATAGTGAAGTACTAGGACGAACGAATCCTTTATCTAATAGTTCTTGCAACTGTGCCTTTAACTCTCGTAACTCAGCTGGTGCCATCCTATATGGAGCGATAGAGATAGGTTGAGTATCAGGTATAAGAGAGATTTCAAATTCAATCTCTCACTCAGGTGGTAATCCAGGTAGTTCCTCTGGAAATACATCAAGGAACTCGCACACTATAGGCACATCTTCTATCATTCTTTCTGACCCTGATGTAGTGGATACATAACCTAAATAGCCTTGGCACCCTTATTCTAACAGTTGTTGAGCCTTTAAAGTAGATATGTACTTGACATCATCACTGGATGTCTTTCCAATAAATTGGAACTCTATCGAGTTAGGAATGTGAAAAGTTACTGTCTTCTGGAAACAATCAAGGCATGCATGATGCCTTTCTAGCCAATCCATCACAAGAATGAGATCAAAATAATTCATTTCGATAAGTAGCGAATAAGCAGGTGAGTGATGTCCTGCAATCTGTCCCACACAATTGTCTAAGATCTTCTTCAATTATAATTGACCTCCTAGTTCCAACTAAGATATTGATTTTGTGCTTATATCGGAATCTTATCCTTACAATAGGAATTAAATATTCTTCTTCTACTTTTTCTTCTTTGTTTTGGTATCCCTATGAAGTGCCTCCTCCACTGCTCCTCTAAATGGAGCAGGAGCAACCAAATCATATGGATCGATGGTATCTAGACTCTTTCTTATGAGGATGAATAGAACCCTCAACTCTATTATCCGTGTGTCTGGATGACTTTGATCTCTCATAGTGGAAGAGTCTTCGCTCTAATGCCTATTACCTTTGACCCATCTCATGGGTCATCACTACCATAGTCGCTAATTTCCTAAACATGTCTTGGTCTGTCATGATCTTATGATGAATCAAGATCAAAGGTCAGATCCTATATGTCATAGCATGATGTACATAAAGGACAATGACTTGTGAATGGTACTGCAGTCATTTATTAAGATCAAAGGATCTTAATACAACCTTATTTTCCTGAATACCGCTCATAGTTGTTAATTACTAAATAAATTACTGGAGTAACCAAGCTCTGATACCAATATATCATGACCCCAATTCCGGGTCGTCGGATCCTCCCATAACCGGATCTAGTTACTCAGCAATAATTTATTCAACAATCACAACTAACATTCAGAAATAGACTGCTAATAAAGTATATTCAGAAGAAAGTATTTCAACACTTTTCCATTCACAAAATAAAGTTCAGATGATACATTTTCCCACTATAACCCTTTTACATGTACATCAGCTTGAAAGGAAAAATATACAAAAGATTACTAACTACCTTACAAAGTAAAGCTACTGTGGCTGGATGGATGTCTACTAAGGTCCTTGCGTTGGCTCACCATACATGTTGGGTTTTCCATAAATCATAGGATAAAAATTAGCGAATGCTAAGTAACGAAGAAGGGAAAAGCAAACAAATGGGTAATTTTTCAAAACTTGTTATCACGAAAAGTTTCATTCCTTCTCATTAAATTAAGTCTTATTCCTTTCTATTCCACATCAGGGATTAGTCCAGGGAATTACCTCACCACTATAAGGACTCCAAGGCTGTGGACACTTCGGAATTGGAGAATGCGTTGATCTTGGTAAGCTTATGCCGCCGCACGTCGCCTCAACCAATCCTCCAATACTACCCTGATAATTTTCTTTTATTTTATTAAACAGGGTCTCAAACCCTCAGCCCGGAAAACAAATGAGCACACCATCCTCGAGGACTCGGTTGCTTAAAACCTCAGGCTAACATTTAATCATGTAACCTAACAACTTTAAATACATATTATCGTGACCCAACTGCTATTGAACCACCCGTGCCTCCACATGGCACGACCACATCTTCTGTCGTTCAAACCGAATATATTGGCTTCTGGTACCATACATTGCAAAACATTCATTTTGTGTGCACTTATCATAACAGGGCAACCGTGTACCACCTAGGTAGGGAAACACCAATACGGGTTCCTTACGACAAACCTACAGGTTGCATGCCCGACCTGTAGTTCTACTCCTAGTCATCCTTAACCTAACACATGATCCTTTTTAGGATCCAACTCAAACCACATCAATTCCCATGATGTAATTCTTTCGTTAAGTCTTCGATTTGCATAATCAACAATACTTAGTATAGACTCACATATATATTATTCATATGCATATATACTCATATTTATGCCTATTTTAACTCCCAAACCCTAACTTTCAAAGCCACCGCGTCGATTTGATGCTTAAACCATATTTTAGTGGGAATCATAAAGCAACTGTTCAGACTTCATCAAAACTAGCAAAAATTAGGGTTCTTTATAGCACAGAACATAAAATCAAGAATTTCAATAATCTCGTTTGAAAACCCAACAGCAAAAGGAAGGATTTCATTACCTAATCGAGCTTTCTCTCATGTATGCAAGGCTTTATCATTTCATTTTTTATAAAGGATGTTTTAAGGCTCCTGAAAAGATCGAATTTCATTTCCGTATCAAAAACACTAAGAACGTGTCAAGAACGCGAAGAACGAATGAAGAACACGAAGAATGCGAAGAACACGAAGAACGCCAAGAACATATTTTCTCTTGAAATTTTGGCAGAGCTTCCCCTTATATGGGGTGATATTTCTAGGAAAATTTCAGCAGAGTTTCCCCATATATCGGGACATATTTCTCGGAAAATTTCAGAAGAGTTTCCCCTTATATCGGGACATATTTCTCGGAAAATTTCAGCAGAGTTTCCCCTTATATCGGGACATATTTCAAAATAAAAACAAAAAGAGTTTCCTCTATAAAACCAATTGTGAGGAAAACAACAGCAAAACTGAAAGAATATACACAAAAAACAAGAGATGAAGAATCGGTAGACACCATGCATCTTAGGTGAGTGAATGTATGACGAATCACAGGGTTCACTGACGTGCATAGCCGCTCGCACCTAAGTAGGGCATTACACAGATTTCTCCATCAAAATAACTGTTAACGTATAATTGAAAGAATAGAAACATAAGTGATGGATAATCGGTAGACACCACGCATCTTAGATGAGTGAATGTGTGACGAATCATAGGGTTCACTGACGTGCATAGCCACCTGCACCTAAGTAGGGTGTTACACAGATTTATCCTTGAACCACAATAGAAAATGAATCAGAAAGAAAGATGAATCAAGAACAAAGCTTGGAAGAAAAGAGGATGAATTGAAATCCTAGCTTATGAAACAAACTAAGAGAGGATCATACCTTTCTCCTCCTCGTTCTCTCGGCAGCGCTTCGCTAGCGCTCCTCCCTCGCCTCCCACTCCTCCTCTCGACCTCTCGACCCTAGCCCTTGGGGTGGTGGTGGTAGTGGAAATCGTAGAGAATGAATGGGTAGGGGGGTCTATTTATAGGCTCCAGAAAACCACTAACCATGGTTAGAAAATCATGGTTTAGACCTTAATCATGGTTTAGCAGCCCATGGTTTTGGCCCACGATTTTGGCCAAAACTTATCCCAAACTTGGGGTTTAAGTTATAACATTCTAGATGATTCTAGATTCGCTAATGGCGCTTAATTAACACTAATCGTGATTAACTTTCACTAATCGCGATTTAACTTTCACGGTTTACACTTATCTTTTACTAACTAATGATTAGTATTGCTAATAATCATTAGCGGTTTTTAATCCATCATTAGTTTCTTTAATAACACTTAATTAGTCTTAATGACAATCATTATGGGTTAATGACTTCTTAACCCTCCTTACTTCTCTTTCTTCCAAAAATCCTAACAAATCGAAACGAAGTCCGATTCTCAAGAAACAAAATCCGTTGGTTTTCTCTTGACGAGCCGGATATTATTATATAGGATCCGAGATATGCCAAGTTAAAGGCTTTATATACAATCTAAATACAATTACTTGTAGTCATATTTCTAAATGGATTAAAACTATCAGAAGCAAGCTCTAACCTTATATTTCTAACTTCCTCAACAAATGAATGATATCTTTCATCGAATTTCATCTGCTACTCTGAATTTGAAGGATGTCTAGTAAGACCACTTGTATATTTCTTTTTATGTTACTATTCCATATCATCCATTTTGTTGTTCTAATTGATGAATACATATGTTGCAATAGAGGTACAAGAGAGAAGAACCACAAAATCTTCTCAGGTTTCTTTCACCTAGATACATCATTATTCTTCTTAAATCTGGAAGCATTACATTCGGGGTAAACCTCTAATGTGGATTTTTTTTCTTCCAATATAAAATGCAATCATTTGCACATGCGTTAATTTTTTTCATAATTTAAGCCAAGAGATCAGAACCTTGATTTTACATCCTTCCAATACTTTAGAAAATTATCAGGATTACTTAATCCTTTGAATTAAATGTAAAATATCAGACATCATCATCACTGTACAATGATTCTTGACTTTCATCTTAAATAACTCTAACAAAAATCTTAAATGAGACATTTCAACTCTCGAAGCCAAACAAATTTTGCATATGTTAACTTTTTTCATGAAAATCATTCTGAACCAGTTCTGTACTTTCATCTGAAATAGGTCTTTGAATATCATCTAACATTTCTTATATCTCATCATTAACATCTATCTACACTGGATCTTCGTCATAAGTTACATCAATATTTGTTTCCGTAACATGTTGAAGACCTTCTCCGTGGTAAGTCCAATTTGTGTACTGTAGTCAAATCTCATTCAATATAAGATACTCGTAAACTCCTTTCTGATTTATTAATCAAAGTGTTTTTACATATTACACATGCATATTGAATCTTATCTCCTTCACCTCCAGTAATATTGTATAGCAATTCATAGTGAAAAACCCAATCTAAGAACTCATTGATACATTTCTTATAAGTCGCCAAATCATCAAATCTTTTATTCATCTAACTCTTGTCCATTTTCCTATACCATACAAACTAATAGATACATCTTAATTACTCTTTGAAGGTTACTATGATTAGCGTTATGATCAAATCAAAGGACTCTAATAAGTACACTCCTAGAAGTAATGATGTATTTTTAGATATATTGTGTCTCAAGGTAATCTCAACAAATTATTTTTGATTTAATCAGTGACCCCAATGAGTATCGATGTAATGGTTTTATTATGTTAAAAACATACTCCACATATACATATGTCTATATATGGTAATGTATTGACCTAGTTGTCACAAGAATTAACCATAACCTCAAAACCATTAATGATTTTCTAATACAAGAGGAAAGATTGCAAACTTATTAATAATGCAAATCACAAACTCATCATTCTTGCATCTAACATATGGACAATTTCCTAAGCATCAAATCATCAATTAAAACTAATTGGAGATGTGTATTTTCTCCTCTCTTCAACATCTACGTACTTACAACATTAAAATTAATTGGAGACATGATTAAAACTAAGTACTTATAAACATCTATTTCTAACTTGAAATAACTACTACATAACTTGAACATTAATACTAAAAATAATATATCAAGCATACTTTCTTTCACCAAACATCTATTGGAATGATCCAAAATTTCAATCATACAATTTTTACAATATTACTGTTTAGGAACAAATGATTAAGAGATCATAAGGTACTAGATTCATCTAGAAAGAGATTGGCAAGAGATCAGAGAAGAAGAGGGAGCACGACCAAAGAGGATGAAGGAGGTCGAAAGCTCAATGAGGGAGGGCGACTTATCGAGAGGGAGGAGGGCTGGGAAGCGGTGAGGGTGGGAGGGTGGCATCAAAGGTGGTAGGGCGGTATACATCTAGGGTGGGAGGAAGTTGATGAGAATGAGAAGGAAACTTGCTCATTCGATAGTATAAGACCATCAGAGACGGTCGAACAACCGTCCCTACTATGATGATCGGGGACGGTCTACTTTAGACCGTCCCTTCTGAGCTCCGAATTTTCACAAATTACCATCAACAAAAGCAGATGCGACGGTGGTAAAATGAACGTACCATTTATATAATCAAAGGGGACTATTGTGACCATCCTTCTATCTGCTCGGGTTCCAATGGTAATCACATGATGGAGACGTTCACAGAGAGCGGGATGAGAATGTCCTAGCTATTCCATTTATCTAATTGGAGGGGATAATCATGTGACCATCTGCTCTACGATCTAAAGGGACAGTCATTTGGTCTACCATCTCCTATGATTTGTGAATATGGGGCAACTGCTTATGAATGTCCCCCGTGGTCGTCAAGGGGGCGATCATTGGTTAACTGTCCCCTGTGGAAGTATAAGGGATGGTTGTCTATTGAACGTCCCCAAAGACCCGATTTATTTGTAGTGTATTCATCCTCTTCCTCTCCCGCCTCCTCCATCTCCTCATCCCCCTTGAGAAGTCGAAGCTCATATGAGCATCCTAAGACTCCGACGAAGGGGATTGTTGTGTGGTGGTTCGAACCTTGCCTCGGAGTGGAGGAGGAGCCGAGGGCGGAGGGGGAGGTGTGAGGAGAGGAGATGGGGACGAGGGATGCAGCTCGACGTGGAGGAGGCGATATAGTAGTAGCTGGGGGAGGAGTGGGGGTGAAGGGGGAGGCACGGGGGTGGAGGGAGGAGCAGGGGGAGGAGCTCATGGCTGAGGAGGCAGTGTAGGAGGAGTAGGGGCAGAGGGGGAGGTACGTGGAGAGGAGATGGGGGTTAGGGGAGGAGCTCAGGGCAGAGGAGGCAACAGAGGAGGAGCTGGGGGAGGAGCAAGGGTGGAAGCGGAGGCACAGGGGTAGAGGGAGGAGAAGGGAGAGGAGCTCAAGCATATGAGGTGGTAGAGGATGAGCGGGGGCAAAGGGAGAGGCGTTGGGGAAGTGGGGAGGATCTGGGGGCAGGGGAGTAGGCAGTGGAGGAGGAGCATGAGGCCGAGGAGGAGGAAGAGAAGAGGGGGAAGAGAAAGAAGATGGGGGAGGGGGATGAAGAGGATAGAGATGACTTTTCAGTCCTTTTTTGGAACTTATTTCCGCTTTTGTCCCTAAAGTTAACTTCTGTTTACGGTGGGGATGGATGACAACTAACTCGAGGGACATAACTGATAGAACGATAAGAAGTCAGGGATACAACTGATATTCCCAAAAAGGGAGGGGCATAACTGATATTGTAATATTCCGGAGGGGTACAACTCATCAAAACTCTTAAGTTTAAGTAAAGAAAAAACAGTTGAAATTAAAAAAAAACCATTTTTTGAATTTATTTCTTGTATTATTAGTCATATGTACAAATGATCCAAAATTGATTTTTTTGATTTTTATGATCTTTTTGGTAATTTTCCTAAAAATTTTATCTTTCGAGAAGAAAGTTTAAGGTAAGTATGCGATAACCGGATTTATAAATAAATAGTTACATGTTTATGAAGTTTGTACTTTAGAATATGGTAGACAACTCAACTTTTATCCTTATCTTTGTGATTTTTTAGTTTTATTATTCAAAAATACAATTAGCACGACCACCGATGAGTACTACTCATCACTAGCCATGACACGTGTCGATATATGGTGGATGACTGCTAGCATATCATTAATGAATAAGCAGATTGTCAAAAGAGATTTTTATTTTTGTAGATCCCTAGGAGGATCATGCCTAAAAATTTTGGCGAACACATATTCACTAAAATATGTATAACTTTCCCGTCCTATATTAGAATTGAGTTTTTTTAACCAGCACTAGTTTGGCAATAATAAACACCTAATACACTATTGCACTTGATTATAAATGATTTTTCTAGAATTTATTTATGTGATTCACATCATAACATTTTGCCTCCTCCACGATAATAATGAAGAGAACTTATGTGTGCTCCGTTAGCATTAATTTATGAATTGAGTCACATTGATATTCCTCAATCTGTTTTGACACCAAAATTCGACTAAAAAAACTCAATTTTCAAGCCTCATGAACACTAATTTTTGTAGTGCTGATATGTGTGCTCGGTTAACATTCTCGTAGATTTATCCAAAGTACACGTGGGTTAAATAAACAAGAGTTTCCTTTGCACCATGAGTAGTCAATAAGGAAGATGGTCTCCAGAAGTTGTGTAAGGAATGATGAGGTATTATTTTTTTGGGATTTTTACATACATAACCCTAAGTAATTCCTCAATATCATTCATAACCCTGTATAATCACGATTTACGTGAGACACCCTGAGTAATGGGTGTCGGTTACAGATGTAACCCTCCGTCACATTGGGCGTCAGTGCCTAACTGGGGTTGGGTTACCACCTACCCCACCGCAGTTAAGACGGGCCAACCAAGGTAAATCGGACGGCTAGGATGAATTCCACTTTTTTGTGTGCCACGTGGGCAGCTAGGATGAGAAGGGAAGTGAAATCGTATGCAGAGGTCGGCCTCGAAGGGTTTAGCCCTCCCGCCACTCGATTGCGTCACACCCCATTCCCTCCTGCCTTCGACTCTCCATTGCCTTCTCCCAGGCGACGAAGAAGCTCCCCGACGACGAAGAAGCTCCCCGACGACGAGGAAGAATCCTCGTTGTCACCTTTATGCATTCGTCCCCAACCATTGATCAGCATATAGGTGGAGAGAAAACGAAGGTATGGCTCAATCAAGTTGTTTTTGTCCTTGTAAACCTCCTCCAAACCTACATGAATGTCTCAGTGTCTCATCGGGGACATTGAATGCATACATCTTTTAGGATGGGGTGGTTCGAAGGCCGTGAAGGAATCCTCAGCATCTGTGTCTGATATGGGGGCTACTTCAAGAAGGCTAGAGGGCACAATGGAGACAAGTATTTGTTGGAAAGCAGATCATGATAGGGACGAACCCAGACTACACATGTTGGTTCGACATCATCGAGGACATTGCCGAAGTCATCCTGTGGCAAGCCAAGAACTCACTACGCATGAGCTACAAAGTTCCAAATTGTAATCCAAGCAGGTACGAAGATATATTTATGTTTGGTACGCGCTAATGACATATCGATTATAAACCTTTTATTGGTTTGCCAGGTATACGAAGTTGTCAGATGAGAAAGAGATGATGGAGATGTTCCACCTGCATCAAGATGGGATGCAGATTGAGCTTGTTGTCGAGTTTGACGAAGATTATATAGAAGCAATTGCTGCAGTGGAGGAGAATGCAGCTGTGGGCCAAGATCCAAAGAATGTAGATGTGGGTGAAGACCCAACCTCAACTTCAGCTTGTGAAGCCATGCACGATACTGTGGAGGCTCTGGAAGCTCTGCATAAGGCGATCCATGTCAGTGGTGAGTCACTTCATCCTCTCGCTTTCCCCAATATACTTATTAGCAAAGAAGCTATGGACATTGCACCAGAAGTTTCTCAAATAGGAGCCTATTCAGCATATCAGGCTATTGATATCGAGGACGAGGTTGTGCAGATGGAAATTGACATGGAAAATGTCGATGTGAACATGGATGTTGATCCCTTGTATGGAGACATGGCTAAGGGAGTTGGTGAGGAATCTAGTAGTTACATGACTCCCTTTGAAATGGAGGCACCAATCATATCTTCTCGGCAATCGCGTGTAGCTAGATCACGGAGGGTATTGCGCTCCCATTCCCGCGTGATCGACCTTAGCGATTCTGATGACCCTGAGTTTGTTTGTGATAACACAACTGAAAGTGATGATGATGATGATGAACTCAGTGGCCTAGAGTCCGAGAACAACTATCATTATCTTTTAGATTCTGTATTAGAGGACGTGGATGACTTCGAAGGTCCAAGGTACGGCGGTGATGTTGACATCCCCGAGTTATTTGTTGGAGCTGAGTTTGATGGTCATGATGAATTCAAGATTGCATTGTGCACATATTGTCTGAATATGAGTTTGATGTGAGATATATCAAAAGTGAGGCAGTAAGAGTAACTGTTGTATGCAGAGGAGTGGATTGCAAATGGAGAATCCATGCATCAAGAGTACAAGACAGTATGTCTTTTCGAGTTAGAACTCTGCAAGGGGAGCACAACAGCTCCTCCATTAGCAGGGTTGGTAACTCCTTGGAATCACAAGATTGGATTTCAAAGCACATAGAAGGTTGGATCAAGGAAAATCCTGATATGACTGTCAATGCGATCTCCCAGCGGATAGCCGAGCAATTCCAAATCCGGCTACCGTACACGAGGCTTTGGAGGGGATGAAGAATTGCTCTAGGCAAGGTATATGGCAAGGTGGAGGACTCCTATGAGAGGCTTCCATCTCTCATTTACGAATTGAAGAGTTGGAACCCGGGAAGTGTAATTCATTATTAAACCAAGAATGATGCCTCATTCTTGCATGTATTTATATCGCTAAAAGCACAAAGACAGGGATTCATGGAAGGATGCAGACCTTTCATCGGGCTTGATGGCTGCCACTTGAAAGGAAAGTACTTGGGGACACTGCTATCTGCCACAACGTTGGATGGTTGCAATTCTTTGTTCCCAATTGCATTTGCTGTTGTGGAAAGTGAGACAAATGTGACATGGAATTGGTTTATGTCACATTTGAATACTGCTATTGAGTCTGGTAATGGTTTTGTATTGATATTCATTTCCGATGCACAAAAGGGGTTAGAATTGACCAAGAACACAATATTCCCACAAGTTGAGCACAGAACGTGCGTGCGTCATCTCTATAAGAACTTCAAGAAGAAGTTCCCTGGAGAGGAATTGGAAGTAATGGTTTGGTCTGCAGCAAGAGCATTTGAAGTTATGCATTTTAATCATTGGATGGCTGAAATTCAAAAGGTTAGCATGGCTGTATATGAATACCTAGCAAATGTGAAGGAGAAGTGGAGCCGCCATCAGTTCAAAGACCACGTAAAGTGCCACTATCTGACAAATAATCTCAGTGAGTCCTTCAATGCGTGGATATCAACAACCAGAAACCTCCCTATATGTGAACTTATTGACTGGATTAGGAAGAAATTGATGACCACAATGGAAGAATGACTGCGGAAATCAAGGGCTTGGAATGAAAACGTGGTATCAACTGCGTTGTCATACATTAGATGGATCATGAGAGACCTTAAAGGTTACATTGTTAGAAGGGCTGACGATAGCCATGTGGGGGTGGAATCTCCTTTGGGGAGATATGTATTGGACCTTAGGGTTCGTGAATGCTCCTGCAGGAGATGGCAATTTTGCGGCCTTTCTTGCACACATGCCGCAACTGCATTAGCAAGCATTAGAGGAGTGCGGTGGGAGATTTATTTTGATGACTTCTACAAGGTTGTTCATTATAGAAAAGCCTACTCCATTGGTTACATATCCCCAAAGCCCGACAAGAGCAAGTGGGTACAAGTCAGCTTGCCCTTCAAGGTGAAACCACCTCGTACAACATGACCTCCAGGAAGACCGCGAAAGAATCGCATTAGGCCGAGGGATGAGAATGAAAGCAAAATCAAGCATAAATGCAGCAGGTGTGGAAAATTTGGCCACCAAGCCCGTACTTGCAAGGAGCCAATCAATGCTCCAAGAGGGACACCTCGAGGAACATCGGTGTGCCCCTCAACACAAACATCTTCTAGCGTGCAAGATTCAATAGCCAATCGAAGGTATCTCTTAAGGATGAATTGTAAATTATTTTTATTAATTACTTAGTATTAAATGCACTTGAATCTCGTCTTTGTTTAGTGGCATTGGGCTAAAGTCAGGGACTTCTTCAACGAGGGGGAGAGCAGTTAGGAAGCTCCACAGCACGAGGGCGTGGACGCAAGAGAACACGAGAAGTGGAGGCCTTCCCAGATGGACCTTCTTACTCGATGAATCGAGCAAAGGTACCTGCACATTTTGAATGCTTTGTCCTTGGGTAGAGGCAAACTCTTCTAACCAAGTTTTCTGAACAATGCACATTTTGAATGCTTTGTCCTTGTAGGAAGGGCGTTGATAGCTGCACTTGGAGCGATGGAAAACATCGCATTTTGTTCAGCGACCTTTGCTGTAATTTTTTTGTGATCTTGCTAGCTGAAGCAAGTATTTTTTTGCTTGGGCCTGTAAGAACATTACTACAGGTTTTACAATGCTTGCTGATTTTTATCTGTATATGAACAGTTGTGATCTTGCGGGAGGTCCAAGGTCATAGTGATGTACTTTTTTGTGTGCGCCTGTATGAACAATACTAGCGGGTTTATAATGCATGTTGGTTTGAATCTGTTCATGAACTATTGGTTTGTTGGAAATTAATGTAGGATCCATGTTACTTCGGGTGTGTATTTCTCTATGCTTTATGTTCCTGTATGCGGTTCCATTTTTCTTGGAATGTGCACTTCTTGATGCTTTATGTTCCTGTATGAGGATCCATCATGGTGTCAACAATGTGGTTTAAGATAACCAAGTTGTTCGACTTTCCTCTTCATTTCAAACTGATGTGAATCAGTAGCGTGACGACTACAATCAAACAAAGTAAAATTGCATTCAGCCATAATAAAATTTCTCTCAAGTTAGACAAAACATCTCTAATATTCTCCTTTGCATCTTCATAATCCTCGTACAAATGGATTGCACCTTTACCATCAATAGAATCTTCGATTTCCCTTCCTCCCGGTGCACGACGAGCTGATGGTTGGTCCATCCACTGAAAGAAATCGCACGTTTTGAAGCGACATGTGAAGAACCTCGCTCTTTTGCTCCACGGCTTACCTGGGGTCTTCATCGTGGCCTCCGCGCCGCAATGGCAATGAGCATTGGATGATGATTGACTTGAACGCATTTTTTGGGTGAAAGAATTTGGATAGGAGCTTCCTTAAAAAAACACAACAATGGTGCTCCTCCCACTACTATTATATAGGAATCCAAGCAAGGGGAGAGCACCAACAATTATAATTGTAGCCGTTGAGGAGGGCAACATACATGGGGGCATTTTAGTCCAAACTAACGGCCGTCATAACAAAACTCACTGCATCTAACAAAGGATCATCCCGTGTAAGAGTTAACCATTACTCAGGGTGTCTCGCATAAATCGCGATTATACAGGGTTATGAATGCTATTGAGGAATTACTCAGGGTTATGGGTGTAAAAATCCCTTATTTTTTTGCAATAAATGATTCAGAATAGAGTAATCAAATATGGTTGTATCATTTATTAAGTATCTATTATTTACTCATTTTCCCTCAAACTAATTAAATAAAAATGATAGATAAATCGAATTAAATTTTACTCTCTTAATCGCGGGGACAGCCGATAAGCAAAACAAGGATATCCACACAGCATACAGCTCTTCCTGATCCTCCATTTGAAGCCAACAACAAGAAATAAGAAATGGTGGTGGAAGAGGAAGAGCAGGACCTTATCCTCTCTCCTCGCGTCGCCCCCCTCTTTTACCCCACGCTCGGAGGACATGCTCTCGTCCTCAAACCTCTCCAAAACCATCCTCCCAACGCCCCTGACATGCAGACCCACGAATTCCATTCTCCTCCTCTCCGCCCATCACCGACCCAGTCCCAAACTCTGCTTCCTCAGATGCACCTCCAAGCTCGGCTCCTCCAAAAATGGCAGTGGAAGTGGCAAGACCCTTCTCGAGGGGAAGAGCAAGAAGGTGGTGCGCCTGGGCACGGCACCTCCTCTTTCTGAAGGAAACGGTGCGGAGGAGAATACTGGGGGATTTCCTTTGTGGGTTCCAATCAAGAGGATGCCCAAGAAGCTCCTTGCCATCCTCTCCAATCTTCCCCTTGCTATCGGGGAGATGTTCGCCATTGCGGCCCTCATGGCGTTGGGTAAGCCTTCACCTTCGATACGCGGGGAGATGGAACCATACGAGCTTTTATTTGTGCAGTGATGAAATGTCCTACTCTCCTGCTTATAGCCTTTTAATCATGAAACTATTATATTTGAAGAGGAATAAAAGGGTTAGATTCTTTTTGCCAACTTAAGAATTAATAATATTTTTATTTTTTCTTGAAAACTTTATTAAACTGTAATACATATAGTTGATATTTCAGTATCTTAAACATATATTGGATCACTGTGTTTTCAATTCTATATTTAAGTGATAAAAAAGAACCATTAAAAAAGATCTCACAATTCCAATTATATTTTTTTGGACTCTTTGGGTATTATTGTACATGAAATCACGAATTTTTATTCATCTTATCATTTAATAACTCATAATCAGTTATTGGTAAAGAAATATTTTGAACTAAAAGCAAACTTTTTGGTGGAATATTCACATTATGTATAATACGTATAGTTGATATTTCAGTACCTTAAACATAGATTGGACCACTGTGTTTTCAATTGTATTTGAGTGATGTTTGTTCAAATGATTATAAATTGACACAAGAACAGATAGATAAGCCATATGATTATGAGTCAGTTAACTTTGTATTTTTGTCCATGCTAGAACTTAAATACGCATCTTCCTTCTAGTGTTAGTGAAGGAGCCTGCCTAAATGTGTACGAAGAACACGAGTATTCACATAAACATGCATTTTATTTAGCGTGATGAGTTCCACAATTGCTACATCCTCATATTGACAATTATGTAATTATCTAGAAACTAAAACAATCAGGTTGCTTTCTGTTGCTGTACGAGATTTTGTATGTGCATGTGTTAATTTCCCCTTACTTGGAATATATTACCTCGGGCATCCAAGTAGACAAGAGTAAATCACTGGAACTTGAGTTACAATTATGTACCTACTACAAGGAAACCTCTTGGCTTTTCTAACAGTACATTTTCAGTGGAAAACTTGTGACTATTCTCCACCTGATTGTGTTGGAATTAAATAATATATATCATTTTCTCTTCATTTCTCAGTTTTTGTTGTATTTATATTTGCTTGATCGGAAATATCCTTCTCATATAGTTTTGCTTTCTTCTCTAACTATATGAGCACGAATTATTGGCTTATATTCTAACCTCCTTTTAGAATGTTATTTACCAAAAACGAATGATTATATTTTAATATTTTCCTTGTGAATAATATGGAAGCTCAAGATATCCGAGAGATATAAGTTGTTCTTGAGGAAGTGCAAGCCCAAGTTGATTTTATTGGTCAAAATATAGGAATGATGAATGAATTTGTGTATCCACGGTAAATTATAGAAACCAATGTATAAGAATGTGTGGGGGCAATTGAGGCAATTTCTTGTACAAAGAGGAGGCATAAGCCTCGAAAGTTTTTGAAGTTTAAGTTTTAAATTTAAATGAAGAATTTAAAACAAATAAAAATATCTTTACACAAAATGCGTTTTAGAAGGAATATGAATATAAACAATTCATTGAATAGTTCCTATCTATAATAGACATCAAAAAGTAATACTAATACCATGACAAAAGGATATCCCGTTTCATTTTTTTACACAAGGATATCCCTATTTTTATTGTAAAGTAACTAAACAAGCAAATAATAATAAAATGTTAAACTATAGACAAATGAGTCAAGTAACTTTATATAAGACTAGTATAAAGATGTTCAATTAATAGAATTAATCAACAGAATTGAGCTGTCAACTTTTATAGAGTAGCTTAAGCAATAATATATCTTTAAGGAATATTTCATTAAAATTCAAAGAAAATAATAGTAAATTCCAAGTAAACAAAGTTATTCTAGTAAACTGATACAATATATTACTTACGGTGTTCATTATATGGTTCAAGGATTATAAAATCATTATTATCGCTTTAAAATTAAAGCTAAGCATCACATCTGAGGCTTATGCTTCATGTACACTCCATTGCCTTGAGGCTTAAGCCTTAGCCCCTTCACCATTTTGAGGCTTAAGCTTTGGTAGACTTGACTATGGCTTAAGTCTTCCTACTGTCTTGCTTCGAGGTACATTTCAATATCAGAAAAACAAAACCGCTAAACTTTTGCTACCACAAGAACATGTTGTATATAAAAAAAATAAAATATTTGTGTGGTGTAAATATTTGGGGGGGGGGGGTATTTTTTTAAAATGAAGTTTTGTTTATTTATGCGTAAATCTGGTGGTAATTGGAAAAATTCACCCAAATTAATGTTTTGTTTGGTTCTTCAGTCCGAGTCAATTTGCATTGCCGCAGGCTATTCAGTTGTTAAATTGTGTAAAAATAAGCACCCTCAACACAATTTTAAAAATTATAAATATGTTGTCCTACAATTTACAAAGCAGTCGTAAGACCTACTATGCTCTATGTATCGGAATTTTGGCTTGTGAACCATAGACATGTGCAGAGAATGACAGTAGCAGAAATGAAAATGCTAAGGTGGATGTGTGGACAATGGTTTTTAAAAAAAGTGCCTCGAGGCGAGGCGGCCCAAAAATGCTTTTGAACAACCACCTCAGCTGGTTTCCGAGAGGTGATCACCTCAGCTGCTCGAGGCAGTCAAGGCGGAGGCGGTCATCGACACGGTTTTTGATTTTTCTTAGTATTTTTTAGGTCATCATTTATCCTTGTTGGCAAATTATGTTTATAAAGGTCTACTTGTTTAGTATATAATTATACAAGATGGATGCTTAAATTTAACCACTTTCGTGTTCATATTTACCATTGAACTTATCCAATTATGTCAATAAACTCTTACCATTATATCCTTAAACATACATATCCGCAAATATAATAGAAAAATTACTCTTAAACTTATTTTTAAGGAGTGATCACATAATGAGCTATGCAATATACGTAGAAGGACAAACATGATATAATTCAAGGGGAGTTTATATACTACTCCCATACAAAAAGATCCATATATCCGAGTAGAAATAAACCCTTAATAAAAAATTTTATTGGTGGCACTGCCCCCACACCCCCGCAGGGAGGAGCGCACCTACTCCCCCTAGACTCCCTAGGCTTGCTGACCAGGCACCGAGACCCCCGTCTTGTTGGGGTATGGTATGGCAGGAGGGGATTCATACAACTGTTCTTCAAGCAGGATTAGATGGTTAGAATTCAGGGGAGTATCAATAGACTCATTCTTTGATTTGATGGAAATTCGGTAAAAAAGCATATGCATTTGTATATCTTTTCTTTCGATGTCCCTATCTTTATAATTTCATCATATATTATAGTGATATATATCATAAAATATATAATTTCATTAGTATGTATATATATATTATTGTAGTTTTTATAGGTGATTATCCTTATAAATCGAGGCTTATGCCTCGACCACCTCGAGGCTACGCCTTGCCTTGATTTTAAGGAAACCACCTTGTTCCGTTTTTAGTTTTTTCAAACCTTGGTGTGGACACACACACACACACGTAAAGATCGGATTCGGAATGATGCAATCAGAAGGAAAGTTAGTGTAGCTCCGATCGAGGATAAGATGCGAGAGAATCACTTAAGGTGGTCTGACCATTTGCAAAGGAGGTCAGTTGACGAGTTTTGGGATGTTGAGCCGGCTAAGAGAGGGCGAGGATGACCCAAGAAGTGTTGGAATGAGACTATATAAAGGGATCTTAGTTTTTTTGGATATAAGTCCAAGATTGACCCAAGATAGATTTGAATGGAGACAAAGAATCTATGTAGCCGACCCTACTTAATTGTGGGAAAAGGCTTTGTTGTTGTTGTCCTACAATTTATATCTTCAATTTGCTCATAGAAATTTCAAGAGGGAAAAATAAAAACTTCTATTCCTTTTCCTCTATCTCGTTTTATGGAACAAATCATGCAGTAAAGCTACGTCAAACCACTTTTGGAAAACTACAAAATCTAAATGTTGAACTCCACACTGACTGAAAATAGAACATCTAAATTTATATTCCAAATTACATATTTTTCCATTTAATTTAGCTTAATATTTCTACTGCTAAGCAAATTGTAAGTTCCATTCTGTGTACAGAAAATTAGTCAATGCTTGAAGAGTAAAGAAAGCCAAAAATCAAATGACAATGATACTAGATAGTTACAGTCATCTTCATCATGTCCTTAGGCACTGCTATAGACCAAGGGGAGGCTCCTGATTATTACTTTCAGAAATACCCAGACGAAAATTCTGTAATGGGGCTCTTCACTTGGAGATGGATACTTGCACTCGGTTTCGATCACATGTTCTCTTCTCCTGTTTTTCTTGGTCTATTAGCTCTGCTTGCTGCCTCTCTCATGGCCTGTACATACACAACACAGATTCCTCTAGTTAGAGTTGCTAAAAGGTTTCTGTCTTTGTTCAAATTAAATTTTTTTGTCCACATTTTAAATTTTAATAACATTTACCCTAAACCCATCAAAATTTGCAGATGGTCTTTCATGCTATCAGCTGATGCCATCCGAAAACAAGAATTCTCGGATACTCTGCCACGAGCATCTATTCAAGACTTGGGCGTAATTTTTGATGGGTGCGGGATATGAGGTATAACATGTTCATCATATCTGACGGTGGACATGCCACCTATTGTCTTAATGCTGGACAGAAACTGTAGACATTATGCTGTCTTTTTTTTTCAATTATGTATTACGTAATGTCTCTATCTCTAAAATCTAAAGAGATTATATAGGAGATCATAGTTTCATGGTTAATTCATAATTACTATGGTTTGATCCATAATATGCAAAATATGGACGTTTGAAATTTCTGTTGATCTTAGCATTTTGTAATTGTGGTTTTCCTTTATATAAGGTATTTACCAACTAATTGTTAAAGTATAATAATATATCTGGTTGGTACATTCAACTTTATATAATATATTCTCATCAAGATTGAATTACAACCATCTTTCAATGTAATCATGTTGCAGCCTAACTGCACTTACAAATCATCTTAATCTGCATTCCCACCATATGTTTTTGTGAAGCACGCCAGTCCAATATATATTCTCAACAAAGCATATTCCGCGCTCTCTTTGTCGGAAAACGTTATTATTCTCTTTAAATAATCTCTCCTACTAATAGAAGCCCAACTACTTTTGAGTTTCATGATTGTTGTTTTTTATAGCAAAATCATAATTGTTCACTTAAAATCCTCTTGAGCTATACTTGTTTTGTATGGATATGATTGATTAGCAATAATGTGCTCAATGGTTTTTTGTTTTGCACATAACCTGAAGACATTTGTTTTATTTGTGTCTATCATCTTTGACAAAAGGTATTCACAAAAGGCCCTAGCTTATACGCATTTAAAGGATTGGGCTAGTCGGCTTTCGCACCTATTGAAGCGATGTTGCTGATAATGTCAGGAGCTACCCTAAGCGCAACTGCAGTTTCAAGGGCTCAATAACTGTACCTCAAGGACTCAATTTGGTAGTAGGGGACGTGATGTCTCCAACTGGATTTCTACTACTCCTACAGACACATTCAACACTGAAATTCATGTGAACAAGTTCTATATGGACTACTATGAAAGTGGAGAGGTATCGTCGATCATCTCTACGTGGTTGCCATGTCAAGGCACTTTTATATTATTATTGTGCATGGTTTTTATATTAGAATTTTCCTAATTTTTAACTCATGAACATCTGATATCTTTCTTTCTGCTGTCCGGGAAAAACAAAAACACTGAGATTTAGTTATTTTCTCAATGAGTCCAGGTTTTCAGTTCCACTCTGATGTATCACTTTCATGACGAATGGAAAGGAAGTAATGAGGAAAACCATCAGTGTAAATGACCCTCTAAGATATGGCGGCTTCACAATATATCAGACTGATTGGGTATCTCAGCTCTTCAGGTTACCAAAAATGGGGAGGGTCCTTTCAATTTGCCTGTGGCCAGGTTGCAAACTAACGGTGACAAGAAGCTCCTATGGTGCATTCCTGCCAGTTGGTGATCCGGATGCTCCTGATGTAAAGGGAATGTATGTGATTCTTTCCCACGCATCTCTTCAACCATTACGATTTAAATGGGCTTATGTTCTTATTTCCTCCAAAATGTCAGATCGATGCTTGCCCGTGACCTTCAATCTGTTGTTGTCTATGATCTAGACGGAAAATTTGCAGGAGTCCGTCGACCCAGTTCAAACATTCCCATCGATATCGATGGCATAAAAATTGTGATAGAGGATGCAATTGGCAGCACTGGTCTTGATTTAAAGGCAAGTAAACCATCTATTTGAGAAACATAAAAAAAATATAGTTGAGAATGCTGCTCATGCCCATAATCAGGTTAATTTGTTCTTTCCAGACTGATCCTGGTGTACCCATCGTCTACATGGGCTTTGGCGCTCTTATGCTCACAACATGCTTAAGTTATTTATCTCATCACTCAGGTGAGACACTTTTCTGTTCTAACCGTTAACGGTCCTCGATTGAGATTCATCTTGACCACTGTTGTGCTCAGATATGGGCCTTGCAAGATGGTGGGGCTATTGTTGTCGGAGGGCAAGACAAACCGAGCGAAGCTTGAATTTCCGGAAGAGATGAACCGCTTTCTCAACTCAGTACCGGAATTAGTATCTGCCAATAATTCCAGAACAAAATACTCCTTTTCCAAGTGAGGAAAACAGCTGCTGAGTGAGAATCAATACGTAACACAATACGAGAAATTTGTCTCTGAGTGGTGGTTATCAAAGACTGCGGCACTTTTCTAAGGTGGCAGCTCCATGGCGGCTCGATATGACGGGCATTGTTCCTCAAGCCCATCTTCCCAGCTTTCGAAGCCTCTCATGTAAGCCATGACGGCCCAGCATGTAAGCCATGACGGCCCAGCGCTGACAAAATTTGTTTATATTGCAATACATAGCATGCTTTAGTTCTGTCGGAAATGTAACATAAACTTTGGTTCATAATTTGGTCATAAGCAAATCTCTCATTCTACCATTTTAGTTTTTGTATCATCATATTAAGCAATAGACTCATGTAAAAAATCCTCTCAACGTCAGCAAAATGCAATACAAGTCAACCTAAATTGTCATATGTGGTTGAGATGCGATAGTAATGTATTTTATGGTTTTTATTTATTCATTGTACCCCCCTCTTGGGGGTACTTATATAATTTCTTAGTTTTTGAGCTCTCAAGGGTTTCGTCCTATATAACGACCCCTAGACCTCCTGAATAAGATACACAATTTATTCTCATCATTTTCTATATGATATCAGAGCATCGATCCTAGATTGACGTTCTGACTTAAATCTCGGCTCCACCATCAGCCCTTGGATGTTGTGCCGCCTTCATGCAAGGCCCTTTTGGGCCACCATCTCGTGCACATCAGCAGCAAGAGCGTCGCCAGCCGCCTCCTCCTCCAGAGAGATCAAGAGGAGCCCCTAGCGGACCTCCTCTTCTTTGAAGTTACAGGAGGAGCGCTACCAGTGCCTCCCCCCCCCCCCCCCGGCAGAGACCCTAGTGGGTCTCTTCTTCCTTGAAACTGAAGGTGGGGTTTTCTCTTACGCCTAGGTCTTCGCCAACGGCTACGGATCTGCCAGGCAGGCCTCCTGGCCTCCTTGCCTGCCTAAGGCTTCCCACGTAGAAGGGCATTGGCACTCCACTGCATGCCCACCCAAGGCTCTACCAGGAAGGGGAAACAACCCTCTTAAGTACTCCTGCGCCAATACTTCAGCCTTCTAGGGCTTTGACAACCAGCGTTTGTTGAGATTGAATTCTGCCAGAGCCCTACGTGGCCTCTTTAGATCCACTACAGATACATGGATCTGAAATCGTGATTTCTGTCACATCTATGCTTGATTAAGACAACAATAATTCTCTAGGTGACTTTCTTGACTCGCGCGATCACCATGGCATCTACTGAGATCAAGCTCGTGTACCCCGACTTCTCTGTGATCGTACATGGCACTTTTATCAAACTGAAGGGCTCTGAGAACTATGTACTCTGGTCTCGATCGGTTAAGGTGTTCATTGTTGGATATTCGAGCCCACAACGAGCCATTATGTAATAAATGTTATTGCAAATTTCATTCCCTGATCTGAAATGAAGAATAACTAATTTGCATAATAGGTCCCTTAGTACGATTAGGGTTATGTACCATGGCCATCTTGATGATCATACAGCTGTTGATTGAATTATTGAATCATAGAGGTTGGTGCTTGGATGAACATCTAAAGAGTTAGATTGATGACTCATAAGCACCATCAAATGATTATTAAGAGATGATCTCCAGCCTGAGTAGGAGATGTCAATCCTTCTCATTAGGCTTGATATCTAACCGACCATTGATGCAGGTCCTTTGCATAATAGAGATTCAGAGGTGTTAGATAAGTTGGGTCAAAGAGTTGACTTAACGAGACGAGATAACCAAAAGTCCTATGTCGTATTCTGTCATGATATAGGCATGCATCCTCTGACCGGAGACAGATGTGTTACTATATGTCTAAGTATGTACATTTAACAGACCAATAGGTTGATAACATAATCAAGGTTATAGACCGGCGTGCTAGTGTGCATACAAGGGCATATGAGTAATAAGATCTCTCAAATGGATCATACAGGTTCAGTTACTGAACCGGAAGACAGAGCTCACTCATGAGATATTGGGAAGAATCAAGTTCCATGCACGGTCATCTCGCTTTGGAAGCTTGATTGAATTTGTAGGTTTGATATATGCTTTTAGAAAGTATATGATCAACACATGGGTATGATATATGCTTTTTGAAAGTATATGATCGATACCAACTCCCTATAAGTCAAATGAGAAATTTAATGATAAAATCGTGAAGTAGACAATGTAAAATTGTCTTATACTTTGGGTTTATTCTGGGCCTTCTACTATGCATGATGTACATGTATTGGGAATACATGAGGGTGATGTGATCATAAACGATTGTATAACATGATGCTTCCATTCCTAGGGAGTGATGAAACGGGTCTTGATTTTAGTGACTCCTCTCAGTAGAGAAGTGATCTAATAATGGTCCAAGTGTTGGACAATGATCTGAATGTGATTCAGATATGAGAAGATTATATCTACAGCTTTGATTTAATCAAAACCTCTATGGGAGGTCCGCAAGATCTATATTTGAGATGTGATCTCATTATCCAAGTCGCTATACGTGGAACAATACAATCGCCCTGGTCCTTATCTCCAAATATTCGCGGGAGAAAGCACATTATCCTTGAAAGAGTTAAGGATATTTCTTTGTTGATATATGTATCCGAGCATTGAGAAAATAGATAATTAAATGTGATTTAATTATCATGAATAATATGAGTTTGATTCATATTATAAGGAGAGTTATCTTGTATAATTAAATATGATTTAGTTATCATGAATAATATGAATTTGATTCATATCATAAAGAGAGTTATCTTGGATAATTAAATGTGCATTAATTATTAAAGATGTAAATAATGTGAATGTGATTCACATTATTTGGGCACATGAGAATAGAGATCCAAGATGATTAAATGTGATTTAATTATCATTGATATGAATATTGTGGATAACACTATCCATATTAATCATATATATTATAAATGTGATTTATAATATATAAGAGAGAGTTATTTGTAATTTACATTTGTTAATTAAATGTTAATGTGAATTGGATTCACATTGAACATTAAATTGAAAATGTAATTCACATTTTATTTTGGGTTGTGAATTGATTCACAAATTTCTAGTGGCATGATTGCAATGTTTACAAAATAAATTGAATTTATTTGTGAAATAATTTGCAACAGAAGTTGTTGCAAATATTGGAGAGAATCATGAGATAATGTAATCTCATGTAATAAGGAAGAAAGATCCACCTTCCATATAGGAAGAGTGGACGGCTAAAATTCCTATAAGGAATGTAGTGGCCGTCCACCCTCCTTATGGAAGGAGGCTTGCCTCCTTCCTATTTGCCCAATTAAGATTGAATTAATATAAATCAAATTATATTCAATATATATTTGATTTAATTAAATATCATGACCATTAAACGAAACACAAATCAATGAGAGCCATTGGATTTGGGTTGTCCATGGATTGAGATCCATGGATCCCAAAATATTATAAATAGAAGGGCACCCCTTGCTCTTTTTAAAGTTTTGACAACATACGCTCTATCTCTCCGTCTCTCTCTCTTTCTCTCTACACACCCTCTTTCTCTCTCATATGGCCGTCCACTATGGAAGCCCTAGAGAAAGTCTCCATTGCCTCAGCTCCGTCGTTATGCCCGTCCGATCATTTTCTCGTGGATATCTGTCTCCTTCGACGTGCCTTGCTCGAAGATGTCATATCTCGTGTGACGAGATAAGGAGATTTATCGCTTGGATCATCAACATGGATTGCGAGGAGTACGCGTCTCATCCACACGCTCGCAAGCGTCTCCTCCGTCAGATCGGACTTGAAACAGGAGGTCTCTTCGTTTAGAGATTTGATCGCACCACGCTTCAAGAGGTAACCCTAATACTTGTTTGTGGTTTAGATGAAACGATCCGAGAAATGTTCTTGGATCACGTGGTTTCATCGTATGAAAAATTTTTAAATTCCGCTGCATCGAGCAACTAGTGCGACTAGTCTCTCTCGATCGCATACGATGCGATTCTCACATTTCCGTGATGCGCTTAAGGATCTCATCGTATCCTTCAAGTGGTATCAGAGCCATAGGTCGAAGGTTTCGAACACGATCCGTAAACCCAAGGCGACTTGGGTTCGTTAGGGTTTGCGAAAGTTTTATCGCATTTTACTTTTCGCATATCTGTTTAGTGAATAATTTCGGTCATGTTTAAATTGGTAAAACAAAAAATAATCACTCGGATTATGTTCCCCATTAAATAAGAAACCGTAGGATCTTAGTTTACGTGATTTCGAATCCGTTTGCTCAAGTTATAATCAAATTAGCAACATGTATCCACTGTTTCGGGGACTGCGAATCATGACGTAATTAAGGAGTTAATCACGGCTTTGAAAATCTTAGAAATACGTGCAAATCATGTAGGTTCTATTGTAAACCAAATTAGCAAACTTTGGAAACTTATTTTACTTAATTTGGATTTAAATTGATTTAGATATACTAATTTTAGTAAGTGAGAGTCACTGCTGGAAATTACTTTCCTAATCAAGAACCTTGTGATTGCCATTTAATTAATTAGTGAAATTAAATGATTTAATTTCCTGGAATAATTATGGATAAATATTTATGAATATTTGATGATAATTATTTCCTTAAATGACATTTTCTTAACCAATAATAGATTAGATATGCTATAGATCACAATTAGTTACACAATCTACTTTCCAACAAACCAAGTTGCTTGAATAAGATTTGGTATTTGTTTAGCAAATCTCCTTATAATGTTGATAAAAAATGTTTTGATTATTATTATATATGGTGTAACTTCGGTTGAAGAACCGATTATTATCTTAAGTACACAATGATCAATTTGGCATTATCCTTTCCCGAGGTAGATATGGTGTCTAATCGGGGAGCGTTGGGGTAGCAGGTTGCACTGTGTGCGGTCTGTCCCACTCCCTTTGGTACTGACCATGACAGCGATTAGGGACTCGATAATGTAGGAGAGATCACGGTGTATTTTTTAATTATTAAAATTCGAAATAATACATATTTAAGATAATACCATAATTCAAGTAACAATAAATAATGTTTGTTGGATATTGATTGAATCATAATTTAATATGATTAGATCAATTAGAATCCAATTATAAAATTAAGACACTCTATTATAAATAGATGTGTTATTTCCCTTGGAAGAATTAATCATAATGTATATGATTCATAACGATTAATTAGAATTTGAATATCATATGGAGGAACACATAAGTGACATCCATGGTCTCCCATCAAGGCGAAGGGTTCCGTCGCCAGGGATTGTATGTAGGAGACGTCTGTCCGAAGTGACAGCTCCTGTATGCAAGCGCATCTGGATCAGGCTCTTTGCTTCTCGAAAGAGTAAGGTCATATGCGTATTGACCCCAATATCGAGTCCTCATATTATTGGGGTGATATTGGATTGCGCATAACGAGTACTAATCCTGTTGACGGTTGGTTCAAATAACGACGGGTCAACATCACCTTAGGGGTGGTGGGCCCGGGTGTTAAAGATTGAATTGAGAATGCAAGTTAGACTTGCAAGGCAGAATTTATTTCCGTTTCTTTTTATCCGAGTTATATGTTCTCATATTATTGGGATGTAACAAAGATAAGGAAGGAGATCCCAGATCTTGCTGAGATATAATGGTAAGTATATCTCTTACATTGAAAGTGACTAAGGGAATAAACCTTCAGTGCTGACAAGGCAAGACAACTTTGATCCTAAATCAAAGTAAAAAATATATATATTTATATATATTTACAAAAATTTCTTATTTCAGATAATCCTTCTTTAATCCCACTCAATAATATACTTAATAATAACCGGTAAAATATTATGGATCGGATCCATGATCAAGATATTGTACTTGCAGTTGGACACATAATGTATATGGTTGCAATGTGCAAGTTTCCTCATAATAAAGAGGAATGACAATTAAATAGACAATAGGTCTACAACCCTAAGGTTCGTATGTCTCTATAGTCTTGATCTCTCATCGAATGTACTTTAGAAGTGACATGTCGATGATGATTGCAATTGTCAAATAATCCTTATAAAAGTCTCAGAAGATGTTTTGGCATACATATGTGCTCTTGACATTTAATCATGAATGACATGATTCACTGCATCATGCAGAATGGTGGCTCTATAAGAGATGATGTATTCAAAATGTTTGAATACCTACCTGAACCTATGTCTTTAGAGTTTAGATGGATGTAGATACGATGAGTGTCATCATTCTATTGTCTATACTCAAGTCATTCATTAATCTTCATAATATTCATATTGTATGAACTAAATGAAGCATGTATAAATGTTGAAATACTCTTATATTGAAATCCTTTGTATTCAACATATGAGTTCCTTTGTCTTAAGCAATAGTTGTTTAAGGATGAAAGGAGCACAGTGGAAGCATGGGTCGGACCCAAGTAAGAAGGAAAGTCAAAGAGTTGATTGTACTTCTGTGACTCCCATAGATAAGACATCTAAATATTTGGATAAATGCCAATACTACAATAAGTCGATGAACTGATGGTGTGACTATCTAGACTATCTTGATTCCTTAAAGAAGGACTCGGATAGTGCACCGGAATAATTTACATTTAATTGAAATGGACTTTCTTATTTGATAAGATCGAAGTCTAATAATTGTATCTCTTTCTTCTAATAACACTTGCAATTGGTTGCATATGTTTTAGAAGACTAGAAATTTTGATCTTAAGGTTTAATAGTCATCCGCATGGATATTGATGCAATTGTTGCAACAATCTCTATTGGATAGTTAGACTTCATAACTTCAGTGGGAGAGCCCTTAGTCTTAGAGAATGTCTCTATGACCTAGATATTAGAATACAATCATTGTTTATCTCTAAATGTTGGAAATAAACATGAATTCTGGAATAGACCTATCATAACGAATTATGATGGATATATTTCAGAAAGTAATCTAACATCTAGAAGACTCTACTAAATTAGAAAATAATGAATGGTTCATTAACATTTCTAATACTGAAAAATCAAACCTTTATAAGATCAACATGAGGATGAAGATCATTTGACAATGATCTGGCATCAAGCCTTGGACATTTGTTTGTTGATGAGATAAATAGACAAGTAGGAAATGAAACTTTAGAGTGTTTGAAATTTCAAATCTTACATACTTATGAATATTGTATTCAAAGTAGAAAATATCCAAATCACCCTTCTCTGGGAATGGTGTAAGATGTCAAGGTATTCAAGATCTCATACATATTTATGTATGCGGATCTTCTATATCATGATAAACATTGATGATATGTGATATCATTCGATGATTGTTGTGATATGAGATTTCTTTCCTTCACCTTAGAAAGCTTTGAAATGTTGAAAGATTTCGAAATTTTGGTTTAAAACCAAAGTTTGAAGGAAGATGAAATGAATTTGATCTAACCTAGGTAGCATGTACCTATTAGATGAATTCAAAGGAATACCTTATGGAGATATGAATATCATTCCTAGCTCAATCCTCCTAATACACCTAAACTCAAGAGAGTTGTAGGGAGATACAATTAGATCATGTATGATATGATTTGATCTATAATGAATTTTAGCACAATTACCGCTTGGTTTCCAGGGTATATATATAGTAGAGACTACAATATATATCCTTAATAAGGTTCCATGTTAGCGACCTAGAATCTAGAACCAAAGAGTGCTTCTTCATTAGGAAAATAAAGCATGGTATTGGATACCTACTTTATGACCTTGAGATTCTTAAAAGATTTCATATCTGAGAATGTGATTCTTAGATGATAAGACTCTTGAGAATTAAGATGAAAATGAAGTAAAGGAACTCATTTAGTATTGAGAAGATAACGAGGCTCCTAAAATTGGAACTAAAAGGACAAGTAAAGATGAAACACTAACACCTCTTCAAATAAGTTTGAGGATGGATTCCATATGTCAGTTTAGTCTAACAATGATCTGACTTCATGTGATGAAGCTTCTGAAGATCATAGCATGGAAAGATGGATGTTAGCAATAAAGTCTAATGTAGACTTTATATACAAATGTTGTATATGGACCCTCGAGGATCCACCTATATGGATAAGACCCATTAAGGTGTAAATGGATATTCAAGAGAAAGAGGAAACCTGATGAGAAAGGTAGAGACCTTCAAAGCACGGTTCGTAGCCATGAGCTACACACCAAAGAGAAGACATCACTTGCGATGAGACATGCTCTTCAGTGACCATGCTTAAAACCCTTGCGATATTGCTAACTATATCTACACAACTTGACTTTGACATCTTCAAGATGGAGGTCAAGATTGCATTCCTCTATGAATACCTATGAGGATATTCACATGAAGTAGCCCCAGGGCTTCATGGTTGAGGAAAGCAAGGCGTGCAAGCTGAAGAACTTCATCTATGGACTCAAATAAGCTTCTTGTAGTTGGAACATAAGATTTGATGAAATTATAAGTGTTATGATTGCAGATAAAATCTTGATGAACCATGTAAAGTTAGTGGAATCATTTGGAATGATATAAGCATGAAAATGAGGGTTTTATGATCTGGCTATTCCATACCTTGAGATATGATCTCAAGGATACCTCTTGGATCTTAGTTCTGAAGGCGTTCAGAAGTGAAGAGAAGATAGGTATTGGTATCATCACATTAATGGTACACCTTGGACATATTCCATTTTCTGGAAAATTCCAAGAAAGGCTTATTTCACTTAAGATATGGTACTGACCTATCTAAATGGATAACACCTCAAGGAGTTGAGGAAGTGAATGCTAAAACTGCTTGCCCTGTGCATCAGTTATGAAAAGCCAGGTATATGCTAAATATGTACAAAAGCCATATGTCTACCATGCAGTGGGAGTAGTAAAATGATACTAATCCTACTATGGAAATAAAATACTTTATTGCAGTAATCACAATATCTTCAAAGATCACAAGACTTTAGAGATAGTGATCTCTAAGTCTTATCTTCAAGAGCTTAAGACTTTAGGATATAGATATCTCCAGGAATAAGGGTATTCTTATAAGGTAATGGAAATAATTGTTATAATAATTATTGAGTTGTAGTGTCAAGCACACTATAACTAAACAAGATTGAGTATAGATTGCATAAGATGCAACATTCACATTGAATGCGAGAACTGTTACTAGGAGATATGCAAGTGTCGTAAAAGGACTTTGCTTAGTCTCTTGAGAACAGAGTGATTGATCAACTTACCTAGTTATTTTCCTAAATAGCCTATGATTGTCACATGAGTGTGGGTTTAAATGATTATCCCATCAATGGCTCTTTGGGCTAGTGGGATATTGTTGAACATGCGAGCCCGCGACGACCAATTATGCAATAAATGTTATTGCAAATTTCATTCCCTGATCTGAAATGAAGAATAACTAATTTGCATAATAGGTCCCTTAGTACAATTAAGGTTATGTACCATGGCCTTCTTGATGATCATACAACTGTTGATTTAATTATTGAATCATAGAGGCTGGTGCTTGGATGAACATCTAAAGAGTTAGATTGAGGACTCATCAAGCACCGTCAAATGATTGTTAAGAGATGATCTCCAGCCTGAGTAGGAGATGGAAATCCTTTCTCATTAGGATGATATCTAACCGACCTCTTGATGCAGGTCCTCTGCATAGGAATAGAGATTCAGAGGTGTTAGATAAGTTAGGTCAAAGAGTTGACTTAACGAGATCGAGACAACCAAAGTCCTACGTCGTATACTGTCATGATATAGGCATGCATCCTCTGACCAGAGACAGATGTGTTACTATATGTCTGAGTATGTACATTTAGCAGACCAATAGGTTGATGACCTAATCAAGGTCTATACACCGACGCGCTGGTGCATACAAGGGCATATGAGTAATACGATCTCTCAAAGGGATCATGTAGGTTCAGTTACTGAACTGAAGGTATGAGCTCACTCATGAGATATTGGGAAGAATCAAATTCCCTGTACGGTCGTCTCGCTTTGGAAGCTTGACTGAATTTGCAGGTTTGATATATGCTTTTGGAAAGTATATGATCAACACCTAGGTATGATATATGATTTTGAAAAGTATATGATTGATACCAACTTCCAATAGTCAAATGAGAAACATAATGATAAAACCGTGAAGTAGACAGTGTAAAATTGATCTTATACTTCGGATTTATTCTGGGTCTTCCAGTATGATGGATGTACAGGTATTGGGAATACCTGAGGGTGATGTGATCATAAACGTTTGTATAACCATGACGCTTCTATTCCTAGGGAGTGATGAAAAGAGTCTGGATTTTAGCGACTCCTCTCAGTAGAGAATTGATCTAATCATGTTCCAAGAGTTGGACAGTGATCTGAATGTGATTCAGATATGAGAAGATTAGATCTACAACTTTGATTTAATCAAACCTCTATGGGAGGTCCGCAAGATCTGGATTTGAGATGTGATCTCAATATCCAAGTCATTATATGTGGAACAATACAATCGTCCAATCCTTATCTCCAAGTATCCGTGGAGAAAGCGCATTATCCTTGAAAGAGTTAAGGATAATTTCATTGTTGATATTTGTATTCGAGAATTGAGAAAATGGATAATTAAATGTGATTTAATTATCATGAATAATATGAATTTGATTCATATTATAGGAAGAGTTATCTTGGATAATTAAATATGATTTAATTATCATTAGTAACATGAATTTGATTTATATTATAAAGAGAGTTATCTTAGATAATTAAACGTGCTTTAATTATCAAAGATGTAAATAATGTGAATGTGATTCACATTATTTGGGTACATGAGAATAAAGATCGGAATGATTAAATGTGATTTAATTATCATGGATATGAATAATGTGGATAGCACTATCCATATTAATCATATATATAATAAATGTGATTTATAATATATAAGAGAGAGCTATTTGTAATTTACATTTGTTAATTAAATGTTAATGTGAATTGGATTCACATTAAAAATTAAATTGAAAATGTAATTCACATTTTATTTTGGGTTGTGAATGTGACTCACAAATTTCCAGTGGCATGATTGCAATGTCCACAAAATAAATTGGATTTATTTGTGAAATAATTTGCAATAAAAGTTGTTGCAAATATTGGAGAGAATCGTGAGATAACATAATCTCATGTAATAAGGAAGAAAGGTCCACCTTCCATATAGGAAGAGTGGATGGCCACAATTCCTATAAGGAATGTGGTGACCGTCCACCCTCCTTATGGAAGGAGGCTTGCCTCCCTTCTTTTTCTCCAATGAAGATTGATTTAATATCAATAAAATTAAATTCAATATATATTTGATTTTATTAAATTAATTATTCTTGTGTCTTTAACAACAAGATCTTGACCATTAAAAGAAACACAAATCAATGAGAGCCATTGGATTTGTGTTGTCCATGGATTGAGATCCATGGATCCCAAAATATTATAAATAGAAGGGCACCCCTTGCTCTTCTTAAAGTTTTGACAACATGATCTCCCTCTCTTTTCTCTACATGCCCTCTCTCTCTCATATGGTCGTCCACCATGGAAGCCCTAGAGAGAGTCTCCATCATCGCATCATTGTCGTTATGCTGCCCGATTGTTTGCTCGTGGATCTCTGTCTCCTTCGGCATGCCTTGCTAGTGAAGAAGAATTTGTATCTCATGTGATGAGATCAGGAGATTCGTCGCTTGGATCATCAACATGGATTACGAGGAGTATACGTCTCATCCACGTACTTGCAAGCGTCTCCTCCGTCGGATCGGACTTGAGGTAGGAGGTCTCTTCGTTTAGAGACTTGATCGCAACCATGCTTCAAGAGGTAACCCTATTACTTGTTTGTGGTTTAGATGAAACGATCCGAGAAGTGTTCTTGGATCATGTGGTTTCATCACATGAATTTTTTTTTAAATTCCGCTGCATTGAGCAACTAGTGTGACTAGTCGCTCCCGATCGCATAAGATGCGATCCTCACTCTTCCTTGATGTGCTTAAGGATCTCATCATATCCTTCATTCATTGTGGTCAGCGCAAGAACTATGTTCTTACTAAGGATCTGCCAAAGGAGATGGATACGGACTGTGATACTTGATATATGGACAACTGCCAGGTCATTACTTTGATGACCAACATCAAACATAGCATCAAATCTTTTCTATGAGGAGACAACGAAGGTAATGTGGGAGAGTCTTGAGCATACATACTCCCATCTGACTACCAAGTCCAGGTTCTTAAACATATACACATGGATTTGGTCTACTAATCAGGGAGATTCTACCCAGGTTGAGTACTACAGGCTTCTCATGAGCATGTTCGAGGAGCTTCTTATTTTTCAGTCTACTTGTTGTGATAAGCATATATGAGAACGTGTAGAATGGCAGATGTATTGCTTTCTATCTAGTTTGCATCCATGATACAAGCCTGTGAAGGACCAATTTCTAACTGCTGATGCACTGCCCACACTTGACACTATCTTTGGCCGCCTACATGAACTTGATTCTCAAACTGAGCGTCCTCCTACTACTCCATTTGTGGAGACTACCACCCATTATGCTAGGGGACGACCCAATTAACAGGGAGGATGCAATCATGATGTTGGCCGTGGTTGTGATTGCGAATCTGGACATGGACGTGATTTTGATCGCGGCTTATACGTGATCCTACTACTGCTCGCTATCCAACATGCATATATTGTGGATGCTAGAATCATCCATCTGAGCATTGTTGGGAAAAGTTTGGCATGCAACCTAATGCTAATAATGCCTATGAGACATCTTCATACGATGATCCATATGATACTGCTGAGGTCTCACTCGATCAGCCTTCAGGTGATAGTCTTGGCACCCTTTTATGCATTTGAATATGCTCGTTTGCGATAACTTCTGTAGAACTCCTCAATTAGTGACAATAGTACTTCTGCCCCTACTTCTAGTTTGGCTACTACCTCATGTACAATTGCCAACTCTGCTTCTGCATCTAGCACTGCATGGATTATTGATTCTAGAGCATCGACTCATCTGATAGGAGAAGGTAACTTTCTCACCTTCTGATAATTGAGGATTGATGAGAGGTATCTATCGTTCGGTCTTCGAGGAACCTGCGGTGTCCAATAAGTTGGATCCAACAATCGTTGTATCAACCCTCTCTCGGCTCTCGACACATCAATAAATCAACAGATTAATAATCAACTCACAATAATGATAATGCAGTAAATTAATGCATGGTGAAATTTATTATACCCTACATTAAGTTGTGTATAAACAACAAGTGTAGGGGTCTAACCACTAGCAAGTCATAAGCAGATATTTATTGTCAATTGATGAAACTAAATAACAAATATTTTTTGCAGTTTTTTTGTTTTTTTTTAATTTTGTGGCTTTTAATTTATATTTAATTTTTACGGATTCTATATATTTTATATTTTTGAATTTTCATTTTTTATCTTTCTTTTAATTTTTTATTTTTTAGTTTCCTTTTCTTTTTAAAACTATAATAAGTATATATATCTATATAATAATATGTATATTACAAATACTATATATGATATATATAGTAAATAAAAATGTAAAAATATAGGAAATATATACAAGAACAATACTTTTATTTTTTTAAAGGTTTTAAAATATACATAGGCGTTTATAATTACTGATAGTAATTAGAATAAGTATATAAGTAGTAGATAGTATAAATAGTCTATATAGGATTTTATATCTATAAATATAATTACATATACTCAAAATTTACAAAATAAAATGTTTTTGTGTTTTTATAAATTTTCTCTATTTTTTTTGTTTTTCTTGTAATTTTTTCTACTTTTTAAATATTTTTAATTGATTTAAATATACCAAACAATAACTATAATAAATAGGCCAGATTGTTTTGGATTTTAAAATAGATAACAAGTCCAAAAATGAGTAAAACTATTTTAATATATAGTATATAAAATAAATAAAAATAAGAAACAAAAAACTATTCTTTTGGAGTATTACTTAATTTTTTACTGATTTTTATAATGTTTTTGATATTTTTTATTTTTAAGATTTTTCTTTTATATTTTTTGTGATTTTGATCTGGAGTTATATTATAGTAATATACACTATATATATTTTTTCGGAATTTTTAAAGTTGGCTTTATAATTTTTTCTATATTTAAAGGCAAATATGGAATAAATAGCTCCTAGTATATTTTTAATAATTAGGAAATGCAAGTAAATGCTAAACAAAAATTGTAGCATGAACATGCATCATGTTACACATTTACTACAATTTTCCCAAGATTTTGCGAGCACAAGATCTAATTAATAAAAATAAAAAGACTAAATAATTTATAATACTAGCAAGGGCATATTTGCAATAATAAATAAAGCTAATGGGTTCAATGCAAATAACCCAAAACTTTAACACTAATTTACAAACTTTCAATATTAAAACATAAATAATAAAAGCTATATAGGTACGGATGCAAAATGCCTACCTTATGTGGGTTGCCACGTGAGGTTAGCTGGCATGTACCTAAATGAAATATCCAACAAGTTCCATGTGGACCATGCAAATTTTACACAAAATTTAACACAACTGAATATCTACAAGACTATTTTGTAAATACAAAAGGTACGAGGGTTACTAATATATTTACCCACTAAAGGCGTGCAATCAAAGGGTGGAGCACACTCAATGTTGCTTGATCTACACCCGCTAATGACGTACCGCTCCAGCTGCAATGGAGGGTCCAAATTAGATCTGGGCCCTAGTCTTGGTCGGACGACATTAAGGCTGACTCGAAGAACTCAGAAGAACACTTGGTTGGATGAGCTTCGATCGTGGATTCTGCACATCTCCGGCTGCTAATCACCTCACTGGTAGTCGCTTCACCTTTCTGGGGACCTCCTCCGTCTACAGGACACTTCAAAGAAGTTTGGGCCCCATTGGAGGGGGACCTGAAGCTTCAACCTCATGGAGCTCCTTGTTGAGCGTCGATGCATCTTCATGGGGTTCTGCAAGTGTTTCCTCCTGCACGAAAAGATCAAAGGGTCCGGTAGGAGCTTGATGTCTCCAATTTAAGCAAAATCAAAGGTGCCCGGATGATGGTTTTGATGGAGAAATGAAAGGACATAAAGATGGGGGCAGAATGGAGGTGAATAACAGTCAGAGAACACATTAATTCGAGCTGGAGCCGAAGCTCCCTCAGATCTAACAATCTAAAAATACACTACCCTAGAAACTAATTAACTAAAATAACATCAAATCTATGCTAAAGAAGGAAAATACACGAATTAAAACTACCTAGCAGATCAAACCCGGCCTAAACCAAGGAGCAACTAAGTGTCGTCGGAGGAGCTCCAGTAACACCTGGATCGCACCCTTCTACACCTTTGTCCACACCGACTAGTCCTGGAAGCTCGTGTTGTCACCACGAGCTTGCTTCTAGCTACTCCTATTGGGGTTACATGCAAGAAATGGGGATCAAAACTCAAAGGGGGCTCCACCATGGCTTATTTATAGACATGTAAAGGGCGACCTTGGGAAGAGGATGGCGTGTGGATCAGAGGGGGTTGGTGAAGGCTAAGTGATGTGCAAGGGTTAGGGGAGATGGAGGAGTAGGGATGTGAGGTGCTTGAGGAGGCGGGCGCATGGAGAATGTGTGGAGAAATGGAAGAAGTTGGAGCGACCGTGAGCTCTGACACAGGGGTGGCGAGTTCAGGACAATTGACTTGTCGGGTCAACAAAACTTGGGTTCTGGTTGGTCCACGTGAACCAACCAGAAAAAGGAGATTAAAAAAACCCTATATATTCATTTAAAAAATAAATGATTTTATTAGTTTTAGGTTAAAACATAAAAAAATGTTTGTAATTTTATGTAGTATTTTAGGGTATTTTTTTATTTTTATAATGTTTTTTATTATATGCTAAATTTTACATGTATATGCATAGGTATACATACCCGTATTTTGGGTCTTTTAGTTTTATTTTAATATATTATTATTATGTACATATGATTTATATATTTATAACTTATTTAAATATACATTTACATATTTTTATTTTATTTTATATAATTTATTTGTTTACTTAAAAAATTAAATATCTTTATTATATTTATATAGTTCATCTATATACTTTATTTATTTTAACAAAATTTTAAAGTTTTTATTCTATTTTTATTATTGAAATGTGTTTTGTATACTATTTATAGATATACAAAAATATAAATAAGCTAAAAATTTAAAGAATAAGTATACTGATTATTATATACATGTATACGGTACAATAGGGACCCAAAAGTCAACTTTTGCATCTCAACTCCAAATTAAATGAAACATCCTTCACTAAATAGATAATTTATTTTATGAACAACAAAGGTGAGTTTAGCCAATTTTAAGTATGTATGAAAGAGATACAGGTCTGGGAAGTTTTTCTTACGCCTTTTTATTCTATGTATTCAGGGTGCACTGCGTATTGTTTTTGTGTGTAATTAATTTTATATTTTTCTTTATATTTTTGTGTACATGTTTCATGTTGGGGATTTTTTTTGTTTTAGGTGTAAAAATAAGAAAATAAAATAGGTCCCAAAAGGCCTTTATTGATGAAATAGAATTAGGAGTTTTGAGCTATAGTCTGTATAGTTTGTCTACCCTATGTCCCCTTACTTTATTCCTTATCGACCAAGTGAAACAACCAAAGAGTAGCTCGAGGCTGGTCTCGCTAACCTCACATAATTAGCTGTCATTGTGTGACCGAACTCAAAGCCCAAGCGGCTAATCCAACAATTAACCCACACAATAATATCAAGCAATGGATAAGCATGTGTGAATCAAAATTTATTATACCCTACAAACAAGTATATAGTGGACAAGCAAGTAGGGGTCGAACTCAAGGAACACACATAGTAGCACGGGATATTATTTATAAATAAATATAAATAAATAATATAAGTATAGATGTATATAGGTATGGGTACTATTTACTTAGGGTTTTGTGGTTTTTAATTTTTAATGTATACATATATTTATTTTAAAATAATTGTAAAATATTTATAATAATGATTAATATTATAGCTTATATACACTTATATATGGGTATATAATACACTATAGGGTATATAGTTATAAATATAGGTAAAAATAGTCAAAAATAACAAAATAAAAGGTTTTTGTATTTTTTTTATGTTTTCTACTATTTTTATGATTTTAAGTATTTTTCTACTAATTTTAGGTATTTTTAAAATCCAAAATATCCCAAAATAGGGATTAAGTAAATAGACTGAATTGATTTGGGGTTTGAAAATAGGAGAAAGCCTTAAAATTTTCCAAATCAATTTTTATATATACTAATATATATAAGTAAAAATATAGGGCATGAAAATCTATATTTTGGTTTGTTGGTCACTTTTTATATTTTTATAGGATTTTGGAGATATTTAAATTTTTTTATCATTTTCTATTTTATTTTGAGGGATTTTTGGTCTAGGGGTACTAGATACTACAATAAACACCTACTACTTTTTTGGAATTTTTAAACACTATTTTATAACTTTTTTTGGATTTTTGAGGCAAATATGGAATATCCATGAAATATATGATTTTTAGTAAATAGAAAAGGCATAAAATGTAAAATTAATTACAAGGGCGTGAAAGAGCATGTATCCAGGTACTCGATCCTATTTCTTCATAATTTTTGGAGCACAGATACTATTTATAAAAATTAGACAAATATACATAAAAATACTTGAACAAGCATGTCTATATTTGCAATTATAAATAAATGGAGGGAGTACAATGCAAAATACCCAAAACTTTTGAACTAATATTAAAATTTTTAATATTAAAATACAATTACAAATGCAAAGGGGTATACATGCAAATTACTCATGCATGTGGGTTGTCACGTGAGGTGACGTGGTAGGGGATTGAACTACAAATTTGAATGCTCAAGGGTTTAACAGCAATTTATCGACTATTTTTTAAGCGTTATACAATATTTATAAGGCCTCTTTGCTAATACAAAAATGTAGAGAGGGGAACTTGAAATATTCCCCTTAAACACCCGAGGATCTGACCATTATCGTGGTGCCACGTGGACAATCAGATGGCTCGAAGGGCACACCGTTTCGATTTATCTCCAGCAATGCAGATTAGATCTTGGCCCTCCTTGATCTGACGGTGGCTAGGACACCAGGAAGAACTCGGAATAACACTTGGTCCTTCGAGTTTTGATCGTCGATTTTTGCCACTACCAGGCTCCGTTCTCCTCATCGGTGAGTGGAAAAGGTCGATCATTCTCCTCTGCAGGTGCAGGGGGCCTTGAATAGCTTCCGGATCCCTACGATGTGGAACTGGGGTCCTTGTTTTGTGTCACCTGGAGTCCTAAGTGGGATCGAATCCTCCACACTAGGTGTTATCTTGGGTCGGTACCTGCACAAAGGGAATGCTTGGCTCGAGGCGACCACCTCGGCCCAAAAAAGGAGGCTTGATGCCTCATGGATGGCGGAACGGTGCAACTCCGACGATGTGAAAGAAAAGAGCTTTGAACTCTTCGAATTCGAGAAAGATTCAATGCAGAAATGTGTTGATTAGGTGGAGAATGTGATCAGTAAAGTGATGGGGGTGAGATCGAGGTGAGATGTGAGCTAATTCATCGTGAAATAAGATTGGAGCTCTGGCTCTAGGTTACATCCAAATCGGATTTAAGACTAAACCTACTGATTAAACCTAAAATTACAATCTACGCTAGGGATATTACGTAAAAACAATTGGAAATGTGATCAATATGGCTGGAACCAGAGATATGACCCTCACGACGGTGAGCTCGTCGGAGATGGTCGGATCTGCTCCGCCTTGAGCCCTCCTCGCCGCAGATCAACGACAACATGAAGCTATCACGTTCATAATGCTATGGGGGGTAATCTGAGGGGCTAAGAGCAATTAAAGAGAGATCAAACGATCAAAAGAGGCGATGGGGGTTTATTTGTAGGTGAGGTTTTGGTGAGTTTCGAGGGATGATGGTGCGAGAAACATCAAGGGTTGGTGGAGATGGAGTGGCCAATGAAGCGGACGAACGTGGGAGGTTTGCCGGGGTGAGGAGCTCGAGATGGGAGAAGTCATGGGGAAAGAGTGAAAATAGGGAGAAGTTGGGCGGTTCGTGAAGTTCTAACACAATTCAGAGCCTAGGGCATGCAGTTGACCCAAGGTCAACAAACGAAGTCTCCTGGTTGGTCCAAGTGGACCATATAGGAAATTCCAAGGCAAAAATGCCTTGAAAAATGAGAATAATTAATAAATGAATTAGTTATTTTTAGCGTATAAAAAGTATCTCTAATTATATGTAGAATTTACCTATTTTTATTTATTTTTTTAAGGTGTTTTATTACATGTTACTTTACAAGTATATTTATTTGTATATTGACATATGTTTTGAATATTTTATTTTTATTTGTATTTCATATTTTATTATTTTATATACTTAATTTATATATTTATATCTTATACTTAACTTTATTTTTATTTTATTTTTTTGATATAATATGTATGCTTAAATAGATGTATTTATTATATAAGAATAAATATAGTATATTCATCTATGTTTGTATATATACTATTTTATTTTAGTGTATTTTATGGTTTTAATTTACTCTAAATACATACACTATAAAGAATATTTACAATCTAATAAAAATATAAAATAATGGAAAATAAAAATAAGAAATAAAAAGAATATTTTATTCAGGTATATTGTACAATAGGAGTCGAAAATCTAACTTTTGCATCTTAACTCCAAATTGAATGAAACCACCTTTATTAAATATCTAATAAAAAATTATCTACAATTAAAGATGATTTTGGTGGAATTTGAATTCATATGGAGGAGATATAAGACTGGGAAGTTTGGATTTTGGATTTTTATTCTGAGTGTAAAATGTTTACTTTATATTATTTTAATGTGAAATAAATTATGTATTTTTCTACGTATTTTTATCTACAACTCTCATGTACAAAGTTTATATATTTGATGCATAAATAAAAAGGAATAAGATATGTCCCAGAAAGATAATTATTGATCTATATTTTTAGAGTTTTTAGACCGTGTGATCTGTACAATTGCCTGCCTATCTCCCCTACTTTATTCCTTATCGATAAGTCATCATGATGACAGAGTCTCGGGAGTTAGGGTCACTCCACTAATATGGTGCCTTGTTTCTTTTTTCTTTTCTTCCTTTATTCTTTTATTTTGGAATTAAATACATTAAATGTACAATATTTTATACAATATTTTGTATGAATTACTGATTGTTTATTTTGACAAGCTAATGATATACACATGCATTTAGCTGGAGATTCAATGCCAAAATGAAAGAATAAAGGTGATGAAATAAGGATTCATCATCCCCTATACTTGCCTTTGCTAGTCCATAGCAAATGCTTAAGCCTATAAGTGTAAAAAAGAAAAATAAAGAAAAGAAAAAGAAATAACTTGGAATAATTGTCGACTTTTAAACTTGTCTTAATAAAGTCAAAGTTTGGAGCTCAGAGAAGGCCTCTGGATTAATGGTGTGTTCGGAACCACATAGAAGTCAGGAAGTGTGACACAACAACCCTTAGGTTCCATACTCCAATCATTGAGTCCAGTTCACAGTCATGTCAGAACCATCCTCTCAATTTTATACTCTTGCTACCTTGAAGTGATAGAACCATGTCTGTGAAAATTTTCAGCTCTCCCCAAACAAAACCGCTGAACTATCAAGGTGTATGCTCTTCTTGTAGCTCATCCTCGTGGAGACAGATATTCCCTTCTAAGGTCAGGTGCTCCTAGTCTTTATGGGGAAGAAGTTAAAAGAATGGGAGAAGAAATGGGAATGGACCTGTGTAGTCTTCATTCCCTTATGAATTCGGTCAGTGTAACTGATTCTTCACCAAGAAGCAGGTTTTTTTAAGCTCAAATTTTTGTGGAATTTTGGGTGTAGGCTTCTTTGGATATTTTCTTTGATTTTTTTTACAACTTATGCATTCTTGCTTGTATCCCAGTGTATATAACATCTTTTGTTCCACCCATTTTTTGGGGTCTTGTGAAAAAGTTACGCCGGTAGATGATTCCTCATCCGAAGCATTGTCTTAATCCATCTCCAATCTTTAGGTATCATTATTACCAAAAGAAGTGGGTTAGAATATCGGTGTCGACAATCCCCAAGAATGGTTCCTGAGCCAACCTTGATGAGGCGACCTTGCAGCTTCCTGACTTAGACTCTAAGATTTTTCAACTGTCCATCTAGGTTAAGCTAAGTGCTAGGTGTGAGGTTTCCAGTCAAGTCACTGTCTCAAGAGTCATACAGATGGTATGAAGGGCTCTATTTAGGCATATTGAATTGACTCATGAACATAGTCTTATGGTACCTAAAGAATTAAGTCAAGGCAACCTGGAATATCTCCACTTCCAGTCCTCAATGGGTTCCTCTGAAATTAAGTATATTAAGGTCTATTCCAAGCTCCAATCTTCAGACTTTATTTGAACTTGTTCAATTGTCTAGGTTATTCTAAGAAATGCGAATGCTATGTACAATGCAAGAAAATATTTTTGTGATGCAATTTTTCTGATTTTAAACCTTTTATGGATTTTTGAAAAAGGTTTTGCAATTTTTATGCTATTTTGAAAAAACGATTTTGCAAATATTTTTGAGATTTTTGATTTTGTAAAATTTTAGGGATTTTTTCAAAAGCCAAAAGTTTTGACAAATAATTATGTGTATCTATTTACACATGAGTGCATCTTGTTATTTACAAGAATTGAGTTTGAGGAATTTTACTCTGTATTTACAAGGATTTAATTATTATTTACAAGTTAATGTGCTAAGTTTGTAAAAGATTTTTATTTGCTTAGATTATGTACATCGTTCTCAAAATAATTTGAAAAGATTTTCACAACATTTTGAAAGCATTATTTTGCAATCTAGTTTGACAAATAATTTTTACAAACATTTACAAAATTTGAAAATCATTTTCAAAGATTTCTCAAATAGTTTATAGATAGATCTTTCAAAGTATTTTTGCAATCATTTTCCAAACCATTTGCAACTAGATTTTCAAGACATTTTATTCATACAAGGAAAAGACATTTTTACAAACAAAGCATTTTTACAAAGGTTGAAAACATTTTACAAACTCTTTTCCAAACAGTTTTCAAAGATTTTTGAAAAAGATTTTACATTTATTTTCCAAACATTTTGCAAAATATTTTTACCCTATTTATTAATCGGTATATTCAAAGAATTTTAATGTGTATTTATACAAGTGTATTATTTACACTTAATTAAATGAATTTTAGCCATACTTATTGAAAATACGAAAGTACGAGTTATGGCTAAAATTTATACAAAGTATATATTGACCCCGCTATGCTTAGCTTGAGCTATGTCCTCATAGATCGAAGAGAAAAGGAAGATATAACTCATACTAAGTATAAGAAAGTATATACTAAAACAACTCAATAAAGAATAAGAAGGTGACCGTCCCCCCATACTTTGGATCAATTAATCCTAAGTATAACAAACTGCATTCTACATGCAGGCAGGGTCAAGGGTGGGAACGAATAAATGAATATTGGCTCGGCCTGTCTCCCCCTATACTTAGGGTAAAATATCCCTAAGTATAGACAAAAAGTCAAGAGTTGAGGAGACATGCGAGAGATCTAAGAATGAACAACCCGAGGGCACTCACCCCCTATACATAGGATGAAGCATATCCTAAGTATAGTGGAGATGAATGGGATGAGGGCAACACAGAAGAAAGAATTTGAAAAAAGAAAATGAAAAGAAGGAAAGATGAAAAAGATCAACTAATAGAAAAATGTCTTTCTGTGCCTCGTTTGATTGCACCGATGCTGTGAAGTTGAGCTCCTCCTGATAGACCACATGCATTGAATCAACTATGGACATGAATGTATCATGCTCGAGACAAGGCTTTAGTAACTGTCTGTTGATCACAAAGGGTTGTGCATTAGCTAACAAACCAGATATAATAATGCTTCCATCATCACACACATACTTCACTATGAAAGGCCCGATCCACTTTCTCTTCAGCTGCCATGATAATAGTTTGAGCTTTGCATCGAACAACTAAATCTTTTGACCCGGTTCAAAAGTCTTGCGGCAGATATATTTGTCATGCCACTTCTTGACCTTCTCCTTGTATATCAGGCTATTTTCATATGTATAGTCATGGAATTCGAGAAGTTGATACGGGTCCATCTTTTTGTTCTTTCCAGCCTTCTTAGAATCCAAATTACAGACATTAATTGCCCACAAAGATTTGTTAATGAGTCCTACAGGCAAATGGCATGGCTTGTCGTACACCAAGTGGTGGGGAGATATTCCTAATTGTGACTGTACACGGTCCGATACACCCAAAGGAAATAATTTAAGAGTTGTGAACATCTCTTCCAATCGGGACGCACAAGCTTCTACAGGATTGTCTTTATTTCCCTATTTGAACATTCGACTATGCCATTGGATTTTGGGAGGTATGGAGAGGTGACACGATGTTCAATGCATATTCATGTATCAGTTTTTCACCTCTCTGTTAATGAAATGGCTACCCTCATCTAGTGGGAATCTCGAACATTGCAATGACGTTTTCCCTCAGGAACTGACAAACGGTGCGATTTTTGGTGGCTCAGGTTGGGATAGCCTTTGCCCAACGACTCCCATAGTTGACAACATGTAGAATATACTCAAAACCTTGATTGTTGGGGAACGATCCCATGAAGTCAATGCCCTACACTTCAAACACGTCTGAAATCCAAATGTACTTCAGGGGCATTACGTCTCTCATTCCAATAGTACCGCCTAGTCTCTAACAGTTAGTGCAATGTTTAACAAAGTCTTCTGCATCTTTGAATAGAGTCAGCCACCAAAGGCTGCATTGTTGAACTTTTTTTGTCGTTCTTCTCCTAGAGTGGTGTCCTCCTAGTTCTCTAGCATGATAATGTTCGAGGACACTTTGGACTTCCTCCTGAGGAATGCACCTCCTCCATATGCAATCTGCCCCCTCACAAAAGACATAAGGATCCCCCCACTGATAGAAATGAATCTCCGACAGAAATTTGTCAACTTTCAGCTTCAACCAATCTTGTGTAGTTCTTTTGGACACAAGATAGTTCACAATATCGACGAACCAGGGGAGCGAGGTATTTGGCAGGATGGCTTCATCTGGGGAAGTTTCCATAATCAACAATAGGCTCTTCTCATGAGTGTCAGGCTCTGGTAATCTTAATAAGTGATCTACCACCACATTTTTAACTCCAGGTTTGTCACAAATTTTTATATCAAATTCCTAGAGCAGAAGGATCCATCTGATGAGTCTTGATTTGGCATTCTTCTTGGCTTGTAGGTACTTGATGGCAGAGTGGTCTGTATAAACAATCACTTTGAATCAAAGCAAGTGGTATCTATATTTCTCCGGAGCGAAGACAACTGTTAATAGCTCTTTTTCAAATAATGTAGTTTTCCTGAGCTGCATCTAGAGTCATGCTAGCATAGTGAATCACAAATGGCAGATTGTCATATCCTAGAAGTGCTCTAATGGCGTAGTTTGATGCATCTGTCATGATCTCAAATGGGAGAGACCAATCTGTCGATAGAAGGACAAGGGCATGGGTGATCATTTCTTTCAGATGATTGAATGCCTAGAGGATTCTGGCATCAACAACAAAATCTGCCTCCATGCCTAAAAGCTAAGTCAGAGGTCGAGCGATTTTACTGAAGTCTTTGATAATTTATCGGTAGAAACCGACGTGCCCTATGAATGATCCGACTTACTTCAGATTTGTTGGTGGCTCGAGTTTTGAAATGACAACCACCTTCGTAGAGTGTACCTCCATGCCACATTATGATATGACATTTCCTAGCACAATACGCTCGGTCTCCATAAAATGGCTCTTCTCCCACGAGAGAACAAGATTCACTTCCCAACATCTCTTCAAAACTCGATCAAGATAAGATAGGCGTTGATCGAAGCTATCTCCTTCCAACTATATCTGTGAATACAACCTACATGCATTGTTGAAATGTCACTGGAGCATTGCACAACCCAAACGACATTCTGCGGAAGGTGTAAGTCCCAAATGGACATGTGAAGGTTGTTTTCTCTTGATCTTTGGAAGCTATGGCGACTTGGTTGTAACCAGAGTAACCATCCAAGAAAATATTCTTTCATAGCCAATCTCTCAATGATATGGTCGATGAAGGGGAGCGGGAAATGGTCCTTCTTGGTCGCTAGATTCATGCGTCTATAGTCCACACAAACGCGCCAAGATGTTGGTACTCTAGTTGAGATCTCCTCTCCTTTGTCATTCTTGACCATGGTGATCCCAGATTTCTTGGGCACAACAGGTAAGGGACTCACCCATTTTGAGTCGGAGACGGGATATTGAATCCTGCATCACACCATTTTGTTATTTCATTCATCACAACCTCCTAGAAATTTGGATTAATCTGTGATGAAACTATTGAGAAGGCTTGCTGTCTTCTTCAAGGTATATGTGATGCGAGAATAATGAGGAGTTTATCCCATTTAGATCTGAAATTTTCCATCCTATTGCCTCACGGTTTCTCTCTAGAACCTCGAGTAGATGAGATTCTTATTCATGTGTGAACTAAGAATTGATGATTACAGGAAAATGTTTTATGCACCCACAAGGAAGGCATATTTCATGTTAGTTGGAAGTAGTTTGAGCTCAGGCGGAGTCTGGATCAGCTCGGTGGTGACTTCAGCTATTGTGCATGGCCATGGTGTCAGATTATTCAATTGAATGGTGTCCACCATTGGCATTGAGGGCTCTGCATTCAATGATGCACATAATTCCTCTATCACAGAATCTTGTTCGCAAAAGTTTTCAATGATTGCCTCCTACTCTGCCAAATATAGGTGGCCATAGATGTCAACTCAACAAAAATCTCATCATCATGGACATCCGAGAACTCAACTGTGCTATCCACTAGTTCTTCAGTGGAGAGGAACTCACGGGTTTCAATTTCATACATAAACAAATTTGTATCACATATTTCAGTAAGAAAGTCACAGTCTTCTATTCGCTACTCTGTTGGCTCACTCTTATCTGATGTAGACGCTGAAGGTTTCAACACTTGGATCATCTTAATAGGCACCTTATCACTACTAGATCGGAAGGTGATTTTCTTGGTGCCATATTCCACTACTACTTCAGCTGTTCGAAGGAACTACCATCCAAGGATTACCGAGGTATGCAAAAGAGAAGCTGAGGTGTCCTTGTCGAGTACTATGAAGTCCACAGGAACTGCATTCCCTGATTAGTGACGATGACATCCTCCAAAATTCCCTGGGGAACTTGATGATGTATCTTCGAACTGCATAATCATTCTAGTAGACTTGAGCGGTCCAAACCCAAACCCTTTGAGTAGTGAAGTAGGCATCAAAATGATTGATGATCCACTATCGAATAGAGTTCGGTCGAAGTCCTAATCAAATATCTGGCATCTGACTAGAGGAGCTCCCATATCCTTTTTCTTGGTTAGGAGATTGCTAATTGCGTTCACTGTAGATGCGATCAGAATATGCTTCACATTCCATTCTCTGGCTCTACACGACTGTCTCTTCAAAGACCATGCTTCTTTCAGCCTTTCTTGATGTTAGGCACTTGATGGCTTTGAGCAAGTGCATTTCAAGAACAAGTTTTTGAATAATCTCAACAACATCAGATCGGATAAGGCATTTTTTCATAATTTTATTTTTTTGGATTTACTCAAAGCATTCAGAAATAGAATATTCAAAGAATCCAAAGCAGTAGTAGAAATAGTGTTCTTATATACATCAAAATCTGTGCCTACATCAGGCTGTACAAATGGATGACTGAAATGAGCAGGGTCATCCACGAAAGGCGAGCATCCAAAATCTATAGGTGGGACTCCATCAGCTGGCATTGGGGTGGCTGCAGGTGTGGTCTCCACGATGGCTAGCACGACGATGCTCTGGCTACTGCATTCTTTTCGAAATTTTTGATTTTGTTGAGTTTTTTTGGTTTTTTCTTTCTGGTGCTTCTCCTCCGTCTTCTTCTTCCTCACCTAGCCTGGATGCAGGATCGGCTGATGCAGAAGATGATGATGACTCTACTGGTGAAGCTTTATTCTACCCCTTCATGGTGGTAGACGGTTGCAAGGTCCTACCACTCCTGAGGGTGACAACATTACATAAAAACAAAGCATGCATGTCTGACTGTGTTAGACCGAAGAGAACATCAAAGACTGCCTGCTCTTTCTTTCTGAAGTTATTGAGTTTGCTTCGACCTGCGCCAGAATGGGAGTTTTGACGGTAGTGAGGTCATCGAGTTTCTAGCTCATCTCTGCTAGGCTTTTCAATAGCTGAGCCAAGCAATCTAAGGCTGGGTTTGCAAGTGGAGACACCTCGGTTGATTCATTGTGTTGTCCATGCTGATTCTGGGATTGGTGTTGAGGCTGTTGGTGGGAATACTTATTGTGGTATTGAGGAGAAGCATGGTACTGCTGATACTGTTGAGGAGGGTGATTTTGATATGGAACAACCAAGTACTGTTGATTCTACTAGTACTAATGGTACTGTGGTTGTGGGTAGTGATTTTGTCTCCAATTGCCATGGTATTGTGGAGACTGTTGGTGGTATGAGGCTGCGGGTTCTGAACAAGTCTCCCTCCTTGCTGCTGAGTGAACTGGAGATTGTGTGACTGCTAGCCCTGTTAGGATCCACCTAGACGGGCCTGCTGTGCATCGTTAGCCCATATGCCATTTACCTCTTGAATGAGAGGTGGAGGAGTGAAACATGGATCATGCTTGGGCTGGGGCTTAGGATGGTAGACTACCAGCTACTGCTGTGGCTACTGTGGAGATGTTAGCTCGGGGGCTTGCACGTAATATACGTGCTGGACCGCTGGCTCGGGTTGACTCATCTGAGGAGGCTGTGAAGACGCTTGTTCCTTCGACTCAGCAAAAGTGGTAACTGATGCAGACATAAAAATGCAGAGCAGATCGTGCTGACCAGTATCTCCAGCTGCTTGGTAAACTGGTCCAACTTGTCCAGATTTCGTGTCCTCTGTTCGATCACAAGAAGTTTCTCGAGGTCTTGTGATCATTTTTCTATGATATACACCTTGGACAGGTGCCTCCCTATGATGCTTGAGCTAGATCTCTCGTCCCTGTCCGACTCATGAGAACATGAGAAGATACCATATCAACTGGCTTCTGGAGGTTGTGGGGCTAGCGCTGATATGCACGAGACAATGACAAGGAGGCTTCTCCTTCGGCCATCTCCTCAAAGGTCTGCCAGGCGACGTCCTCATCCTTGTTGAAATGTGATCCGCCACAAGCGACACCCACAAGATTTTGATTTTCAATTATCAGTGCCCCAAAAAAATGCTGAACCAGGCTGGTCCTAGGAATGTCATGATAGGGACATTTCTCTTGCAACTCTGTAAACCTCTCCAAGATTCATGAATGGATTCGTGTGTGGCTTGGGTGAAGTTGTCTATGCGGGTACACATCTGGTTACATTACCCAAGAGGATAATATTTGTGCAGAAAGGCATACTTAAGCTCTTCTCATGTCATGACGACTTTCCCCAAGTGGTTGATCCAATGAAGGGCTTTATCTTGAAGACTAAAGGGGAATGCCATCATCTTGACTACTCCTAACGGTATGTTTGGGTAGTGAGTTGTACCACAAATGCGCCAGAACTGTTGCAGGTGGATATACATCTCTTCATTTGCATTGCCGCGGAAGCTGGGTAAGAGTGCTAAGAGTTGAGGCTTCAGTTGAAAATGCACGTGGATCACTGGGTTTTTGATCAACTTAGTGAGGCTCCAGGGTTGTAGGTCTCCTTGAGAGTTGGCTTGGGCCTTTCCACTCGGTCTTCATCTGCAGGGCCCGCATGGCCTCGACCTGCTCTTCCTTCTCCTCCTCCTCCTCCTCTTGGGTTATCTCTCCTTATCCTCAGATCATTGAGCATGTCCTGGAAGGTGACCTGGTCCAATGCCTGGTCGGTGAGCTACTGCTATATTGCTTGAATGGAGGTGAGAAGCTCGACATTCATGACATTTTGGTCTGTCTAACCCTACTCTTGATGCGGAGGATTATGGTGTCTGATGAATCCCCATTTCATCACCTTTATTCTATCATTTTGGCCTTAAAAATCCTAGCCAATGCATGTAAATAACATCATTTGCACAAAATAGCATCCATCATTTATTGCAATTATTTTATAAATAATATTGTTTTTAATGCCAAAATGATAGAATATAGAGAAGAAAAGGAAAATAATAAAATATCGAAGATATTTTATGACCTAAACTCTAAGACCAAGTCAAGAATTGAGTTAGTCGACAAGGAATAAAGTAGGGAGAGATTAGGGCCAGAAATAGAATAAAAGCCCAATTCTAATATTTATTATTTATGCATTTTGATACCTATTTTATTCTTTGATATTTATTCATCAAATAAAGAAATTTTGTACATGAAAGTTGTAGATAATAAAGTAAATAAAAATACAAAATTGAGTTTGTACAAAAATAATACACAGTATTCATTTTATACACAAAATAAAAAGTCAAAAACCCAACTCCCAGATCCATATCTTTCATATAAAAACTCAAAACATATCAAAATCACATCTAATTGTATATAAAGTTTTACAAGTTATTAAATGGTGGTGGTTTTATATTTTTTGGAGTTACTGTGTGAAAGTAAGGTTTTTGACCCTCATTGTATATTATACCGATTAAAATATTCAATTTATTCATTATTCATTATTTTTACAAATTCATATTTTCATATTTTTGTATGTATTATTTATAACATATACGCATATTAAAACCAAAATAAAACCAAAAGGAAAATGTAAAATAAAATAAGTCTATGAGAATATATAGACAAAATACCCATGTTATACTTGTATATAAATAAAAGGGAAACCTATTCTTTTATATTTTTTTGTAAATACTATTCATATTCTATTAAAAATACAAAACCAAAATAAAACTCATTAAAATACATTAAAATAAATGGATCTGTATAAAACATAGGTAAAGTACCTATAAATATACCTACAAAATATACATATCTATTTATTTAAGTGTACACATAACAACATAAAAATATAACATAAATATATTTATACTCATAAAAATAAGTTATAAATATATAAAATAAAAGAATAAAACAGTAAAAAAATATATAAAATAAAAATAAAATTGTACAAAATATAAGCAAATATACCTATAAATACACTATTAAAAAATTAACTACTATTAAAATACACCAAATAAATAAATAAAAATCATATTAAAATACTACGTTAAAAAATAAACATTTTTATTTTATATAAAAAAATAATAAAATAATTTACTCTATTATATAAATAAAATACGAATAATGTTGCTATTTTGCCACATAGCGAGTTGACGTGGCCCAATGGGGTCGCGTCAAAAGTTGATCGCTGGTCAATAACCCCCCCTGTCAAGCCATGCGATTTTCCTCTCTTTTTCCCGACCGCACCATCCATCCATCTCGGTCGACTCCTTCAACAAAAATGATCATTGATCATTGTACAAACACGCCATACTCTTGGATCTCCGGTATATATGCCCATTCTCACCCATTCATCCAATCGATAAGGGTGCGTCACGATGTCTATAAATAATGAACCTCCTCTTCCATTCCAAGGTTGGCCATTAATTCGAGTCTAGGAGCCTTGCTTCCTCATTTACGAAGCTTCCTTGTGACAGGAGGAGTTTCTTGCTGGCAGGAACCAGCTCCGGGAGGACGGAAGTGCGCCCACAGCCGCCCTCGTCGGTGACCCTGCTCCCTGAACTCTCTCACGTATAAAAGCTATTCCTTTTTAGTTTTTTTGGACTATTTTAATTCCAACATTTTATTTCCGTACTTAGTTTAGCGTTTGGATCTTAGCTGTAGCGTATATCTTCAAATCATAGTTCATTGGAGTCGAGCTCCAACAAGCTCCTACGTGCTTAATCACCTGCTATCCGACTCCGCCTTCGCCTCCATTTCCTCCCCTTGCACTTGTACTTCGCCCCAGGCATCTCCATACCCCCGGATCCCTACTGGATCAGGCGATCAGGTCTCCACCACCACCATCCTCGCCGAAGACCTCCGCCACACCCATTTCCCATCCATTTCGATCAATAAGAGGCCCCAACCCCTTGGTTTTCTTTGCTGAGCTTCCCGCAGGCACTGGAGGGCCAAGGGACCCACGTTGGGTTGATTTTCGACGAAAGAAGAGGTACATGGAGCCCATGTTCATGCTCGAGCTTGCATCCTTCATTTGGGCTCCGGTATGCCTCCTGAAGGATTTACCTACCGCAGAGGAGCCCCAGCTCCATTTTGCACCACCTCAGAGCTTCCCAGCCGGCCGGAGCAACCCAGGAAGTCGGATCGGAACTCGCTAACAACGAGTTCTTGACTTGTTCTTCCAGGTCCTCTCTGCACCATTGGATCTTCTTTCCATGCCAAGTCCTTTGCCAACTATTGGATGAAGGATCGCCACAACCGTCGGATTGCTTTGATAGATTTAATCAGAGCCATGCAACCGTGAACTGGTATCCGCCGTTATGCAGGCACCACGTGTACAAGTGAGACGATCCCGGCCGTTCGCCAACGCCTAATAATTGGGGTAATTGCATATTTAACCTCGTCTTTTTGTATATTTAATATTTAATGCTGTAAATATAATGTCCCATGTAAAAATAAATTGATATTTTGCAACTATGCCCCTGTATTTCTTTAAATTGCATTTGGGTCCAATCCACGTCACCTCATGTGCCGACCCACGTGAGGTGGTGAAATTGCAGGGACACCCTTATGAGTTTTTGTATTTCTATATAGTCCAATAAAATAAAATGTACGTTGTATATTTTTGTGAAAATTGATGGAATTCCCTTGGATTTTATTATAATTACATTTTAGTCCTTCCCAGGTTGCATCACGTGTAGTCCCACGTGCAGGGCATTTTGCATATATGCCATGGCAGGTTTTGTAAGCATGAAATGGTTTTTAGAAATTAAATAAATGTTTTATCACATTGGTAAATTTACCGCTGAGTCCCTGTAATTGCATTTTTGCCTCTGTTAGGACATATATTTGTGGCATTTTATCTATTTATTAAAAATATATATTGAACTCCTAAAAATACACAAAAAATAGGGAAAAATACCTTATGCATTATGCTTTCCACCACGTGTTTACTTGGCATTTTTAGGTATGTTAATTATTTATTAAAATTAGAATGGAGCCTTTTTATTCCCTGTCTAATTTATCAAATACTAAAAAAATATAAAAACATGTCTAAAAATTCAAAAAATTATATGTAGTATATTTTGACCTATTTTATTTACAGACCAAAAAAGACTAAAAATGGAAAAACAAAAATCCTAAAAATCTAAAAACCTCAAAATCTTTTATAAAAATATAAAGAATTCAAAAAATCCAAAAATATCTTTGTCTATTTTATAATTTTATTTATATAAATATTGATATATAAAAATTATTTAGATAATTTTATGGTATATTTATATATTTTATATCCAAATCAATTTCAGGTATTTTATTTACCCTTATTTGGGATATTTTTGACTTAAAAATGCATAAAAATTAGCAAAAAAAATCTAGAAAAATAATAAAAAATTTGAAAAATATTAAAAACCCAAAACAATTTAATATTTGTATTTTATCTATATTTATTACTATTTATCAGTATACTACTATATATGGTATATGTATCTTATATAGCTTATTATATATTAAAAGAAATAAATAAATAAATAAATAAATAAATAAATAAATAATAAAAAGAAATATAGAACTGGAAAATTTAAAAATCAAAATATAAAAATATAAAACAGAAATAAAAATCAATATATATATGAAACTGAAAACCCACAAAATGGATCTATACATGATGAATGATTTGGTTTGTACATAAATAACCATAAGCTACCTGTATTGCTCTCCGTGGTTCGACCTCTACATGCTTGCTTGCTATGCATTTTATGGTATAGAAAATAAATTTTAACCTCCACTTGTGCTATTTATTGCCTTTATTTGTATATTGTGGGTTGATTGCTGGTTAAATCCAAGGTTTTTGTCGGTCGCCTCGACGATTGTGCTCCTACCTTGTGTGGAACACACGACCGATGACTATCCTATGGGTTGATCAAATGGCATCGTTTCCGGGGAGCAATGAGTGTAGCCTAATTGTATTTCATTCTTTGTATAGTTATTTATTTGATTCATTGATTGCTTGGTGTAAATATTCAGTGATGCATTTGTATTCAATTAACTCATAGAATATTGTTGTAAATATTTATTGATCTGATTATTTAATTACCTGTGCTAATGACATCTCTTTGTGACTTTATTGCGAGGGTCCGCCACGTGAGGATGGCTTTCTAGGAAGCCGATGAAACCAAGCTTAGAGGAGGCCGGTCTTCTCTCTATGACCAGCTGGAGAGAGAGAACCAAGGAAGCAAGGAGAAGAAATTAGCTTAGAAGTAATTTAAAAATTCATTTATGTAATTTATGGTGAGAGAGAGACAATTTTGGCATGTATATATTTGGACTCTACTCTTCACAACGAGGTCCAGTGACCGGGTGTCTGTTAACCTGGCGGCCTCATCGCAGTTTTCCGCATTTTCTCGCCTTATTTTATTTTGTTTTCTACTGTTTTGAGTTTTCTGCATTCTTTTTATATGTTTTGTGTGCATGGAGCCCCTAGACTTAGGTTTCTTGACTCGGTAACTAGGATCAAACATTAACAAGAATGCATGTTCCTATAGTCTCTTACGTATGGATCTAGTTAAACTAATAAAGTTAGTAATTCAGATCTGAGACCACGTGCCGTTAGAGGTTGTATACAACGCATGTAGGACCCGTTGTGGCGGGCATCGATGTGCATCAGAGACCGAACTTTGGTCTTATTTCTGAATAACTAACAACTGGCTCTTCACGATTAATAGAAGCTATTGTTTAGGGCGATTTTTTCGATTGCACACCGCCATGTATATAGGTTTAAAAATTCTATTTTGCATACCACATAGAGAGAGCTGGGAAGCGCTGTAAGTCCTCTAACTCAGCATGCATCATTAGGTTCAATGGTGAGTTTTCCATCATTGAATCGACTTGCACGACTTTTTGGCTATCTCCCTCCTATTTTAAGCACCTAAGACTTAAATGAGAATCTACAAAAATGTTAGGCACTTGTATAAAAACAGACTCAAAAAAAGTGAAAATCCAAAAATTAAAACAAGGGGACTGCTAAATAAACTTTGACCTTAATTAAAATCTGTAATAGACTATCATTGCTTTGGGTTCATAAAGCCCTCATTGTTTTTAGGTTTTAGGTACCTTAGGAGGGGACCAAAACCCCTCCCATGAGTGAGGCACGACCCGCTAAGGATTAAAGCCCAAATCCCAGTCTGTAACTGCCATGTGTATCGCCTAGATTTTTGAAGTAATGGCACTTCTATCGCACGTGACTGAGTAGGGTCTTGTCAACGATGGTGTTCTCCCCTTGTGTGGAACATCGACATGGCCTGAAGTACTGAGCATAGGCTACGCCTTCACGTATGTGTCTATCTCATCGGTTTACATCCAAGTAGGTTCTTGCATGCTCACGAGTGATTCCGTTGCGAGCAAGAACTGAAGTAGCAGTTTTTCCTATCAGCTTCCTCTCTCTATATTTCTTTGGTTGAGTAGGGATCCAGGAAGGGTTACAAGGACCTCAAAAAGTGCAGACTACAGGTTACAAACGAGGAGGACAAGTACAAGATACTTTTCTGGCAATACTCTCTCTCCTATGGGGTTAGCGTGCTAAGGATTTGTTATAAGATATGCCTGAAATAACACTCTAAAACTGGAAAGATATAAGTAGCCGAACCTTTATGGCTTCACATGGCGTGAGTTGGTGAACCCAATTTTGTATTGTGTTTGTATGGATCTATATTAAGGTTCAAAGATCAAGTCCTATGCACTTGCGCAAATTTTGTCATGTGTTTCTCCCTTTGACCCCCGCTCAGTTTTGAGCCTTTCTACTATCATACATTCCAATTTATTCCTCGTTGATCACCGTATCTTTCTTCCTTAATCTACTCTCCTCTTGCTTCGCAATGACGATCCATGGATGGTTTAGTCGGGATCCCCCCGACACCCACATCAATTCCATGGACTTGGTCTTGTCAATAATTCAGGGTGATTCTCGAGAACCCAATCCGGACCTTGCGCGTCGATCTCCAGACTCCTCGTCTTCTACCCTTCATTTTGATCACTAATGAACCGGGACCACTCTTGTCCCACATTCGGTGTTGTGAATGAAAGTCGATTACAATCCATATCCTTTTTCATTCACAACACTCTGGGATTGACCTTAATCCCAGATTCATCTTGACAGCTGGGATTCAATTGCAAGTGGTGTGATTGGGATTCTCTTATCTTGTAGATAGAAACCAACCCCAGTCCTGGATCCCAATCCAAAATTCATCTCCTCAGATTCAGACCCCGAAATGGCACCTCAAGGAAGAGGAAAGGGCCAACAGCCTCCCCAACCCGAGAAAGGAGAGATACCTGACTAGAACCAAGTGAATGCTCAGTTGCTAGCCTCCATCCAAGCAATTCAACAACAACTGACTGAGCAAGCTCTGGCCCAGACCGCATTTCAGGAAATGCTGAATGATGTTATGAATAGACCAGAAGGAGGAGGAGGCAGACCAGGAGGAGGAGGTGGTGGAACCCATGACAATCCAAATGAGGAAGAGCCTGAACAAGGAAGGCCGAAACCTACGCTGGAAGAGATATACAACCCTGGAGACATCCAGATGACCGAGTGGATCCGCATACCACCGGTGCATGCTCACTTTGAGCTAAAGCCTCAGTTCCTTGCTCTTATTCCTTCTTTCCACGAGAATACCGATGAAGAGCCTTACATTCATCTGCAGCAATTTTCCCGCATCTACCGTACGACCCACTACCCCAATGTAACTTTGGACATAGTGATGATGATGGCGTTCCCTTTCAGTCTACAAGATAAGGCCCTATAGTGGGTCAACCATCTGGGAAAGATCGTGATGACTTTGGAGGAGCTGAAGTCCGCCTTCTTGCACAAATTCTATCCTCTTGATCGGCTCAACCAGATGTAGGCGAGAATTAGCAACTTCTCTCAGGGAGCCCATGAATCCATTCATGAATCCTGGGATAGATTTACAGATCTGCAGGAGAAATGCCCCCATCATGAAATTCTGAGGAGCAGCTTGGTCCAACACTTCTTCGGAGGCCTGAACGTAGGGAGTAAAAGGCTCATTGACACAACCTGTGGGGGCGCACACTTTAACAAGGATAAAGATGTTGTGTGGCAAATTTTTGAGGAAATTGCCGAAGGAGAGGACACCCACTCTTCATCCAAGGAAAATTAAAAGCAGCCCCAGATCTTCCAGAAACAAGTTTATATGGCAGCGTCCCGAGAGGCTGAGAGAGATGAGAGCTCCGACCCCAGCATCATCGTGGGTCATCTCTCAAAGGTTGATATTATTGAAAAGTGATCACAGGACCTTGAGAAACTCATTGTAATCGAGAAGAGGATGCAAAACCTCGACAAGCTGGACCATATCACCAAGCAGTTGGAACTGTTGGTGGGCACCATCAGTTATGTCCAGTTGGCAACATCATCCGCAGAAGCTCTAACTGAGAAGAAGGATGAGCCATTACCGCTACAACAACCTCAGCCGAGCCAGTAGCCACCGACCGTCCAACATGTATACAACATGCAGACACCCGATCAGGGTCAGCCGCAACAGCAGATGGTTGTCTACCTGCCAGATTTCTTCCATGCGGTAGATCTAGTGTTCCCACCACTACCCTTGATCCAAGAAGTTAATGGTGTATGGAGCATTGATGCGCAGCTGGCTCATCCTACCGGACCCCCGCAGAGCCAGCAACAAGCCAACATGCATTACCACCAACCACAAGGTGGTCGTTTTGGTCAGTCCTTACAACCTCCGCCACAGTACCACCAGCCTCCTCAGTATACCAACCAATGGAGGCAGAATCAACACCAACAACAGTTGCAGTACCATCACAACCAACCATATTACCAGTATGCGACTGCCCCACCTCCACAGTATCAACAATATCCTCCTCCCCCCTGTAATCAGTATCAGCTTCCTCCACGACCTTAGCACCACCAGCAGTCGTCGCCTCCATTCCCAAACATGCAACGACAACGTGGTCTGCACGCTGAAACTTCAGAGGCAAGTCCCGTGAACCCCACACTTGACTGCCTGGCCCAGCTCATCAAAGGTTTTGAAGACATGACAAATAAGTTAGATGACCTGACAACCATGAAAACCACCATCCCGATGCAGGTCGAAGCCAACCCCAACAACTTCAAGAGGAAGGACAAGAATGGTAGGGCTTTGCCTCTTCCTGCTACCGTCCATGGGAAAAATAAAGCTTCAGGTGAATCATCATCTTCTGCATCAATCGTGCCAGCCACAAGGGTGGGTGAGGAAGAAGGAGGAGGATCCATTCCAGCTGCCAGGTACCACCATCTCCGTCAACAAAAAGAACAAAAAAATTAAAAAAAGCAAAAAGAACAAAAAAAAGATCGTCGGCAAAGTGAAGCCGTGCCTACCATGGAGGAGCCGCCAGCAACAGCCGATCCTATGCCAACCGACGGAGCGGAGGCTCCACTTTGTGTTTGTCCACCTGCAACAGATTCTTCATTTCCAGACTGTACACTTTATTGTAATCCGGATGTACAAGATATTGTGGACAAGAATTTGGTTGTAAATAAGAACTCTATTTCTGATTCCAACACAGTACATATTCCTTTTCATGATGCAATAGAAAAATTCAAAAAAATGCAAAAAGAAAAAGTGCATTATCTGGTCCTGGAGTTGTGGACATTATTAATAACTTGACTGTTGGGATTCCTTTGATGAAGGCCATGTAATACATGCCTGTTGTGAAGAAAGGTTTGAAAGAGGCATATACAATTAAGCGTCACTCAACACGAAATAATAGATGCCGACATATTGAGAAGCACATTCTCACCATGGTCACTGTAGCAGTCATCAGCAACCTCCCACAGAAGAAGCCGGAGAAAGGGGCACCTCTTATCACTTGCTAGATTTTTGATTAAGTCTTCGACCGTACTCTACTTGATAGCAGCTCTTTCATCAACCTTCTACCATCGTCATTATTGCAAGAATTTGGTCTAGGTTCTCTCAAACAGACACAAATGATCCTACAGTTTGCGGATCGATCTATCAAGCGACCTAGAGGTCTTTTGGAAGATGTTGTGGTGAAGGTGCGGGAGATGCAGTTTCCAGTTGATTTTGTAGTCCTTGATATGGACTCTCCCGCAACCTTACTCTAGACTCCTACTATCCTTGACTGGCCATTCATGCGAACCTCAAAAGTCGTGGTTTACTATGGGCCTGACAAGATTACATTCAGCTCGGGCAATCAAAGAATCACCATAGACATGATCAGTGTTCCTAGAGTTGTAACCAATAAGGGACATGCATCTACAGACTATGACTTCCTTGCGGAAATTAGAGATTCCCAACTCTCTTTGAACACCCCTTGGACACAAGAAATCCTCTCTCTTGAGGAGGACCTGGAAAGCACAGTCGACGCAAGCTCCGATGAAACTTGGGAGACAGAATCCAACTTACTGATGAATCTTTCTGACTCAAATGATTCACTCCAGCCCGAACACGACGATCTCATCATAGATCCGTTCAACATATTCTCAGAATCTCAACAAAATACTAAGGACATCAGCTCTGCCAAAGTTCAAGAAGCACATCCTACCACCAGTACAGTTTAAGAAGTGAACAAGAAGTTGGCCAGATCAGAACCGGAACTCAAGCCACTTCCAACAAGCCTGAAGTATGCTTTTTTTACGGGCATAGAAAACATGTATCCGGTCATCATCAACAGCAGGCTGACCCCGGTGCAAGAATCTCAACTCCTCGAGGTTTTAGAGAAAAACCGCAAGGCACTTGGTTAACATGTATCAGATCTCCGCGGGATAAATCCTACATTGTATTCACACCGCATTTACTTGGAAGAAGATGCCAAGCCATCCCGCGAGTTTCAAAGAAGATTAAATCCTAATCTGAGGTACGTCGTAATGAATGAAATCACGAATGGTGTGATGCAGTTTCATTTATCCCATCTTCGATTTGAAATGGGTAAGCCCCTTGCACGTAGTGTGGTCACAAATGATAGAGGAGAGGAGATATCTACTCGGGTACCAACATCATGGCGTGTATGTGTTTACTACTGCCATCTTAATGCAGCAACAAAGAAGGACCACTTCCCCTTGCCATTCATTGATCAAGTTTTGGAAAGACTAGCGAGCAAGGAGTTCTTCTGCTTTTGGATGGGTACTCCAGGTACAACCAAGTGGCAATCACCCCTGAAGACCAAGAGAATACCACCTTCACTTGCCCGTTAGACACATATGCTTTCAGAAGAATGCCCTTTGGATTGTGCAACGCACCAACGACATTCTAGAGATGCATGCTTGCAGTCTTCGACGAGATGGTAGGCAGTTTTCTCAAAGTGTTTATGGATGACTTCTCCGTCTATGGTGATAGCTTTGATTCGTTTCTTAAGCACCTGGACAGAGTACTTCAGAAATGCCGTGAAGTCAATCTAGTGCTATCATGGGAAAAGAGCCACTTCATAGTCACAAAAGGGATTGTGCTGGGTCATGTCGTTTCCAAACATGGCATGGAAGTAGACTCGGCGAAGGTGGATGTGATAGCCAATCTTGAGCCACCTCAGATAGTTAAGAACATGAGGTCATTCCTGGGGCATGCGGGATTTTACAGAAGGTTCATCCTTGATTTCAACTGCATTGCCCAACCTCTTACAACACTTCTATGTAAGGAGATTGAGTTTAATGTCAATCATCAGGTTCTCCTTTCATTCAATCAGCTGAAGGAGCTCATCACTCAAGCTCCAGTCCTATAGCCATAGGATTGGTCTCTCCCCTTTGATATCATGACAAATGCGTCAGACTTTGCAGCTTGAGATGTTCTAGGATAAAGAAAAGATAATGTGCCCTATGCCATTCATTATACCAGCAAAACATTAAATGAAGCTCAGAGAAATTATATGGTGACAGAGAAATAGTTGCTTCATCCTTGAGAAGTTCACATCATATCTGCTTGGATCTAAAGTCACCATCTTCACCGACCACTCTGCTATCCCATATTTATAGAAGAAGAAGGATGCCAAACCCAGACTGATTAGATGGATCCTTCTCCTCCAATAATTTGATTTGGAAATTAAGGACAAACCTAGAGTTCAGAATGTGGTAGCAGATCACCTCTCCAAAATTTAGCATCAATAACCTCCGCTGAGTAGTGCACCCATCACAAACATCTTTCTTGATGAGTCGATTCTGGCCTATATTCGCTTCATTGGTATGCTGATATTGTCAACTACCTCGTTTCGGGGGTAGTGCCGCAAGAGTGGATAAATATCCGAAACGATAAATTCTTATCAACAATCCATTTCTACCAATGGGAGGATCTTCTCTTATTCAGGGAAGGAGTAGATTGTATTTGGCCAGTCGTATACCTCAGGAGGAACAACATAGTGTCCTTGAGCATTGTCACTCGCTCGAATCTGGTGGACACCACTTTGGGGACAGAATGACAACAAAAGTACTTCAATGTGGCTTCTGGTGGCCCACATTATTCAAGGATGCAACAACTTTCGTCAAACAATGCACTAACTGTCAAAGATTGAAAGGCACCCTCACAGTGAAGGAGTATGACATCAATCATCGATTCACATCTCCTTAACATTCCCAGACCAATGTCATGGCAGAACTATCAAACAGAGAAATCAAGATGATCCTTCAGAAGCTTGTGAAGCCAGACATAAAGAATTGGTTCAACTCTTGGACTCAGTCCTGTGGGCATACAGAACAGCTTACAAGTCTCCTTTGGGCATGTCGCTCTATCGTCTTGTGTATGGAAAGCCATGTCATCTGCCCGTGGAACTAATTCACAAATCCTTATGGGCAATCAATATGTGCAATTTGGACTCATAGAGAAGTGGTCCGAAAAGATGATCTGAACAAACTCCTAGAATTTTGAGACTATGCATACGATAACACATTGATGTATAAAGGGAAGGTGCCGGCATGACCGGTACATCAGATGAAAGACCTTCGAAGTTGGTTGGACAGAAAGTGTGCCTATTTGATGCAAAGTTGAAGATCTTCTTGAGAAAATTGAAAAAAAGCAAATGGACAGGGACGTTTCAAGTACGAGAAGTGTGTGATGATGGCGGTATTGCAATATCAGAATTGTCTTCTGACACACGACTGTTTGTCATCAACGGTCAGCTATTGAAGCCTTACCTTGAGCACGATACTTTCTTGACCGTTGTCGATTCAATCCAAGTACTACGCTCCGATGATACATCCGCAACACTATCATCATCAAAAGATGATGCAACTCGAAAACTTTTCCTTTAATTTCTTATCTTTTCTTCTTTTCTTCTTTTCCTTTTCAGCTACCATTCCCAAAAAGAAAAAATGTATATATATATATATTATATGGCGAACCGCTCCTATTTGCCAGTCTTCTATACTTAGGATGCACTTTGCACTAAGTATGGGGGGGGGTGTACACTCTGATTACTTTCATTCTTTGATCCTCTCCATTGTCTCCTTTTCTCGCCTATACTTTGGGCTCTTTTACCCTAAGTATAGGGTGGAGACAACCTGATTACAATCTGTTAATCCTCACCCTTGACCATCCCTACCTTGTGTATAGTCTGCTATACTTAGGATTATTTGATCCTAAGTATAGGGGAGACGGTCAACTTCCCATTCGTTTATTCATACCCTCGTTTCTTTATTTCTTAGACTCTTCTATACTCGGTCTGAGTTATGTCTTCTCTTTTTTTTCTTTGATCTATGAGGACAAGCTGGAGCTAAGTATAGGGGGGTCGTATATATTATGTATATACTTTAAGTTATAACTTATACATTTGTATTTAAAATAATACTTGTGGCTGAAAATAATGTTAAATTCATTACAACCTTTTAAATAAAAAGATGCTCCTCAAACATCCTTTATACATACTGATTAATAAGTCAGGAAAAAATAATTTTACAAATTTTTTGAAAAATAGTTTGAAAATCTATTTGAATAATCTATTGAAAAACTGTTTAGAAAATATTTTGTAAAATGTGTTCAACCTTTGTAAATATTTTTATTTGAAAAAATTATTTTCTTTGCGTGAAATAAAAATGTTTGAAAAATGATTTGTAAATGGTTGGAAAAAAATGGTTGCAAAAATATTTTGAAAAATCTATACATACTGTTTGAAAAACCTTTGCAAATTAAATTTTAAATATGTGTAAATGTTTGTAAAAATCGTTTGTTAAAATTATATTGGACTATAGTTTTCAAAGTTGTTTTGATTTTCAAATAAGTTTGAAGAGTATACATACCATGCTCAAAAGTCTTTACAAATGTATAAAAGTGATTAATCATCCCTTGTAAATCCTTTAAGAACTAAAAATCTTGTATATATAAGATATATCCCCATGTAAATATGTACCTATTTTCAAAAATCACAAAAACATCTGCACAACTAAAAATACCAAAAATATTTTGTATTTACACATCCTTTTTGTATATAATGATTAATAAATCAAGTTTTACTTTTGCAAAATGATTTGAAAAATGGCGTGACCCATTTGGAAAACTGTTTGTGAAATATTTTCAACCTTTGTAAAAATGTTTTGATTTGCAAAAATCATTTTCTCTATGTGAAATAAAAGCTTTGAAAACCTATTTGTAAATGATTTTGAAAATGGTTGTAAAAATATTGTGAAAACTATTTATATATATTGTGTGAAAAATATTTGCAAAATGACTTTCAAATGTTTGTAAATGTTTACAAAAATTATTGCGTACTATGGTTTTCAAAATTTATTTCAAATAAATTTGAGGAATAAATGCATCATTAAATAGGAATAAAATGTATATATGAATAAATAAAATTCTTTACCAATTACACATAAATACCTATAAAAATAACTTTTTGTGAACCTATAAATTCTTTAAAATTTTAACTCTTGTGAATAAATAAAAGAAGCACGCCCGTGTAAAAAGTTGTATATATTTTACTTTTTATGCCAGAATTATTTGCAAAAATTCTTGTTAATTTCAAATTCTTTTTGAAACAAATTGCATTATTCTTTGCATCATTGTACATAGCATTTGCATACCATTTATATTCTTTCGGATTGAGCTAGATGATTGAACTAGTCCAATAAAGTCGAAGATTTGATCTTGGTTGGACGTTACTGCACCTAACTACACTGAAACCTTATGGGAACTAGGTTTAAGGTACTTCAGGTCCATGAGGACTTAAATCTTAGAGACTCGGGGCTGGGTTCAAGTCACCTCAACTGACTAACTAGATCTTTTCGAGATGCACGCATGACTCTTGTCGGTTGTGACCTAACTTGGACACTTGCACCTTTCACTTGGCTCAACTCAGTTGGAGTGGTGAGGGGGTTGGATTTGCCAGACTGAGATGCACACGGGTGGAAACATTCGTCCTCGTCTAGAAAGGGAAGTGCACCCCAACCTGGTCTAGTTACCATGAAGTCGAAAGACAGGAGAGTGTGGGTTTCAATAATGCTTCAAAAGAGGGATATTTTTTTGGCTCAAGAGGAAAAACTCCTTTTATAAATGCAGCTGTAATTAGTATTTAAAAAAACTCCAAAAAAGGAGAGATGCCACCAAATAAAAATAAAATGCCTGGCATAGTATGTATATATGCTATATAGTCAATAAGCAAGCTTGAGCATCAAAGTTATACCATGTAATCCTGCAGCTGGATGACTTGACTACACTGGTCATGCATCTAGGGATAAATAGCTACACTGGCTACTGTCCATTCTTTTCTTCACCTCCTCCTCGTGAGTTGGATGTCACTTGAACTTAGAAGGGAATACCTCGCTCCTCGAGGACAGAGTGTTGGATTGGGGAATCATTGGGTTGTCATTCTGGAGAAGTCAGTTCCTTTGTCATTTCAGTTGGGGGGAGCCACTATCACTTACACCGTACAAGTCAGCTTCATAGTCATAAAGGTTTGCGTATGATGTAGGCTGGTTCTGACCAGGCTATTGAGGTGGTTTGATTTGAGTTCTGTGACTTTCGAAGGCTGTTGTGTTTTAAATTTGGTTCCTGACAAGTTCCACACACATTTTCACATCAAGGTCTAACCTGAGCTCCAAACTTTGATTTTGTAAAGACAAGTTTAACAACTGAAAGCAATTTTATTTATTTATTCTTTCTTTTTCTTTTATTCTTTATTATTTTTGATACTTATTGCATAAGTGTTTGCTAGAGACTAGCAAAGGCAAGTATAGGGGGGTGATGAATCCCTATTTCATCACCTTTATTCTATCATATTGGCCTTAAAAACCCTAGCTAATGCATGCAAATAACATCAATTTGTACAAAATGGCATCCATCATCTATTGCAATTATTGTGTAAATAATACTGTTTTTAATGCCAAAATTATAGAATAAAGAGAAGAAAAGAAAATAATAAAATATCAAAGATATTTTGACCCTAAACCCAGAGACCAAGTCAAGAATTGAGTTGGTAGACAAGGAATGAAGTAGGGGGAGATAAGGGCCAGAATTAGAATAAAAGCCCAATTCTTTTATTCATTATTTATGCATTTTTACACCTATTTTATTCTTTGATATTTATTCATCAATTAAAGAAACTTTGTACAAGAAAGTTGTAGATAATAAGGTAAATAAAAATACAAAATTGAGTTTGTACAAAAATAATACATAGTGTTCAGTTTTCACACAAAATAAAAAGCCAAAAACCCAACTTTCCAAACCCATATTTTCCAAAAATAAACTCAAAACATATCAAAATCACTCTAATTGTATATAACTTTTCACGAGCTATTTAATGGTGGTGGTTTTATATTTTTTGGAGTTACTGCGTGAAAGTTAGGTTTTTGATCCTCATTGTATATTATGCTGATTAAAATATTCAATTTATTCATTATATATTATTTTTACAAATTAATATATTTTATATTTTTGTAATTATTATTTATAACATATGTGCATATTAAAACCAAACTAAAACTAAAAGGAAAACGTAAAATAAAATAAGTCTATGAGAATACATAGACAAAATACCTATGTTATACTTGTATATAAATAAAAGGGAAACATATTCTTTTATTTTTTTGTAGATATTATTCATATTCTATTAAAAATACAAAACCAAAATAAAACTCATTAAAATACATTAAAATAAAAAGATGTATATAATACATTAGGTAAAGTACCTATAAATATACCTACAAAATATACATATCTATTTATTTAAGTGTACAAATAACAACATAAATATAACAAAAATATATTTATACTCATAAAAAAAAGTTACAAATATATAAAATAAAAGAATAAAATAATAAAATAAAATATACATAACAAAAATAAAATTGTACAAATTATAGGCAAATATACCTATAAATACACTATTAAAAAATTAACTACTAATAAAATACACCAAAAAATAAATAAAAATCATATTAAAATACTACATTAAATAATAAACATTTTTTATTTTATATACAAAAAATAATAAAATAATTTACTATATTAAATAAATACAATACAAATAATATTGCTATTTTGTCATGTAGCGGGCTGATGTGGCCCAATGGGGTCGCGTCAAAAGTTGACCGCCGGCCAACAACCCCAGCTCCGATCAGACACAGACCTGTCAAACCCCGCAATTTCCTCCCTTTTTCCTAGCTGCACCATCCATCCATCGCGATTGACTCCTTCAGCAAAAATGATCATTGATCATTGTACATTCACACCATGCTCTTGGATCTCCGGTATATACACCCAATCTCGCCAATTCGTCCGGTCGATAAGGGTGCGTCACGATGTCTATAAATAATGAACCTCCTCTTCCCTTCCAAGGATGGCCATTAATCTGAGTCTAGGAGCCTTGCTTACTCATCTACGAAGATTCCTTGTGACAGGAGGAGTTTCTTGGTGGCAGGAACCAACTCCGGGAGGACGGAGGTGCACCCATGGCCACCTTCGTCGGGGACCCTGCTCCCCGAGATATCTCAAGTATAAGAGCTGTTCCTTTTTAGTTTTTTTGGTATATTTTGATTCCAACATTTTAGTTCCGCAATTAGTTTAGCGTTTAGATCTTAGCTATATCATATAATCTTCAAATCGTAGTTCATAGGAGTTGAGTTTCGGCGAGCTCCTCCATGCTTAATCATCTGCTATCTGACTCCGCCTTCACCTCCATTTCCTTCCCCTGCACTTCTACTTCGCACCAGGCATCTCCATACCCCCGGATCCCTACTTGATCTAGTGATCGGGTCTCCACTACCTCCATCCTCGCTGGAGACCTCCGTCATGCCCATTTCCCACCTATTTCGATCAATAAGAGCCCCCAACCCCTTGGTTTTGTCTGTTGAGCGTTCCGCAGGCATTGGAGGGCCAAAGGACCCATGTTGGGTCGATTTTTGAAGAAAGAAGAGGCACCTGGAGCCCGTGTTCTTCCCCTAGATTGCCAGCCTTCATTTGGGCTCCATAGTGCCTCCTGAAGATTCACCTGCCGTGGAGGAACCCCAACTCCATTTTGCACCACCTCAGAGCTTCCCAACCGACTGGAGCAGCCCAGGAAGTCGGATCGGAACTTGACAATGGTGAGTTCTTGACCTGTTCTTCCAGGTCCTCTCTGTGCCATTGGATCTTCTTTCCACGTCAGGTCCATTGCCTGCCGTTGGATGAAGGATCACCACAACCGTCGGATCGCTTTGGGCGATTTAATCAGAGCCGTCCAGCCGCGAACCGGTATTTGCCATTGTACGAGTGCCATGCGTACACGTGCGACAATCCCCACCGTTCACCATTGCCTAATAATTGGGGTAATTGCATATTTAACCTCATCTTTTTATTTATTTAATATTTAATGCTGTAAATAAATATCCTATGTAAAAAAATGGACATTTTGTAACTAGACCCCCATATTTCTTTAAATTGCATTTGGGTCCAATCCACGTCACCTCATGTGCCGTCCCACGTGAGGTGGAGAAATTGCAGGGACACCCTTGTGAGTTTTTGTATTTCTATATAGTCCAATAAAATAAAATGTATGTTGTATATTTTTGTGGAAATTGATGGAAGGCCCGTAGATTTTATTATAATTACGTTTTGGTCCTTTCCATGTTACGTCACGTGTAGTCCCACGTGCCGGGCATTTTGCATATATGCTCTAGCATGTTTTGTAATTATGAAATGGTCTTTAGAAATTAAATAAATGTTTTATCACGTTGGTAAATTTGCAGCCGAGTCCATGTAGTTTATTTATCTTTGCATTTTTGCCCCTACTAGGACATATATTTTGTGGTATTTTATCAATTTATTAAAAATACCTATTGAGCTCCTAAAAATACATAAAAATAGGGAAAAATACCTTATGCCTTATGCTTTCATGCCACATGTTTAATTGACATTTTTGAGTATTTTACTTATTTATTAAAATAAGAATGGAGCCTTCTTATTCCTTATCTAAATTATAAAATATCAAAAAAATATTAAAACATGTCTAAAAATTCCAATATATATATATATATATATAATATTTTGACCTAATTTATTTACAGACCAAAAATCACTAAAAATGGGAAAACAAAAACCATAAAAATCTCAAAATCTTAAAATCTTCTATAAAAATCTTTAAAATTCACAAAAAACCAAAAATATTTTTTCCTGTTCTATAATTTTATTTATATAAATATTAATATATTAAAATTAATTGGTATATTTTTGGAGTTTATTTACAATTTTTAAAATCCAAATCAATTTCAGGTGTTTTATTTGTCCCTTATTTGGGATATTTTTTACTTTAAAAATGCATAAAAATTAGCAAAAGTTTTTTAGAAAAATAATAAAAACATTATAAAAATACTAAAAACCCAAAAACAATTTATTATTTGTATTTTATCTATATTTATTACTATTTATCAGTATACTACTATGTATGGTATATGTATCTTATATAGCTTATTATATATATTAAAAGGAATATATATATATATATATAATATAAAAATTGGAAAATATAAAAATCAAAATATAAAATACAAAACAGAAATAAAAATAAAAAATATATAAAAAATGTAAACCTACAAAAAGGATCTATATAAGATGAATTATTTGGTTTGTACATAAATAACCATAGGATACCTATATTGCTCTCTATGGTTCAACCTCTACATGCTTGCTTGCTATGCATTTCATGGTAGAGAAAATAAATTTTACCCTCACTTGTGCTATTTATTGCCTTTATTTGTATATTGTGGGTTGATTGCTGATTAAATCCAAGGTTTTTGTCGGTTGCCTTGATGATTATGCTCCTGCCTTGTGTGGAACAAACAACCGATGACTATCTTATGGGTTGATTAGTGTCCCTTCACTTTCCTTGTGGGAGCCATCTCTAAATATTTTTCTGAATCGGAATCTAAAAGAAGTTTTGGATCCAGATCAGGCTCATAATCAGCACATAGAATGATGCCCCGATCAGTATGAATAGAAGTACTAGATGGAATGAATCGTTCTATGTTAAGGTCAATACATAATTTCATTAAGGATGGTAAAGTGTAAGGAGTGAAACAAATTGCCATCCAAAATAAGCAGAGTTCTGGAAAAGAGTGATCCCAAATTATTGAAGAAGGCAGAGAGTCTGAGATCGGTTCACTTAGTTTGGACCGGGTTCTCGAGAATCGCCCCGAATTATCAGAGAAGGCGAGCACATGGAATCAATGTTGGTGTCAACAGAATTCTGACTAAGCCATCCATGAGTTGTCATCTTGAAGGCGAAGAGGAAGATCGAGTTTGGAGGAAAGATACGATGGTCAACGAGCATAAAAAGCAGTGTAAATAATAGAAGGCTCAAAAGTGAGCGGGGTCAAATGAAGAGTAAAACAAACGAAAGTAAAAAGCCAGAAAGTGTGTGAAACTGATCTTTGATCTTAACTAAAATCAAACAAACACCAAACAATTGTGGGTTGACCAACTCAACACAGGTGAAGCCGTAAAAGTTCAGCTATTTTTTATCTTTTCAATTTTATTTTTGTTTTGCAGCTAAGATCTTATAACAAGTCCTTATGAACGATAACCCTATAGCAGTGTGTGTACTGCCAGAAAAGCGCCTCATACTTCTTACACCTCCTTTGTAACCAGTGATCTATGCACTTAAAGGTCTTTGATCTCGTGCCTAAGGGGATACTTAGCCAAAGAATAAGAGAGGAAGCCAAGAGGAGTAACCAATACTTAGGACCTTGCTCGCAATGGAATTACCCGTGAGCGTGCAAGGACCTACTCAGAAACAAACCGATGAGACAGATACACCCGTGAGGGCTTGACCTAAGCTCAGTACTTCAGACTAAAACATATGCTTCACACAAGGCTGGAACACCATGCTCGACAAGGCCCTACTTGGCTACAAACAATAGAAGCTCCAATACTTCATCATCCCAAGTGATAATCAAAGCACTATTGATCGGGATTTGGGCTCTATTCCTTACGGGTCATGCCTCACTTGGTCTAGAATGTACCAAAAATAATGATGGCTTTATTAACCTAAGTCAGTGATGTCCATTACCAATTTTAATCAAGTTAAAGTTTTATTAGCCGTCCCCTTGTTAATTTTTTGTGTATTTTTCAGAGTAAGCCTCCTAACAATTGTTTTTATTTTTTCCTTTAATCCTAATATGTGCAAAAATAAAGGTATAATGCAGTAAAGCAATGCAAGTCATCACTAAGATGGAAATCTTGCCTTAGTGACTAATGATGCATGCATAGTTAGAATCACTTACAAGTGCTTCCCAGCTCTCTCCATGCGGGATGCAAAAACAAATATATAAACCTATGATATATATTCAATATGCAAATGGTAGAAATCACCCTAAAAAGAACAACAATTTATTGTGAAGAACCAGATGCTAATTATTCAGAAATGAGATCCAAAAGTGCGGTCTCGGAAGCTCATCGGTGCCTGCCTCAACGGGTCCTGCAAGCGATGTATAGAGCTTCTCTCGATGCTCATTCTCTAGCCCAAATAATCATTTATTAAATTTTACTAAGTCCAATTGTTAAGAACTATAAGAACATGCTTCTATTAGGTGTTTGGATATACTTTACCGTGCAAGCAATCCTAATGCATAAGGGCCCATTCCACAAAACAAATGAAATAAATACGGAAAGCTCAAAATGCGTTAAATAAAATAAAACAAAGGCGAAGAAAAACCATGCTGAGGCCCCAGGTGAACAAACACCTGGGAAATGGACCTCACTAAGTGTGGCAGTGCCCAACTTATTACAAATTAATTTTAGAAATAAAATAAAACTACCTCACACAAGTAATGAAATAAAGACCACAACTGGGTTGCTCTTCTCCTTCTTCCCTGCTCTTCTCTCCTACTCTCTCCTGATCGGCACACAAGTAGAAGGCCGAACTTCACTCATCTCGGATGCGCACACCTCCTAAGGGATGTCCGTCGCCAAATGGTCCCTCGTAAAAAGGATCAACCAGAAAACATGGATTAGAATAGTTAAATAATTATCAAAATAAAGTAAGCAGAAATAAGAGAAAACTAATGTGAAATTATATACAAAATGTACTACAATCCGTTACTCCCCAGCAACAACGCCATTTGAAAGAGCCAAAGAGTAGCTCGAGGCCGTTCTCACTAATCTCACACAATTAGATGTCATTGTGTGACCGAACTCAAAGCCCAAGCAGCTAATCCAACAATTAACCCATACAATAATATCAATCAATGAATAAGCAGGTGTGAACGAAAATTTATTATACCCTTCAAACAAGTATATTGTGGACAAGCATGTAGGGGTCGAACTCAGGGAACACACGTAGTAGCACGTGATATTATTTATAAATAAATATAAATAAATAATATAAGTATATATGTATATAGGTAAGCACATTATTTACTTAGGTTTTTGTGTGTTTTTAATTTTTAATAATTTATATATATATTTTAATTTATAAATAATTGTAAAACATTTTTAATAATGATTAATATTATAACATATATATACTAATATATAGGTTTATAATATACTATAGGGTTATATACTTATAAATTTAGGCAAAAATAGTCAAAATGGAAAAATAAAATATTTTTGTAATTTTTATATTTTTCTACTATTTTTGTGATTTTGAGGTTTTTTTACTAATTTTTAGGTATTTTTAAAATCTAAAATATCCCAAAACAAGGATTAAGTCAATAAGTCGAATTGATTTGGGGTTTGAAAGTAGCAAAAAGCATTAAAACTTTTCCATATCAATTTTATATATACTAAAATATATAAGTAAAAATATAAGATGAGAAGAAATATTTCTAGGTTTGTTGGTGATTTTTTGTATTTTTCATAGGGTATTAGAGCTTTTTTATTTTCATCATTTTCTTTTTCTATTTTTAGGGATTTTTGGTCTTGGGGTATTAGCTATTATAATAAACACCTATTATTTTTTGGATATTTTAAACACTATTTTATATTTGTTTTGGATTTTTTGAGTCAAACATAAAATTTCCATGCAGTATTTGATTTTTAATAAAGAGGAAATGGGCATAAAATGTAAAAATACTTACATGACATGAAAGAGCATGCATTATGGTACCTCATCCTATGTTTTCATAATTTTTGTAGCACATATAATATTTATAAAAATTAGATAAACATGCAAAAAAATACTTGAACTAGTAGGGGTATATTTACAATTAAAAATAAATGCAGGGAGCACAATGCAAAATACCCAAAACTTTTAAACTAATATTAAAACCTTTAATATTAAAATACAATTACAAAATACGAAGGGGTATACATGCAAATTACCCACGCTTGTGGGCCACCACGGGAGGTGACATGGCTAGGGATTGAACTACAAATTTGAAATGCTCGAGGATTTAAATGCAAATTACCCACTATTTTTTAAGCGTTATACAATATTTACCAGGCCTCTTAGTTATTACAAAATGTTGAGGGGGGTACTTGAAATTTACGCCTTAAATACCTGAGGATCTGATCGTTGTCGTGTTGCCACGTGGACAATCGGAGGGCTGGAAGGGCACACCGTTTCATTTTATCTCCAATGGCTCATATTAGATCTGGGCCCTCCTTCATGATCTGATGGTTGTTGGGACACCAGGAAGAACACAGAAGAACACTTGGTCCTCCGAGTTTCGACTATCGATTCATGCCATGTCCGGGCTTCGTCTCCTTACCGGCTAATGGAAAAGGTTGCTGGTTCTCCTAAACACCTGTAGGGGGCCTTGAATAGATTACGATGGGGATTTAGGGATCCTTCTCATTCTATATCACTTGGAGCCCCAAGTGGGATTAAATCCTCCTCTCCAGGTCTTCTCTTGGGCCAGTACCTACAAAAAGGGCATGCTTGGATCAAGGCGACCACCTCGACCCAAAAAAGGAGGCTCGATGCCTTGTGGATGGAAGAATGGGTGCCGTTCTTACAATGCGGAAGAAAGGAGCCTCGAGCTCCTCAAATCCGTACAAGATTCAAGGGGGAAATGGGTTGATTAGGTGGAGAACGTGATCACAAAAGTGATGGGGGTGAGATTGAGGAGAGATGTAAGCTAATTCATCGTGAAATAAGCTTGGAGCTCCAGCTCCAGATTACGCCAAAATCGAACTTAAGATTATACCTACTGATTAAACCTAAAATTACGAACGAAATTGTGATCTACTCTAGGGATATTACCTAAAAACAACAGGAAATGGGTTCAAATTTGCTGGAACCAGAGAGCTGAACCTCACGACATCGAACTTACTGAAGATGGTCGGATCTGCTCCGCCTCGACTCCTCCTCACTGCATATTAACAACAACATGAAGCTGTCACCTTCACGGTGCTATGGGGGGTAATCTGAGCAGCTAAGAGTGATTTAAGAGAGATCAAATGATCAAAAGGGACAATGAGGGTTTATTTAAAGGCAAGGTTTTGGTGAGTTTCGAGGGATGATAGTGTAAGAAGGATCGAGGGTTGGTGGAGATGGGGTGGCCAACGAAGAGGACGAACGTGGGAGGTTTGTAGGGGTGAGGAGCTCGAGATCAGAGGAGTCAAGGGGAAGGAGTGAAAATAGGGAGAAGTCGGGTGCCTCATGAAGTTCTGACACAAATCAGAGCCTAGGGCAGGCAATTGACTTAAGGTCTATAAATAGAGCCTCTTGGTTGGTCTGAAGGATATGTGAAAATCCTTAAGCGCATTACGGAAGCGTAGAGATCGCATTATATGCCATCAAGAGCAGCTAGTCGTTCTAGATGCTCGAGGTAACAAAATTTAAAAAATTTGAAAAGATGAAACCACATGATCCAAGAACACTTCTCAGATCATTTCACCCAAACCATAAACAAGTATTAGGTTTACCTCTTTGAAGCGTGGTTACGATCGTGTCTCTAAACGAAGAGACATCCTGTCTCAAGTTCGATCCAACGGAGGAGATGCTTGCGAGCATGTTGATGAAATGTGTGCTCCTCGCAATCCATGTTGATGATCCAAGTGGCAAATCTCCTGATCTCGTCACATGATATCCGACGTCTTCTTTATGAGAGCGGCGCACCGAAGGAGACAAAGATCCATGAGAAAATGATCCGACAGCATAACGACGATGTAGTGGCGATGGTGACTCTCTCTTAGGCTCCATGGTGGATAGCCACAATGAGAGAGAGAGAGAGACATCATGTAAAGAGAGAGAGAGAGAGAGAGCATATTTTCCATTGTCTAAAGAAGAGTAGGGTTGCTTCTTCTTATATAATATTTTGGGGGTCCATGGATCCCAATTCATGGACAACACAAATCCAATGGTTCACATTTATTTATGTTTCTTTTAATGGCCATGAGTTTGTTGTAAAAACACAACAACAATTAATTTATTTTAATTTAATTAAGTATATATTGAATAATAATAAATATAAATTAATTTCAATTAAATCAATTATCCATACGGATAATAGGAAGGAGGCAAACCTCTTTCCATATGAAGAGGGGACGCCCACCAATTCCTATAGGAGTTGGTGGCCATCCATCCTCCTCATTGGGAAAGTGGCTAGCCACCATTATCATATGATTATCTCCAATAATTTTACAACAACTTTTTGTCACAAATCATTTCACAAAAATAAATCCAATTTATTTGGTGAACATTTTAATCATGCCATTGGAAATTTGTGAATCACATTCACAACCTAAAATAAAATGTAAATTACATTTTCTATTAATTGTCTAATGTGAATCTAATTCACATCGACACTTAATTTGTAAATGTTATTTACAAATAGCTATCTCTTATATATTATAAATCACATTTATAATACATATGATTAATATAGATTGTGCTACCCACATTATTCATATCCATGATAATTAAATCACATTTAATTGTCCTTGATCTCTATTCTCATGTGCCCAAATAATATGAATCACATTCACATTATTCACATCTTTGATAATTAAATCACTTTAAATTATCTTAGATAACTCTCTTTATATGTCCAAATATTGTGAATTCAATTCATATTGTTCATGATAATTAAATCACATTTAATTATCCATTTCTCAATGCTCGGATACATTATCAACAATGAAATTATCCTTGAACTCTTTCAAGGATAATGCTTTTTCTCCGTAGATACTTGGAGATAAGGACAGGGCGATTGTACATTCCAGGTATAGTGACTTGGATATTGAGATCACATCTCAAATCCAGATATTGGGGACCTCCCATAGATGTTTGACTAAATCAAAGCCGTAGATAAAATCTTCTGATTGTATCTGAATCACATTCAGATCAAGGTTCACATTTGGACTAAGATCAGATCACTTCTCTATGAGGAGTCACTAAAATCCAGACTTGTTTCGTCACTCCCTCGGAATGGAAGCACCATGGATATACAATCGTTTATGATCACATCACCCTCAAGTATTCCTAATACCTACACATCCTGCATACTGGAAGACCTAGAATAAACCCGAAGTTTTAGATCTATTTAGACTGTCTCCTTCAGGGTTTTATCATTAAGTTTCTCATTCGATCATTAGGAGTCGGTATCAATCATATACTTTCCAAAAGCATATATCTGCTGGACATGCGAGCCCACGACGAGCCATTATGCAATAAATGTTATTGTAAATATCATTCCCTCATCTGAAATGAAGAATAAATAATTTGCATAATAGGTCCCTTAGTACAATTAGGGTTATGTACCATGGCCATCTTAATGATCATACAGCTGTTGATTCAATTATTGAATCATAGAGGTTGGTGCTTGGATGAATATCTAAAGAGTTAGATTGAGGACTCATCAAGCACCGTCAAATGATTGTTAAGAGATGATCTCCAACCAGAGTAGGAGATGGCAATCCTTTCTCAGTTAGGCTAATATCTGACCGACCTCTTGATGCAGGTCCTCTACATAGGAATAGAGATTCGAAGGTGTCAGATTAGTTAGGTTAACGAGTTGACTTAACGAGATCGAGATAACCAAAGTCCTATATCGTATGCTGACATGATATAGGCACGCATCCTCTGATCATAGACATATGTGTTACTATATGTCTGAGTATGTACATTTGGCAGACCAATAGGTTGATGACCTAATCAAGGTCTATACACCGACGTGCTGGTGTGCATGTAAGTGCATATGAGTAATACGATCTCTCAAAGGGATCATACAGATTCAGTTACCGAACCGGAAGACATGAGCTCACTCATGAGATATTGGGAAGAATCAAATTCTGTGCACGGTCGTCTCGCTTTGGAAGCTTGATTGAATTTATAGGTTTGATATATACTTTTGGAAAGTATATGATCAAGACCTAGGTATGATATATGCTTTTGGAAAATATATGATCGATACCGACTCCCAATGATCGAATGAGAAACTTAATGATAAAACTCTGAAGTAGACAGTGTAAAATTGATCTTATACTTCGGGTTTATTCTGAGACTTCCAGTATGCAGGATGTACAATGTATTGGGAATACCAGAGGGTGATGTGATCATAAACGGTTGTATAATCATGATGCTTCCATTCCTAGGGAATGATGAAACGAGATGGATTTTAATGACTCCTATCAGTAGAGAAGTAATCTAATCTTAGTCCAAATGTTGGGCATTGATCTGAATGTGATTTAGATGCAATGAGAAGATTAGATTTGCGGTCATGATTTAATCAAGCATCTATGAGAGGCCCGAGATTTGGATTTGAGATGTGATCTCAATATCCAAGTCACTATACATGGAATAATACAATCGCCATGTCCTTATAACCAAGTATTCGCGGAGAAAGTGCATTATCCTTGAAAGAGTTTAGGATAATTTCATTGTTGATTTAAGTATCCGAGCATTGAGAAAATTGGATAATTAAACGTGATTTAATTATCATGATTAATATGAATTCGATTCATCTTATAAAGATAGCTATCTTAGATAATTAAATGTGATTTGATTATCAAAGATGTAAATAATGTGAATATGATTCATATTATTTGGGCACATGGGAGTAGAGATCCAAGATGATTAAATTATCATGGATATGAATAATGTGGATAGAAATATCCATATTAATAATATCTATTATAAATGTGATTTATAATAAATAAGAGAGAGCTATTTCTAATTTACATTTGTTAATTAAATGTTAATGTGAATTGGATTCACATTGAACATTAAATTGAAAATGTAATTCACATTTTATTTGGGTTGTGAATGTGATTCACAATTTTCCAATGGCAAGATTGCAATATTCACAAAATAATTATGAATTATTTTGTAGAATAATTTACAACAATTGTTGTTGTAAATATTGGAGATATATGCAATCTTGGAGATTGCATTGGAATCTCCCTTTCGTAATAGGAGAAGGAACGACCACCAATTCCTACAAGGAAAGGGTGGTCGTCCACCCCTCCTTTATGGAAGGAGAGATTCTCCTTTCCATTATTTCCAATATTAGTTGATTTAATTTGTGGATTAAACTATGTTGATTTATCAATATATATTTAAATTTCAATTAATTTTATTGTTGTTGATTTTACCAACACAAATCTTAGCCTTTAAAAGAAACACAAATCAATTAGAGCAATTGGATTTATGTTGCCCATGGATTGAGATCCATGGATCCCAAAATATTATAAATAGAAGGGCACACCTTTTCTCTTCTTTACGCAATTAGAACATAAGCCTCTCTCTCTCTCTTTCTCTATACACATCAGCCCTCTCTCTTCTTCTCTCATGGCCGTCCACCATGGATGCCCTAGAGAAGTTCTCTATCGTCGCAGCGTCGTCGTTATGCTGTCCGATCGTTTGCTCGTGGATCTCCATCTCCTTTGGTGCGCCTCGCTCGTGGAGAAGACATCGGATCGCGTGTGTCGAGATCAGGAGATCTGCCACTTGGATCATCAACATGGATTGCAAGAAGCACGCGATTCATCCCCGCGCTCGCAAGCGTCTCCTCTATCGGATCGGACTTGAGACAGGAGGTCACTTCGTTTAGAGACTCAATCGCAACCACGCTTCAAGAGGTAATCCTATTACTTGTTTGTGATTTAGACGAAACGATTCGAGAAGTGTTCTTGGATCATGTGGTTTCGTCGCATGAAAATATTTTAATTTCCGCTGCATAGAACAACTAGTCTGACTAGTCATTCTTTGTCGCATTCAATATGATGCTCACGCTTCCATGATGCGCTTAAGGATCTAACCATATCCTTCAAGTGGTATTAGAGCCTTAGGTCGAAGTTTTTGGATACGATCCATAAACCTAGGACGACTTGGGTTCGTTAAGGTTGTGAAAGTTTTTATCGCAATTCATTTTCGCACATCTGTTTAGTGAATAATTTCGGCCCTGTTTAAAAAGTTTAAACACAAATTAATCACTTAGATTTTGTTATACATTAAATAAGGAAACTATAGGATCTGAGTTAAGTAATTTGGATTCCGTTTACTCGAGATATGGTCGTTTTAATGAACATGTATTCACTGTTGCGGGAACTACAAATCTTAACATGATTAATGAGTTAATTACTGTTTTGATCCGCCTTGAAATTGTGAAATATCACTTAGGTTCTGTCATAAATCAAATTATCAATCTTAAGAAGCTGATTTTGCATAAATTGGATTTATTTTGATTGAGATATGTTAATTTTAGTAAGTAGGGGTCACTGCTGAAATTACATTGCTAATCAAGAACCAAGTGATTGTCAACTAGTAAATTAATGGTTTATTTCAGGAAATAATTAAGAAAAATATTTGAGAAATATTTAATGATGATTATTTCCTTAATTGACTTAACCTCAACCAATAATTGATTAGATTTGATCTAGATCATAATTGGAAACACAATCAACAAACAACTTGCTTGAATAGGATTGGGAATTTGGTTAGCAAATTTCCTTATAATCAAAATTGTTTTGATTATTACTATATGGTATAATTTCGGTTGAAAAACCGATGATCATCTCAAGTTCAAAGTGATTATCTCGGCATTATTTTTTCCTAAGGCGGATATGTTGTCTAGTCGGGGAGCATTGGGGTAGCGGGTCACACCGGTTGCGGTCCGTCCCACTCTTTCCGGTACTGGCCATGACAACGGGTAGGGAACGAATGATGCCTGAGAGATCATGATGTATTTTCTAATTATTAAAATTCGATTTAATACGTACTTTGAGCTAATACCATATATTCAAGTAAAATCAAGTTTGTTGATTGAATTGGATTGATAATTAATTTAATATGATTATGTTAATTATATCCAATTAAAAACACTCTATTATAATATATGTGTTATTTCCCTTGGAAGAACTAATTATGTGAATATGATTCATGATAATTAATTAGAATTTGAATATGATATGGAGGATCACATAGGTGACATCCATGGTCTCCCGTCAAGGCGAAGGGTTCCGTCGCCAAGGATTGTATGTAGGAGACGCCTGTCCGAAGTGACAACTCCTATATGCAAGCCTATCTGGATCGTGATCTTTGCTTCTCAAAAGAGTAAGGCCGTATGTGTAGTGACCCAAATATCAGATCCTCATATTATTGGAGTGATATTGGATTGTGCATAGCGAGTACTATTCCTGTTGACGATTGGTTCAATTAATGTTGGGTCAACATCACCTTAGGGGTGGTGGGCCCGGGTGTTAAAGACCGAATTGGGAGATGCAAGTTGGACTTGTAAGGTGGAATGTGTTCCCGCTTCTTTTTATCCGAGTTGCAGATTCTCATATTATTGGGATGTAACAAAGATAAGGAAGGAGATCCCAGATCTTGCTGAGATATGATGGTAAGTATATCTCTTACATTGAAAGTGATTAAGGGAATGAACTTTCAGTGTTTACAAGGCAAGGCAACTTTGACATAAAAATTCCTAAATCAAAGTAAAATGTGTGTATATATATTTATATATATTTATGCAAATGTCTTATTTCAAATAATCCTTCATTAAACCCACTCAATTAAATACTCAATAATAACCAGTAGAATATCGTGGATTGGACCCATGATCCAGTTATTGTACTTGCAATTGGAAACATAATGTATGTGGTTACAATGTACAAGTTTCCTCATAATAATGAGGAATGATAATTATATAGACAATAGGACTAAAACCCTAGGTTTTGTATGTCTCTATAAGTCTTGATCTCATCAAATGAATTTTTGAAGTGACATGTTGATAATGATCATAATTATCAAATAATCCTTATAAACTCTAAGAAGTTGTTCTGGCATAAATATGTGCTCTCGACATATAATGACATGGTTCTCTGCATTATGCAGAATGGTGGCTCTGTAGGAGATGATGTATTCAAATTGTTTGAGTACCTACCTGAACCTAAGTTTTAAGAGTTTAAATGGATGTAGATACAATGAGTGTCATCATTCTACTATCTATACTCTAGTCATTCATGAAGCTTCATAATATTCATATCGTATGAATTGAATGAGGCATGTATAAATGTTGAAATACTCTTATATTGAAATTTTTGATTTCAACATAAGAGATCCTTTGTCTTGAGCAATGGTTGCTTATAGATAAAGGGAGCGCAGTGGAAGCATGGGTTGGACCTAAGTAAGAAGGAGAGTCAAAGAGTTGATTGTACTTCTGTGACTTCCATATGACATCCAAATAGTTGGATGAATGCCAATACTGTAATAAGTTGATGTGTTGATAGTATGACTATCAAATCTATCTAGAATCCTTAGAGAAGGAATCATATAGTACATCAGAATAATCTACATATAATTATTGAAAATTGACTTACTTATTTGATAAGATAAAGTCTAATAATTGTATCTCAATCTTCTAATGACACTTGCTGGTTGCATATGTATTAGAAGATTAGAAACTTGATCTTAAAGGTTTAATATTCATCCACATGGATATTAGTGCAATTGTTGCAACAATCTCTATTGGATTGATAGACTTCATAATTTTAGTGGGAGAGCCCTTAGTCTTAGAGAATGTCTCTATGACCTAGATACTGGAATACACTCATTGTTTATTTCTAAATGTTAGAAATAAACGTGAATTCTGTAATACACCTATCACAAAGAGTTATGATGGAGATATTTCAGATAGTAATCTAAAATCTCGTGGAATCTACTAAATTAGAAAATTAATGAATGGTTCATTAACATTTCAAATACTAAAATTAAACCTTAAAAGATCAATAGGAGAATGAACATCATTTGATAATGATGTGGCATCAAGCCTTGGACATTTATCTGTAGATGTGATCAATAAACTAGTGAGAGATGAAACTTTAGATTGTCTAAAGGTTCCAATCTTACATACTTGTGAATATTGTGTTCCAAAGTAAAAATGTCCAATACACCTTCCTTGGAATAGTGTAAGATGTCAAGGTATTCAAGATCTCATGCATATTTATGTATGTGAATCATCTGTATCAGAATAAACATTATGGATATGTGATATCCATTGTTGATTATTTGTAATATGAGATTTCTTCTCTTCACTTAGAAATCTTTGAAATGTTCAAAGATTTCACAAGTTTGGTTTAGAACCAAAGTTTGGAAGGAAGATTAAATGAATTTGATCTAACCAAGGTAGCTTGTACCTATTAGATGAATTCCTGGAATACCTTATAGAGATATGAATGCCATTCCTATCTCACTCCTCCTACTGAACCTTAACTTGATATAGTTGTAGGGAGATACAATTGATCAAGTGTGACATGATTTGATCAATGATTAATCTTAGCATAATTATCTCTTAGTTTCCAGGTATATATATGTAGTAGAGACTACAATATATATCCTTATAAGGTTCCATGTTGGTAAACTGGAATCTAGCACTAGAGAGTGCTACTTCATTAGGAAAATAAAGGATGGTATTGGATACCTACTTTATGACCGTGAGATTCTTAAAATATTTCATATCTGAGAATGTGATTCTTAGAAGATGAGACTCTTGAGAATCAAGATGAAATGAAGTTAAGGAACTCATTTAATCTTGGGAAGATAATGAGGTTCCTAAAATTGGAAACTAAAAGGACAATTAAAGATGAAACACTAATACCTCTTCAAATGAGTTTGAGGATGGATTCCATGTGACATGATCTAACTTCATATGGTGAAGCGTCTGAAGATCATAGCATGGAAAGATGGATGTTAGCAATAAAAGTCTAATATATAATTCATATACAAGTGTTGTATATGGACCCTCGAGGATCCACCTACAAGGGTTAGACCCATTAAGGTGTAAATAGATATTCAGAGAAAGAGGGAACCTGATGAGAAGGTAGAGACCTTCAAAGCACGGTTCGTAGCCACGAGCTGCACACCAAAGAGAAGACATCGCTTGCGATGAGACTTGCTCTTCAATGACCATGCTTAAACCCATCAGAATATTGCTAACTATAGCTACATGATTTGACTATAGCATCTTTAAGATGTAAGTCAAGATTGCATTCCTCTATGAATATCTCTCTAGGATATTCACATGAAGTAGCCCTAGGGCTTCATGATTGAGGAAAGCAAGGTATGCAAGATAAGGAACTCCATCTTTGGACTCAAATAAGCTTCTTGTAGTTGGAACATAAGATTTGATGAAATTATAAATATTATGATTTCAGATAGAATCTTGATGAACTGTGTGAAGCTTAGCGGGAGTGCCATTGTGTTCATCATGCTAAATATAGATAACATCCTAATCATTTGTAATGATATAAGGATAATAATAAGTGTTTTATAATCTGGTTGTTCCACACCTTGAGATATGATCTTAAGAATACCTCTTAGATCTTAGTTCTGAAGTTGTTCAGAAGCAAAGAGAAGAGGGTATTGGGACCGTCACATTAATGGCACACCTTGGACATTTCCATTTTCTGGAAAATTCCAAGAAAGGCTTCTTTCCCTCAAGATATGGTACTGACCTATCTAAAGGGATAGCACCTCAAAGAGTTGAGGATGTGAATGCTAAAACTACTTGCCCTTGTGCATCAGTTCCGGGAAGCCGGTATATGCTAGATGTGTACAAAAGCTAGATGTCTACCTTGCAATGGGGAGTAGTAAACTGTTACTAATCCTACTATGGTGGTAAAACACTTGATTGCAGTAATAATAATATCTTCATGGAGGAAAAGACTTTTGATATAGTGATATCAAAGTCTTATCTTCAAATTAAGACTTTATAGATAGTGTTATAAAAGGTCTCAACTATGTATACCTAATGAGATAGAGATCTCCATGAATAAGGGTATTCTGATAAGGATAAATTGAAATTACATACCGGTTATAATAATTATTGAGATGTACTGTCAAGGACACTATGATTGAGTATTGGTTGCATGAGATGCAACATTCACATTGGATGTGAACACTGTTACTAGGGGATATGCAAGTGCCGTAAAAGGACTTGGCGTAGTCTCTTGGTAACAAAGTGACTAATCAGCTTACCTAGCTATTTTCTAAATAGACTATGATTGTCACATGAGTGTGGGTTTAAATGATTATGCCCATTAATGGCTCTTTAGGCTAGTGGGAGATTGTTGGACATGCGAGCCCACGGCAAGCCGTTATGCAATAAATGTTATTGCGAATATCATCCCCTGATCTGAAATTAAGAATAAACAATTTGCATAATAGGTCCCTTAGTACAATTAAGGTTATGTACCATGACCATCTTAATGATCATACAGCTGTTGATTCAATTATTGAATCATAAAGGCTAGTCCTTGGATGAATATCTAAAGATTTAGATTGAGGACTCATCAAGAACTATCAAATGATTGTTAAGAGATGATCTCCAGCCTGAGTAGGAGATGGCAATCCTTTCTCAGTTAGGCTGATATCTGACCGACCTCTTGATGCAGGTCCTCTGCATAGGAATAGAGATTCGGAGGTGTCAGATTAGTTAGGTCAAAGAGTCGACTTAACAAGATTGAGATAACCAAATTCCTATATCGTATGCTATCATGATATAGGCACACATCCTCTGACCGGAGACAGATGTGTTACTATATGTCTGAGTATGTACATCTGGCAGACCAATAGGTTGATGACCTAATCAAGGTCTATACAACGGCGCACTGGTGTGCATGCAAGGGTATATGAGTAATACAATCTCTCAAAGGGATCATATAGGTTCAGTTACTGAATCGAAAGACATGAGCTCACTCATGAGATATTGGGAAGAATCAAGAGATATCGGGAAGAATCAAATTCCGTGCACGGTCGTCTCACTTTGGAAGCTTGACTGAATTTGTATGTTTGATATATACTTTTGGAAAGTATATGATGAAGACCTAGGTATAATATATGCTTTTGGAAAGTATATGATCGATACTGACTCCTAATGATCGAATGATAAACTTAATGATAAAACTCTGAAGTAGACAGTGTAAAATTGATCTTATCTTCGGGTTTATTCTGAGTCTTCTAGTATGCAGGATGTACAGGTATTGGGAATACCTGAGGGTGATGTGATCATAAACGGTTGTATAACCATGATGCTTCTATTCCTAGGGAGTGATGAAACGGGTCTAGATTTTAGTGACTCCTCTCAGTAGAGAAGTAATCTAATCTTAGTTCAAATGTTGGGTATTGATCTGAATGTGATTCAGATGCAATGAGAAGATTAGATTTGCGGTCTTGATTTAATCAAGCATCTATGGGAGGCCCGAGATCAGGATTTGAGATGTGATCTCAATATCCAAGTCACTATACGTGGAACAATACAATCGCCCTGTCCTTATCTCCAAGTATTCGCGGAGAAAGCGCATTATCCTTGAAAGAGTTCAGGATAATTTCATTGTTTATATAAGTATCCGAGCAATGAGAAAAATGGATAATTAAATGTGATTTAATCATCAAGATTAATATGAATTCGATTCATGTTATAAAGAGAGCTATCTTAGATAATTAAATGTGATTTGATTATCAAAGACGTAAATAATGTGAATATGATTCATATTATTTGGGCACATGAGAATAGAGATCCAAGATGATTAAATTATCATGGATATGAGTAATGTCGATAGAAATATCCATATTAATCATATATATTATAAATGCGATTTATAATATATAAGAGAGAGCTATTTGTAATTTACATTTGTTAATAAAATGTTAATGTGAATTAAATTCACATTGAACATTAAATTGAAAATGTAATTCACATTTTATTTTGGGATGTGAATGTGATTAGCAATTTTCCAATGGCAAGATTGCCATATTCACAAAATAATTATGAATTATTTTGTAGAATAATTTACAACAATTGTTCTTGTAAATGTTGGAGATATATGCAATCTTGGAGATTGCATTGGAATCTCCCTTTCCTATTAGGAGAAGGGATGACCACCAATTCCTACAAGGAAAGGGTGGTCGTCCTCCTTTCCATTATCTCCAATATTAGTTGATTTAGGTTGAGGATTAAATTATGTTGATTTATCAATATATATTTAAATATTAATTAAATTAATTGTTGTTGGTTTTACCAACACAAATCTTAGCCATTAAAAGAAACACAAATCAATGAGAGCCATTGGATTTGTGTTGCCCATGGATTGAGATCCATGGATCCCAAAATATGATAAATAGAAGACACGCCTTTGCTCTTCTTTACACAATGAGAACATAGGTCTCTCTCTCTCTCTCTCTTTCTCTCTACACGTTATCCCTCTCTCTTCTTCTCTCATGGCTGTCCACCATGGATGCCCTATAGAAGTTCTCTATCACCGCAGCGTCGTCGTTATGCTGCCCGATCTTTTGCTCGTGGATCTCCGTCTCCTTCGATGTGCCTCGCTTTTGAAGAAGACGTCGGATCTCGTGTGTCGAGATCAGGAGATCCACCGCTTGGAACATCAACATGGATTACGAGAAGCACGCGATTCATCCCCGCTCTCACAAGTGTCTCCTCCATCAGATCGGACTTGAGACAGGAGGTCTCTTCGTTTAGAGAATCGATCGTAACCACACTTCAAGAGGTAATCCTATTACTTGTCTGTGGTTTAGACGAAACGATTCGAGAAGTATTCTTGGATCATGTGGTTTCATCGTATGAAAATTTTTTAATTTTTGCTACATAGAACAACTAGTCTGACTAGTCGTTCTTCGTCGTATTCGATACGAGGCTCACGCTTCTGTGATGCGCTTAAGAATCTAACCATATCCTTCAATATCATACCTAGGTATTGATCATATACTTTCCAAAAGTATATATCAAACCTACAAATTCAGTCAAGCTTCCAAAGCGAGATGACTGTGCACGGAATTTGATTCGTAATATCTCATGAGTGAGATCATGTCTTTCGGTTCAGTAAATGAACATATGATCCCTTTGAGAGATCGTATTACTCATATACCCTTGTATGCACACCATCGCGCTAGTGTATAGACCTTGATTAGGCTATCAGCCTATCGGTCTTCCAAATGTACATACTCAGACATATAGTAACACATCTATCTCCGGTCAGTGGATGCGTGCCTATATCGTGACCGCATATGACATAGGTCTTCGGTTATTTCGATCTCGTTAAGTCAACTTTTTGACCTAACTAATTTGACACCTCCGAATATCTATTCCTATACCGAGGACCTGCATCGAGAGGTTGATCGGATATCAACCAAAAGAGAAAGTATTCTCATCTTCTACTCAGGCTAGAGATCATCTCTTAACAATCATTTGATGGTGCTTGATGAGTCCTCAATCTAACTCTTTAGGTATTCATCCAAGCACCATCCTCTATGATTCAACAATTGAATCAACAGTTGTATGATCATTAAGATGGCCTAGGTACATACCCTAATTGTACTAAGGGACCTATTATGCAAACTAGTTGTTCTTCATTTCAGATCAGCGAATGATATTTGTAATAACATTTATTGCATAATGGCTCGTCCTGGGCTTGCATGTCCAACAATCATCTACTTTCCCAAAGAGCCACTAATGGGCTAATCTTAAACCCGCAATCTTGTGACACTCATAGGCTATTTAGAAAAATAGCTAGGTAAGCTGATCAACCACTCTGTTCACTAGAGACTACGCCAAGTCATTTTACAACACTTGCATATCTCCTCATAACAATCCTCACATTCAATGCGAATGTTCCATTTTATGCAACCACCACTCAATCTTGTTATTTATAGTATGGTTAACACTACAATTCAATAACCGTTATAACCAGTATGTAATTTCAATCATCGTTATTAGAAAACCCTTATTACCGGAGATCTCTATCGCCTAATACTAAGACCCATTCTTAAGTCTTATAAGGCATCTGCACTTAAGACCTTTTAGATCACTATCTATCAAGTATTAAGTTCTTGAATCCATAGCAGGATTGGTAACAATTTCTAACTTTTGTACACATCTAGAATACACCTGGTTTCTCGTAACTGATGCACAAGGGCATACAGTTTTAGCATTCACGTCCTCAACTCCTTGGGACGATATCCCTTCAGATAGGTTAGTACCATATCTTATGGGAAAGAAGCATTTCTTGGAATTTTCAGAAAATGGAACATTTCCAAGGTGTACCACTATTGTGACGATCCCAAAACCCTCTTTTTTTGCTTCCAAACTACTTCAGAACTAAGATCTAATAGGTATCCTTAAGTTCATATCTCAAGGTATGGAATAACTAGACTATAGAACAATTAATATTATCCTTATATCATTCCAAATGATTAGGATATCATCTACATTTAGCATGATGAACACAATGGCACTCCCACTAAGCTTTACATGGTTCATCAAGATTCTATCTTGAATCATAACCTCTATAATTTTATGAAATCTGATATTCCAACTACAAGAAGCTCATTTGAGTCCATAGATGGAGTTATTCAGCTTGTACACCTTACTTTCCTCAACTATGAAGGCTTGGGGCTACTTCATATGAATATCCTCAATGAGGAATTCATAGAGCAATGCAATCTTGACTTCCATCTTAAAGATGTCATAGTCAATTAGTGTAGTTATAGTTAGCAATTATCTGGTGAGTTTAAGCATGGTCACTAGAAATCAAGTGTCATTGCAAGCGATGTCTTCTTTCTGTGTGTATCTCGAGGATACAAGCCATGCTTTGAAGGTCCCTACCTTTTCACCCTCTTTCTCTTGAAGATCCAGATACACCTAACGAGTCTTAGCTTTATAGGTGGATCCACGAGGGTCCATATACAACACTTATTTATGATGTGTACTTTAGACTTTATTTCTAACATCTATCTCTCTATGTCATGATCCTCAGAAGCTTCATCATATGAAGTAAGATCATTGTAAGATTAACTGACAGATGGAATCCATCATCAAAGTTATTTGAAAAGGTATGATTGTTTCATCTTTAGTTATCCTTTTAGTTTCCGATTTCAGGAGCCTCATTATCTTCTCAACATTAAATGAGTCCCTTCACTTAATTTCCATCTTGATTCTCAAGAGAATCATCCTCTAAGAATCATATCCTTAGAGATGAAATCTTTTAAGAATCTCAAGTTCATAAAGTACGTATCCAATACCATTCTTTATTATCCTAATGAAGAAACACTCTCTAGTGCTAGATTCCAGCTTACTTGCATCCATGACAAAGTTATGGACCAAGAAACCCTAAATCCTCAAGTGTCCAACACTAGGCTAGGTTCCAAACCATAGCTTACGAGGGTTTTGAGGTTCAGATTTGCATGGAATCTTATTAAGGATATATATTGTAGTCTCTACTACAAATATACCTGGAAACTAAGAGGTAATTATGCTAAGATTCATCATTGATCAAATCATGTCACACATGATCTAATTGTATCTCCCTACAACTCTATTGAGTTTAGATGTATCAGGAGGAGTGGGATAGGAATGATATTCGTATCTCCATAAGGTGTTCTTTGAATTCATCTAATAGGTACAACCCACCTAGGTTAGATCAAATTCATTTCATCTTCCTTCAAACTTTGGTTCTAAACCAAAATTGTGAAATCTTTGATCAGTTCAAAGGTTTCTAAGGTGAAGAGAAGAAGTCACATATCACAAATATTCATCAATGGATATAACATATCATTAATGTTCATTATGATATAGGTGATCCACATACATCAATATGTATGAGATCTTGAATATCTTGACATCTTACACCATCTCAGAGAAGGGTGTATTGGACAGTTTATTTTTTGAATTCAATATTCATAAGTATGTTATTATCAAATGATCTTCATCCCCCTATTGATATTTAAAGGTTTAATTTTTCAGTATTAGAAATGTTAATGAACCATTCATTAATTTTCTAATTTTATTAGAGTCCTCTCGATGTTAGAAAAATGTAAAATATCCATCATAACTCTTTATGATAGGTCTATTCCAGAATGCATGTTTATTCCCAACATTTAGAAATAAACAATGAATGTATTCTAATATCTAGGTCATAGAGACATCTCTAAGACTAATGGCTCTCCCACTGAAAACATGAAGTCTATCTATCCAATTGAGATTGTTACAACAATTGCATCAACCTCCATGTGGATGACTATTAAACCTTAAGATCAAAATTTGTAGTTTTCTAAAACATATGCAACCGATTGCAAGTGTTGTTAGAAGAATGAGATACAATTATTAGATTTTGATCTTATCTAATAAGCAAGTCAATTTCAATGATTATATGTAGACGTATAATATCCCGATGCACTATTTATATCCTTCTCTAAGGATCCAAGATAGACTTGATAGTCATACTATTAATACATCAGCTTGTTGCAGTATTGGAATTCATCCAAATCTTTGGATGTCATATGAAAGTCACAGAAGTACAATCAACTCTTTGACTTTCCATTTTACTTGGGTTAAATCCATGCTTCCTCTATGCTCCCTTCATCTATAAACAAGCATTACTTAAGATAAAAGGATTTCTTATGTTGAACTCAAAAGAATTCAATGTTAGATTATTTCAACATTTATACATGCTTCTTTCAATTCATACAATATGAATATTATAAAGCTTCATGAATGACTAGAGTATAGATAGTAGAATGATGACATTCGTCATATCTGCATCCATCTTAACTCAAAAACTTTGATTCAGGTAGGTACTCAAACATTTTGAGTACATCATCACTTATCGAGTCACCATTCTGCATAATGCAGTGAACCATGTCATTCATGATTAAATGTTGATAACACATATGTATGCTAGAACATCTTCTTAGATTTTATAGGGATTATTTGAAAATTACGATCATCATCGACATGATAATTCCAAAGCACACTAGATGAGAGATCATGACTATAGAGATACACAAACCCTAGGTTGTTGTCCTATTGTCTATTTAATTGTCATTCCTCATTGTTATGAGGAAACTTGCACATTGCAACCACAAACATTAAGTATCCAACTGCAAGTACAATATCTTGATCATGAATCCAATCCATGATGATTTACTAGTCATTATTGAGTATAGTATTGAGTGGGTTTAATGAGGATTATCTAAAATAGAAATTTACATATATTACTTTGATGTTAGAATTTATATGTCAAAGTTGTCTTGCCTTGTCAACACTAAAAGTTCATTCCCTTAATAATTTTCAATGTAAGAGATATACTTACCATTATATCTCAAGCAAGATGTGGGATCTCCTTTCTCATCTTTGTTACATTCCAATAATATGAAAAACTGCAACTCGGATAAAAAGAAGTGGGAACACATTCCGCCTTGCAAGTCCAATTTGCATTCCTAATTCAATCTTTAGCACTCAGGCCCACCACCCTTAAGGTGATGTTGATCCGCCGTTAACTAAACCAACTGTCAATAGGAATAGCACTCGCTATGCACAATCCAATATCATCCCAATAATATGAGGAATTGATATTGGGGTCGCTACGCATACGACCTTACTCATTCGAGAAGAAAAGAGCCCGATCCATATGCGCTTGTATGCAGGAGCTGTCACTTCGGACATGCTTCTCCTACATACAATCCCTTGTGACTGAACCCTTCGCCTTGACGGGAGACCATGGATGCCACTTATGTGATCCTCCATATCATGTTCAAATTCTAATAAATTTTTATGAATTATATTCACATAATTAATTCTTCCAAGGTAAATACTACTCTATTCATAATATGGAGTTTAATTTTAATTTTATCTAATTGATTTAATCATATTAAGTCAATTATCAATCCCATCAATCAACTAATAAATAATTTTTAATTGTTACTTGAAGGATGGTATAATCTCGAAATACATATTATTCGAATTTTAGTTATTGAAAAATACATCATGATCTCTTCCAGCATTATTCTTTCCTTACCCTCTATCATGGTCAGTATCGATGGGAGTGGGACAGACCGCTCGTGGAACAACCTGCTACCCCAATGCTCCCTGACTAGACACCATATCCGTCTCAGCTTAGGGTAATATGATTTGATCATTTCATATTTGAGATGATAATCTGTCTTTCAACAGAAGATATACCATAGAATATTTATCAAAACCATTTTAATAAATATTATAAGGAGATTTGCTAAATAAATCCCCAATCCAATTCAAGCAACTATGTTTGTTGGGATTGATGTAATAAATTGTGATCTAGATCATATCTAATCAATTTTGGATAAGGTAATGCCATTTAAGAAAGTAATCATCATAACTATTTCACAAATATTCATCAATAATTATTTTAGGAAAATAACTATTAATTTTATTAATTGATTAAATGACAATCACAAGGTTCTTGATTAGGAAAGTAATTTTCAACAGTGACCTTCACTTACTAGAATTAGCATATCTCATTCAATTTAAATCCTAATTACGTAAAATAAGTTTACAAAGTTTGCTAATGCGATTCATAATAGAAATTAAGTGATATTCACTCATTTATAGGCATTTTAAAATCGTAATTAACTCTTTAATTAAGTCAAGATTCATCATTCCCGAAACAGTGGATACATGTTCACTAAAATGATCATAACTTGAGCAATCAGATTCCAAATCACGCAAACTCAAGTCCCACGGTTTCCTTATTTAATGAGAATATTATACAAGTTATAATCATGTTTAAACACTTTTAAATATGTCTAAAAATCGCACAAAAAAGGATTACATGAACAAAATGCGATAAAACATCACACAACCAAAAATGCCCAAGTCACTTAGGCTTATAGATCATATCCGAAACCTCTGACCTATGAATCTGATATCACTTGAAGTATATAGGAAAGTCCTTAAGCGCATCATGAAAGCATGGAGATCACATCATATGTGATCAGGAGCGACTAGTCATACTAGTTGCTCGAGGCAGCGGAATTTAAAAAATTAGAAACGGTGAAACAACATGATCCAAGAACAGTTCTCGGATCATTTCATCTAAACCATAAACAAGTATTAGGTTTACTTCTTGAATTTTGGTTACGATCGAGTCTCTAAATGAAGAGAACTCTTATATTAGTTCCGATCCAATGGAGGAGACGCTTGTGAGCGTGTTGATGAAACGCATGCTCCTCGTAATCCATGTTAATGATCCAAGCGGTGAATCTCCTGATCTCGTCACACGAGATCTGACGTCTTCTTCACAAGAGAGGTACACAGAAGGAGATAGAGATACACGAGAAAATTATCTGGCAGCATAACGACGATGAGGCGACGATGGTCTCTAGGGCTCCATGGTGGATGGCCATAATGAGAGAGGGAGAGAGTTGGCGTGTAGAGAGAGAGAGAGGGAGAGTATATTTTCCATTGTCCAAACAATAGTAGGGTTGCATCTTCTTATATAATATTCTGGGAGTCCATGGATTATTAAGATGACCATGGTATATAACCCTAATTTTACTAAGGGACCTTTTATGCAAATTAGTTATTCTTCATTTCATATCAAGGAAAGATATTTGCAATAACATTTATTGCATAATGGCTCATTATGGGCTCGCATGTCCAACATGGTCTACATGGACCAATCAGGAAATTCCAAGGCAAAAATGCCATGGAAAATGAAAAAGAATTAATAAATGATTTTTTTAAGGTTATCAAATAATTCTAATTTTATGTAGAATTTAATGCTTATTTTTATTTATTTTTTGAGATGTTTTATCATATGTTATTTTTTACAAGTATATTTATAGGTATATTGACCCATGTTTTGAATAGTTTATTTTTATTCTATATTTTATATTTTATTATTTTATATACTTAATTTATATATTTATAACTTGTTTAAATATAGTCAACCAAATTTTTATTTTATTTTTCTTACATAATATGTGCACTTAAATAGAAGATGTATTTATTATATTGGTATGAATATAGTTAATGCATTTATGTATGTATATATACTATTTTATTTTAGGGTATTTTTATGGTTTTAATTCACTCTAATTATGTACATAAATTATAAAGAATATTTACAAAATTATAAAAATATAAAATAATGGAAAATACAAACACTAAATAAAATGAATATTTTATTCATGTATATTGTACAGTAGGAGTCCAAAGCCTACCTTTTGCATCTTAACTCCAAATTGAATGAAACAACCTTCATTAAATAGATTATAAAAAGTTATATATAATAAAAGTGATTTTGGTGATTTTGAGTTCATATGGAGGAGATACATGTCTGAGAAGTTTGGATTTTGGATTTTTATTCCAATTGTAGAATGCACATTGTATATTATTTTAATGTGAAATAAATTTTGTATTTTTCTACATATTTTTATCTACGACTTTCATGTACAAAATTTATTGATTTGGTGCACATATAATAAAGAATAAAATAGGTCCCAAAAAGGTAATTAGTGGCCTATATTTTTAGGGTTTTTAGACTATGTGATCTATACAATCAACTGCCCCTACCCCTACTTTATTCCTTATCGACTACGTCATCGTGATGAATGAGTCTCGACGGTTAGGGTCATTCAACTCCTATGATTTCTCGTTCTTTTTTTCTTTTCTTCCTTTATTCTTTAATTTTGGAATTAAATACAATAAATATACATTATTTTATATAGTATTTTGTACAAATTAATGATATATACATTATTTAGCTAGGGATTTATGGCTAAAATGAAAGAATAAAGGTGATTAAGTGAGGATTGATCACTCCCTATACTTTCTTTTGCTAGTCCCTAGCAAACACTTATGCCTATAAGTGGAGAAAAGAAAAATAAAGAAAATAAAAAGAAATAACTTGGAATAATTGTCAACTTTTATACTTGTCTTAATAAAGTCAAAGTGTAACTGAGTCTTCACCAAGAAGCATGCTTTTTCTTGAAGCTCAATATTTTTGGAGTTTTTGGTGTAGGCTTCTTTTTAGATATTTTCTTTATATTGCGTTGCTCTGCGTCCTTGTTTTACCCAGACGGAATATAATATTTTGGTCTGTCCATGTTTTGGGGTCTGGACAAAATATGCTAGCATACCATTCCTTATCCGAAGTATTATTTCAATCCAGTCTCTAATCATTAGATCCTATCTAGTAGAAGAAGTGGGTTAAAGTATCAATTTCAGTAATCCCCAAGATTGATCCCTTGATGAAGCGGCCCAGTATAGTCCCAACTTAGTCTCCAAGATCTTTCAACAATCCATATGGTTTAGCTAAGTGTTAAGTGTGAGGTTTCTAGTCAAACCACTATCTCAAGATTCATACGGATGACATGAAGGATTCTAGTTAGACACACTGAATCGACTCATGAACATAGACTCATTGAACGTAAAGAATTAAATCAAGGTGACCCGAAGTATCTCAATTCCAGCACTTAATGGGTTCCTTTAAAATTAAGTGGATTAAGGTCTATACCAAGCTCTAATCTTCAGACTTTATTTAGACTTTTTCAATTGTCTTGATCATTCCAAAAAATGCAAATGATATATACAATCCAAAAACATCTTTTTATGAAGCTGTTTTTTGATTTGACCTTTTAAAGATATTTGAAAAAGTTTTGCAAATTTTTATGCCAATATTTGAAATTATTTTGAAAATGTTTATGGGTTTCGAAAATTTTGAAAATTTTAGTGTTTTTTGATAAAGGTTAGTGTACAAAGTATTATCAAATATTTATACGGAAGTGCACGCTTCCTTACAAGCATTTAGTGAAGGATTCACACCAAGAATTTGCATATTAGTTAAGTCAATTGTTATTTATAGGGTTTACACAAGGATTATATATATATATTATTTTACTGGGGTTGTTATTCATCATATTTATGTAAAAGGTTCTCAAAATAATTTGAAAATATTTTTACAAATATTTTGAAAACTTTATTTTGCAAATAACTTTTACAAACTATTTTATAAATATTTACAAAATTTTGAAAACCATTTTCCGAAGTTTTTTCAAACAACATGTATTGTTTTTTCAAAATATTTTTACAACCCTTTGCCAAATTATTTGCAAATTGAATTTTCAAAAATTTTGTTCAAATAAATTAAATAAATTTTTACAGATATTTGAAAAAGTTTTTTTCAAAGGTTTGAAAAATTATCAGAAAAGTTTTCCAAATGATTTTCAAAGGATTTTCAAAATAGTTTCCACCCATTTTCAAAGCATTTTGCAAAACATTTTTAATCTGGTTTATTGAACATAGTTATAATGAATTTTTGAATTTTTTTATCTATTATTAGGATGTATTCTTTGTAATTTATTAATTGTATACTCTTAACGATATAGAATATTAGCCATATTATTCTAAAAATATGAAAGTGTAAACACGATATATACTACTCCCTATACTTAGCTTGAGTTATGTCCTCATAGTGATCAAAGAGTAAAAAGATGACACAACTCGTGCTGAGTCTAGGATATTCTATACTACAATGACTAAAATAAAGAACGAGTAGTCGATCATCCCCCTATACTTAGGATCAAATAATCCTATAGAAGTCTGTATCCAAAATAGGGGTGATCGAGGATTAGAATTTATGAACTCACATGGCTGGGCTTACCTTATGTATGCCTAGGGTAAAATATCCCTAAGTATAGATAGAATAACAAAAATTGAGAGATGAGCGAGAGAATGAATAATGAATAATCTGAATGCACTCATCCCTGCTATACTTAGGATGAAGTATATCCTAAGTATAACATAGATGAACGAGATGAGACCACACAGAAGAATGAAAGAACTGAAAATATAAACTAGCCTCACAAGTTTCTGCAGATCGTCTTGATTTCTTAGTTTGATAGTTTAACCAGTCCATTTGACTGCGGATGCTAAGGAGATGCAACTCGGTAATTGATGCCATACTCATTGACAAGTTTCTTAACCTCTTTCTTAATGAAGTGTCTACCCCCGTCTAAAATGAGAATTTTCAGTACATGCCAAACTGTGAGATAATGTTGTCTTTCATAAATTACAGACGGTTCTAATGTCAGTGGCTGGAGCAGGGATAGCTTCAAACCATCGATTCACATAGTCTACAACAAGTAGGATGTATTCATAGCCTGACTGTTAGGAAACTGAACCATGAAGTCAATACCCGATGCATCGAACACATCATATATCTGGATGAATTTGAGGGGCATAGAATCTTTGACACTGAGATTTTTCCTATTTTCTAACAATCAGTGTAGGCTTTGACATATTCCGTTGCATCCTTGAATAGTGTAGTCTACCATAGGCCACACTATAGTATCTTGGCTACCTTTCGACTTTTCGAGTGGTGTCCACCAGATTCGAGCTTATGATAATGCTTGAGGACACTTGTGTACTCCTCCTGAGGAATACACCGACGCCAAATGCAATCTGCTCCTTCCATGAATAGGTATGGATCTTCCCATTGGTATAAGTGGATATCGGATATGAACTTGTCCTTCTCGTTCTCGTTCAATCTTGTGGAACTGCCATAGAATCGAGGTAGTTCACAATATCGACATACGAAGGGAGCGATCCAATGCCGAGGATGGATTCATCAGGGAATGTCTCTGTGATCGGTGTATTGTTGATGAATCTCCATTTCATCATCTGTGTTATCTCATTTTGGCCTCAAATACCTAGTTAAATGTATATATGTAGCATTAATTTGTGGAAAATAACAACAAATAATTGACACACAAATATGATATAGTACTATATTTAATGCCAAAAAAAGAATAAAGGAAAGAAAAGAAAATGAACAAAGTTAAAGACACTGAGTGACCCTAAACCCTGAGACCTAGTCATCATGATGACTTGGTCAATAAGGAATAAAATAAGGGGAGATAAGGGCCAACAATTGCACAAAATCCTAATCCTTATTCTTCAACAAATACATTTTGGACCTATTTTATTTTCATATTTTTATAACTCAAATCTATAAACTTTAACATGAACATTGCACACAAAAATACAAAGAAAAATACAAAATTTATTTCAGTAGAAAAATGCACAGTGTGCCTAGGACACACAAAGTAAAAAGACACACAAAAAACTTTACAAACCAATATCTTCCTTATACAAACTCAAAATTCACTAAACTCAACTTTATTATTTATAAAATAAATTATCTATTTAAAGAATGTGGTTTCATTCAATTTGGAATAATATGCAAAAGTTGTCTTTTGGGCCTCATTGTGCAATATACATGTAAAAATAATCAATATATTTATTCTTTCTATTTTTCACTTTCTTATATTTTATAAATATGTAAATTTTATCTGGAATAAATGTACATAATAAAAATAAAATAAAACCTTGAAAATAAAATAAAACAAGTAATATACTTTAATATATAGGAAAAGAATACCTATATAATCCTTATATATTACATATACTTAATTATTTAAGTAAATAACTAACTTAAGAAAAATAAAATAAAAATAGTACATATATATCTACATAAGTTATAAATATATAAAATATAAAAATAAATTAATAAAAAATAAAATACAAAATAAAAATAAAAATACATCATATATAGGTAAATGTACCTATAATTATACATGTAAAAAATAACACCTAATAATTTAGATCGTAAAAATAAATAAAAATCATAATAAAATACTATATAAAATATTAATCATTTTTTATGTTTTGATAAAAAACAATAAAATCATTTATTATTTTAAATCTATTTACTGAGGGATTTAATCCATGTTTTGTCTACTAGTGACTGACGTGGACCAATGGGAGGCGAGTCCATGTTGACCCCGATCAACTCCTTGCCTCCCAAGGCTCTGCATCCATCAGTGGTAGACAACTTCAATTCTAACAATTTTTATGACCGCTCCTTGCACTGATTCAGCTTTATTCCTTCTTGACTTTTCTTCCTCTATCCTTGCCCGTTCACACGTGCATCTCTTCAAGATCGATAGATCACTGCATCGAACCAAATCCATAGTCAAACCTCACTTGTGCATATACCTTCCACCGACCCCCATTTTGAATTTGATCCTTCTCTGACCCCTGAAACCCTCATATCCTCAGCAACTCGAGTAGCGATCGATGACAGTGAGTCCCTCGTGGATTTGCATCGTGCAATAGGTCAAGGAGAAGTGATCCAAGGCCTCGTTGGACCTCCTGGTGGAGATTCTTATGCTCACGACCATCCTACTGTAGGGGCGCCTTCTTTCTTTTGCTTTTTTGATTCCTAGCATTAGTTGTAAGGTAAGATAGCTTTTTATTTCGTGGGATTTATTCTCTTATTCAGTAAAATCCAAAAATCTCGCTTAGGTGGAGGTGGTGCTCTGGCAACTTTCACTTCATACCTTCCCACTTCAATTCTAAACGCCACACACCCATCCAATCACCCTAACCATGCACAGGTCAGTAGATCATGGTTTCATCTCCGCCGCATGCCGCAACCTTTGCCTCACCTCATCTCCCTTTCTCTTGGTCCCATAACACGCCCGAACCATCGCCTTTTGTTGCCAACTCTAACCTTATAGCTATGAGGAGTCGAAAGCCTCTATTGAGGTGATTTGGAAGTCGAGAAGACAACTCCAGGTCGTCAGAGCACATCGACAGACCAGGATCCCATCGGTGGGTCCTAGACCTTTCTGAAAACTCCAACATACGCGGAAGGTTCCCATGCATTTTCGGGGCGTGGTAGCATGAAAAACAGTGATCGGAGTCACAGGAGAGGATGGATCGAAGCTCATCAGTGGGTGGTTCTTGGAGTGTTCTTCCTAACACTTCCAGAACTGTTCGATCAAGAACGTTCGTCCAAAACAATAGCAACCCTTGGATCCAAGCACCATCAACCGTCAAATCATCACTGGTGATCTATTCCAAGCCGTCTACATGAAGCGGTATCGCACCTCCAGAAATAAATGCATGGCAAGTGAACTGATCTCCGCCATCCACATGCACACGTGGGGGTAATTTTGCACGTGTACCCTCTCCTTTTTGTATTTACTTTTTAGCCTAGAAAGTTTACTCTACAATTCAAACAATTTTGTAGTATTTGCATTTTGAACCTTCTATATACTTTATTTGCACTTAGATCCTCTACTACGTCACCTCACGTGTGCGCCTACACGTGAGGCAGTTGGGTATTTTGCATAGGACCTCCTCCAAGTTTTTGTATTCCTTTTTAGTTTATAATTTCAATATTAAATGTAATAATTTGTGGAAAATTACATCTAGGACTTGGACATTTTGTAATATTACAAAAACACCCCTACTAGTATTGAATTTTCTTTTTTTGCTTTTATTTTTAATAAATGTTTCATGCTCTTAAAATTCTAAGAAAATTATGATAGAGGTATGATATTTAACTTTATCACACACATTTTCATGAAGCTTTTTATTCTGTCTTTCTATTTATTTAAAATAAAAAGAGTATTTATTACTTGTTTGATTAGAAAATTATAAAAAAATATTAAACAACTTTTAAAATTCAAAAAAAGCCAGGTATCTTTATTACCATATTTTCTAACTACAGACCAAAAATCACTAAAAATTGCAAAAGAAAAATATTAAAAATTAAAAACCCCCAAATCTTATAAAATCAGTAAAAACTATAAAAAATCCAAAAATATTTATTTCTATTTCCAATTTTTTTCTATATCATATATTACATATAAAAATAGTTTTATTGAATTTTTGAGATATTTAAATCTTTTTAAATTCCAAAACAATTCGGCTTACTATTATAAGTCACTGTTATAAACTTTTAATCAATTAAAAATTCCTAAAAATTAGCAAACTTTATAAAAAAAATCCAAAAATAGAGAAAGATATTAGAAACTCATTATTTTATGTTATAATTTTTAAATATTTTTACTTATATTTATATATACAAAAACCTGTCTAGTATAAATATATTTAATAGTACTTATTAGGTATTTTTACCTAGCAGACCCTATAAACTTTGCCATCACCTCCACGACCTTTGAAACATCCTAATTCCCCCTCGACCTCGTAAACTTGCCAACTCTTACCTTATGAACCCTCTGGGTAATATGTTTTAAGCCTGTGCGGGTTCTTGGGGTAATTTATAGGGTCGATGGGGTAATTACGTTGTGCAAAAGGTCGTAGATGCATTTTAAAATGGTTATAGGTCTATTGGGTAAAAATACCTACTTATTAATATTTATAATTAATATTACCATTAGTACTACTTATAAATATATTTTAGTACCTTTAAAAAAAATAAAAAAGACTGTACTTACTTGTATTTTCCTGATTTTACATATTATTAGATATTTATATCTTGTATGCTATTTATATTAGGCTTATTAATATATATATATATATATGCTTATACACATACTTATTAAATATTCTAAAAAAAGGAAAGTAAAAATAAAAAAAAGAAAAAAATTACAAAATTCAAAAAATACAAAATATATATTAATTAAAATTCATAAAAATATAAAAACATTAAAGCCTACAAAAATAGAAAACCCTATAGAAACTAAAAAAATACATTTGTTGATTTTCTTTGATTGTCAATTTTTGTACCTATCCCCATTGCTCCTTTGTAGTTCACCCCACTTGCGTACTATACATACTTATTAGTAGGGTATAATAAATTTCATCTCACGTATATTCATGGTTCATTTATTCGGTGGGTTGATTGTTGATTGACACGCTTCGATCGGGTTTTGAGTGCTGTAAGAGCAGCCAATACAGCGATTGTCGGATCCGAATTATCAAACACTGCTGGCTATCCAAGATCTGGTGTTAGACACTTCCCTAATCTCAACCATCATCAAATGGCGTCGTTGTTGGGGAGCAACAATTAGAATAGATTTTGTGTATATCTTTCATCTAATATTTTCTGCTTTATTTTTCTTTATTCAATAAAGTGTTTATCTATTCTAATACATATCTTTTGTTATCTTTGTTGCAAGGGATCATGGAACTAGGGCAATCTTTCTAGGAGGGTTGGTGCACCCAAGTCACATGGATATCAACTCCTTCTTTACGAGCCGGTTGGAGTGGCATCTCGGTCAGCTTTGGAGACCTAAATTAGCAAGCCACTTTTTATGATAAAGAGACTCATTTATTATTGTAATAATACATGTGGATGCTCGGACTCTCGGGCCTATTTTACCAAGTGGTTATTTACTTGAGGTTTCATCAGATTTTTCAAATTTTCATCACCTTCTATATTTTTCTTCTCCCTACATTCCATCTTATTTTCTTTTATTTCTCGCGATTTGTGTTTTTCACCTTTATTTTCATTTATTTTCTGTGATTGAGCCCATAGATTTGTAGGATTGCTTGATCAAGTCAATTATGCCAAAACTCCTAATAATTGCATGCTTTTATAGTCTACATTTGGATCTAGCTCAAAATAAACTTGTTCTTCACGATAATAGCAATTCCTTCTTAGGCGATTTCACCATCTTGCATACTGCATATATATTAGGTTTAAAGTTCTTATCTTGCATCCCACATAGAGAGAGATGGAGGAAGCACTGTAAGTCTCCTATCTAAGCATTCGTCATTTTGACACAAGGGTGAGATTTCCATCCTAGTGTCACCTTGCATTGCTTTGCTGCTATCTGCCTCTATTTTTGATCACTTAGGCTTAAATGAAAATACAAAAAATCATTTGGTGAATATTTCTTAAAAATACCCAAAAAAGTGAAAAATCCAAAACTTAAAATAAGGGGTCTGCTTAATAATTTTCACCCTAATTAAAATTCGTAACAAACATCATTATTTGGGCTCCATAAATCTCACATTGTTTCAGGACTTTAGATAGAGTAAGGCACGACCCTTATGGACTAAAGCCAAAAACCCAATCTGTGGCTGCCTCGATTATCACCTGGGACCGGCGAAGTATTGGCGCTTCTATCATATGTAGGTGAGTAGGGCCTTGTCGACAATGGTGTTCTCACCTTGTGTAGAATCATCCGACTTCGTCCGAAGTATTGAGATTAGGACATCCCCTCATGGGGGTGTCTGTGTCATCGTCTTGTGTCCAAGTACCTTATTTATGAGGGAAGTATTGATTTTGCCTATCAACCTCCTTGTTTTTTCTTTGGTTGATTAGCCCCCTATCCCGATATCGAGGATATCAAAAATTGCAGATTAAAAGATACAAAAGAAATGGAAAGTATGGGATACTTTTCAAACGATACTCACTTTCCTATAGGGATAGATGTTAAGGACGTGTTATAAATATTACCTGAAATAACAATAAAATTGAAAAGCTAAATTAGACGAACTCTTACGGCTTCACTGATGTTGAGTTGGTGAATCCCTTGCTTGTTGTTTGTTTGGATCTAGTTAGGATTACAAGATCATTCCCATTCACTTGCGTCATTTTTCTTTCCTTCTATTTGTATTTTTTGAGTCGCTCACTTTTGAGCCTTTTGCCATCTCTTTTTCCATTCTCTTGTCTTTCCTTGTGATTATTTCTCCTCATTTATCTCCCTTTTGTTTCCAAGATGTCGACTCCTGGACGATTTAGTAGGGACTTTGCCGACACCCACATCGATTCCATGAGTGTGATATCTCCAAAAATTCAGGGTGACTCCCAAGTGATTGGTTCAAACTTTGCGAACCTTCCTCAGGACTCCCCGCTTCTTGTACCTCCCACAGATCGAGAAAACTCTCTCCCGAGTTCTGTATTTTTTATATGGAGATTGATTTCACTCCGTACACTTCTCCATCATTTATAAAATTTAGAGTTGACCCCAATTCTGAATTATTATCTACATTTGGTGCTTGCATACAGACTGATCGGGGTATTTTCCTATTACAGATCAAGACTCCGATTTGGTGCTTGAGTACTCTTCTTATTTTAAGATGGCTCCTATAGGATGTGGAAAGGGACCACAACATTGCAGTACCGAGTAGAACACAGAACAGGGCACAAATCAGAATGAAATGAATAGTAAGCTCTTGGCCTCTATTCAAGCTATACAGCATCAGTTGACTAACCAAGCTCTTGCCCAGGCCACATTTCAGGAAATGTTGAATGACCTGAGGAGGAGGTCAGAAGAGAGAGAGATACGAGGAGGAGGAGATGATGATTTACATGATGATGATGATGATGATAACCACTCTGTAGATGGACCTCGCATAGGCAAGGTAGAGGGAAGGAGAGGTCGGCCCAAACCCACACTCAAGAAAACCTACAACCCAGGGGCCGATCGTATTACTGAGTGGATCCAAATTCCTCCGATCCACAAACACTTCAAGCAGAGAGCACAACTCCTTTCTCTCCTCCCCACTTTCCATGGGAATCCTAATGAAGAAACTTATATCCTTCTAGAACATTTTGGAAGCATCTACATTACAACACACGACCACAACATCCCGTTGGGTGTAGTCCAGATGACCACTTTTCCTTTCAGCCTTCAGGGAAAAGCACTGTACTAGATAAATCATTTGGGAAAAGTGGTGATGACATGGGAAGAACTGAAGTCTACCTTTTTGCGCAAATATTACACACTGGGTCATCTTAATCTTATGCGATCCAAGGTTAAAAACATCTCCCATGGGCCATAAACTCATGAGACCAGGGAGAGATTCAATGACTTGATAGAGAAGTGAGCCCATCATGATATCCCAAAGACTAGTTTGGTCCAACATTTCTTTGGGGAACTCACTGAGAATAGTCAATGCTTGGTTGACTCAGCCCGAGCAACTTCACAATTCAACAAAGTTGAGGACGCAATATGGAAAATCTTTGAAAATATGCCCAAGGGAGAGGTCGTACTCTACTCTTCTCACTCTTTTCAAGTGCAACACAGATCCTCCGCAAATATGTTAACATGGTAGACACTCATGAAGTGTGCAGGTGCGAGAACTCAGATCTCAACATCATCGGTAGTCACCTCTCCAAGGTAGACATTATAGAGAAGCGATCACATGATCTAGAGAAGCTAGCTATGATCGAACTGAGATAAAAAAGCCTGGACAAGCTGGACATGATTACCAAGCAACTGGAGTTGTTGGTGAGCACCATCAGTGCTTGCAACTCTGTGGTAGCCGCCCCCAACACTCCTGCTGAGCAGAAGGAGCCTACCATGCAATAGCAGCCTCGACCTAGTCCTAGTCAGCCTCAAGTCCAACACGTATATTACATGCAGTCACCTGAGCAACCATTACCGTAATCACAGACACAAAATAGTGGTTTACTAGCCTAAACCACAACCCACTACATCGAGCAATGCTTTCCACCTCCAACACACATTAAGGAGGTGAATGGCGTGTGGAACTATGATCAGTAGCTGACCTATCTTCAAGGGCAACCCCGGTGTCACATAGCCATCAATCCATTTCACTGGTAACAAGGAGGCATGAACTTCCAGCCCAGTTAGCCTCATCACCAGCAGCCTCCGCAACATGGGTATACTTGGAGGCATAACTACTAGGAGCTGGCAATATCAACAACCAGCTGCTCACTTCTAAAACCGATACTCCTCTCCTCAGTACCATCAATATTCTTCTCCTACTTCCTCTCACTTTTCTCAGGGTTACCAGCAGTAGCCTCCTTTGTACCAGTAAAGCGAACAACCACAACAACCCGAATCATTTGAGGTTGCGCTAGTGAACTCGGCTCTTGATTTCTTGGCCCAGCTCATTAAAAATATGACCGAGATGAGCCATAAGATTGATGACCTGACAACCTCCAAGACTATCATACCATCTCATGTCAAAACTAACTCGAACAACTTCTATCGCAAGGAGCAGTAGAATATAGTGCCCCACTCGATTCATGTGAAAAAAAGTTTTGCTTTATCTAATTATGTGACTCTCAGGAGAGGCAGGACACTTTAGGCGACTGCAATAATGAAGGGGAAGAATAAAGCATCTAAGGGCAACTCATCAGCCAGGACAACATACGTGGCCAAAGACCTTTTTTGATGCAGCACCAAATACAAATATACAAAAAATGAAGAAAAGTATAAAATAGAAAAAGAAAGCAGCAACCAAGGAGAAGCTGTGCCAGCAATGGATTCTGCAACCGAACTAGTGCCAGCCAATGGAGCTGAGGCTGTAGTTAATTTTGGTCCATAAGATGTAGATGATTTTACACATTTTGCCCTCTACCTGTACACAATGATATGGACATAAATTTAAAGAATGGAATTTTCTGATGTACATATTCCATTTCTTAAAGCCATTAAATCAAAAACAATAAAGACATTGAAAAATGCTTTATGTGATATTGGCAATGTGGAAATTTTGCAAAATATAATGCTTGAAATGCAATTGCTTATGGCCATGGAGTACATGCCTGTTGTGAAGAAGGGACTGAAAGAAGCATGTACCATGAAGCTTCAACTCCACAAAACCAGACACTGGAAACCTGTGAAACACATTCTCACCTTGGCAACTGTGAATGCCATCAACAATCTCCGAAACAAAAAGAAAGACAAGGGAGCTCCTCTAGTTAGACGCCAAATTTTCAACCAAGAATTAGAGCGTAAATTACTCCATAGTGGATCGTCTATCAATTTATTACCTTATTCCCTGCTCACAGAATTTGGGTTAGGGTCGCTCAAGCCAAGAAAGATGATTCTGCACTTCGCAGATAGATTAGTTAAGAGACCTGGGGACATGTTGGAGGATGTGATCGTCATTGTTCAAGGGATGTCGTTCCCTATTGATTTTATTGTCATTGATATGGATACCTCTACACCTCTGCTCCACACCTCGATCATTCTTGGTCGGACGTTCCTTCAAACAACCGAAGCGGTAGTTGAATACAATATTGGAGAGATCACCTTCTGCTCCAACAATGATAAAGTTCAGATAGAGACGGTTCTAGAGCCAAAGCTAGCAGAAGTGGTATATGTGAAGAGAGAGCTCGTGCCACATGAATTAGAGGACTGTGACTTCTTAGCAGAAATCAGAGACACACATTTATTCATGGACGATAAAGAAACACATGAATTCCTCTCCACTAGGGAAGGACTAGAAAACACAATCAATATCACCGACGCCTTTGATGATGAGATCTTTGGTAATGGGTTTGCTGAAATAATCAAACAACCATCCTCATTTGAGCACGAAGACTTCATTGCAGAACTGTGTGATGTCTTGAATTCTGATTCTAAAAGCAAAATGGTCGATAATATACAGTAGAAACATCTAAAAACTGTCGGAATTGCTGAAGTTGCTACCAAGTTAATTCCCACCCCACCAGAGCTCAAGCCTTTACCCTCTAACAAGAAGTATGCCTTCCTTGCAGGTGAACTTGATATGTACCGGTCATTATCAATTCCCATTTGACCGAAGAATAAGAATCTTGTCTGCTTCATGTTCTTGAAAGAAACTGCAAGGCGATAGGTTGGAACATCACAGATCTCCATGGGATCAACTTGTCAATCTGCTCGCATCACATCTACCAGGACAAGATAACAAAGCCTCTCGAGAATTCCAGCGTAGACTAAGCCCTAATCTCAAGGAGGTTGTGATGAAAGAAATTATGAAATGGTGTGATGTGGGATTTATCTATCCCATATCCGATTCAAAGTAAGTGAGTCCCCTACACATAGTGCCGAAGAAATCTATGATCACCATTGTGATAAATGATAAAGGAGAAGAGATTCTGACCAAAATAATGACTTCTTGGCATCTCTGTGTGGACTACAGATGCTTGAATCTTGCTACCAAGAAGGATCACCTCCCACTTCCCTTCATCAACCAGACAGTTGAAAGACTGATCGTGAAGGAATATTTTTGCTTCTTGGATAGTTACTCTAGATACAACCAAGTCACCATCATGCTTAAAGACCAAGACAAGACTACCTTCTCCTATCCGTTTGGGACTTACGCTTTCAAAGAAATGCCCTTTGCATTGTGTAATGCATCCATTACATTCCAAAGATGCATGTTGACAGTTTTTGCTGATATGGTTGGTAGTTTCCTTGAAGTGTTCACGAAAGATTTCTCAGTCTATAGGGATTGTTTTGATCAATGTTTGGGATATCTCGACCGAGTTTGGAAGAGACATTCTGAAGTCAATCTTTGTGCTCTCATGGGATTAGTATATCTTTATGGTGACTGAAGAAATTGTGCTGGGTCACATTATCTCCAAGCATGGCCTGGAGGTTGACTCAGTTAAGGTGGATGTGATATTAAAACTTGAGCCACCAACCAATTTAAAGCAAGTCTGGTCATTTCTAGGGCATGTGGGATTTTACAGAGGATTTATTAAAAACATAAACAAGATTTCCTAACCATTGACTTAGAATCTTGGAAAGGAGACCGATTTTGTCATGGATGATTGGGTTCTCCTATCCTTCAATATGCTAAAGGATCTCATCACACATGCTCCTATCCTCCAGCCACCCGATTGATATATTCCTTCTGAGATCATGACAGATGCCTCTGATTATGCAATCAGTGCTAGTCTTGGATAAAGACAGGATGAACTTCCATTCTCTATCCATTACGCTAGTAGAACACTTGATGATACATAGAAAATTACATTGTCATAGAGAAAGAGATTCTAGCCGTAATTTTTGCACTGGAGAAGTTCAGATCACACTTGTTAGGATCCAAGGTTATAGTCTACGCATATCACTCTACCATTCGATACCTATAAAGCAAGAAGGATGCCAAGCCTCTTCTGATTCGATGGATCTTTTTACTCCAGGAATTTGACTTATAAATCCAAGACAAGCTCGGAGTAAAATATGTGGTGGAAGACCATCTTTCTAGAATAGTGGAGATTAAGACTCCTGAGCAGAATTCGATTCTGATAAAAGAAACCGTTCTAGATGAGGCAATTCTGTCTATTGCCTCACTCCCATGGTATACTGATACAGTGAATTACCTTATCTCAAGGAAGACCCTGCTTGATTGGACAAAGCTCAAAGTTGATAACTTCTTATCAGACTTACATTTCTACCAGTTGGAGGATCCTCATCTATTCCATAAGGGAGCAATTTGCATCTGGAAGAGTTGCATACATCAGGAGGAATTACAGGTGTCCTAGAACACTGCTATAAGCTTGAAGTTGGTAGGTACCATTCTGAAAAGAGAACCACAATTAAAGTGTTTCAATATAGCCTCTAATGGCCAACACTCCTTAAGGATGTAGCCGATTCTGTAAAAAGATGCACTGACTGTCAGAGAATGGGAGACACAATCAGTTTAAGAGATAAAATGCCTCTAAAATACATTCAGATATCATACATCTTTGATGCATGGGGCATTGACTTCATGAATCCATTCCCTAACAAACAAGGTTTTGAGTAAATACTGTTGGCCATTGATTATGTGAGATGTTGGGTGGAGGCTATACTGACTCGAACCGCAGATAGTCGGACCATTTGTCAATTCCTCAAAGACAATATCATCACATGATTCGAGATACCAAAAAATTTGATATCTGATGGGGGAAGCCACTTCATGAATGAAGAAGTCAAGAAATTGATAAAAGAATATGGCATCAAACATCGTGTTGCGGCAATGTAATTCCCACAGTCTAATGGCTTAGCTTAATGTTCAAATAGGGAGATAAAAACAATGCCACATAAGCTTGTGCAACTTGACAGGAGGAACTGGTCATAATTTCTCGACTATGTTCTTTGTACTTACGTCATTACGTACAAGTCTCCTCTGGGTATGTCTCCCTACTACCTCATCTATGGCAAGCCATTTGCCTGTGGAACTCATTCATAAATCATTATGGGAATTAAATATGTGTAACTTGGATTTCAAGAAAGTTGGAAAGAACAGAAAAGTTGATCTAAACCACCTAATTGAATTCAGAGACTAAACGCATGACAATAGCCTAATGTACACAGAAAAGTCAACAAATGGCATGATAAACACATCTGTAGGAAGACTTTTGAGTCTGGGTAAAAGGTGTGATCATTTGGCGTAAAGTTGAAAATATTTCCAAGCAAGCTGAAGAGAAAATGGATAGGACCATTCTTAGTAAGAACTGTCCATAAGAATGGAAGCCTATCGATATCTGAATTGTCACCTGACACACAACCTTTTGTGGTAAACGTACACCTACTGAAACCATACATAGATCATGACACATTCCTATCTGTGGTAGATTCGATTCAAGTGGTATTTCAAGAAGAGATCACAGAGACAAATGGATAAGATACTTAAGGTCAAAATCAAATATAAATTTATTTTCTTCCTTTCTTATTTTCTTCTTTTCCTCTTCTCATTTCCGAATCATCCGAAAAGCACTCATCCCTGTCATCACTGCTAAACTTAGGATATGCTTCCTCCTAAGTATGGGGGCGGATGAGTGCCCTGAGTTGTTCATTCATTAATCCCTCACATGTCCCCCAACTTTTATATTCTTTCTATACTTAGGGATATCTTACCCTAAGTGTAGGTGGAGATAGGTCGAGCTGACGATTTCGTAAAGTCCCACCTTGACCATCCTTGTTTTGTATACAATCAACTATACTCAGGACTATTTGATCCTAAGTATAGGAGAGACATTCAACTTCTCATTCTTTCATTATTTAGTCATTGTAGTATAGGATTTTCTATACTTAGTATGAGTTATGTCCTCCTTTTCACTCTGATATATGATGACATAGCTTAAGCTAAGTATAGGGGATGGTATATACGTTATATATACTTTATCCATAACTCATACTTTCATATTTTAAATAATATGGCTAAATAATAAAATTTAAATACACGATATCCTTTGTAAATACATGCAATAAATTGGTTTAAAATGTCATGCAAAATGTTTTGAAAAATGGTTGAAAATATCTTGAAAAATATTTTGAAAACTATTTAGAAAACTTTTGCAAAATATTTTCAAACATGTATAAAAACCTTATATTTGCAAAATTCTTTTATTTTGTTTAAATAAAATTTTTGAAAATTCAATTTATAAATGATTTGAAAAGTGGTTGTAAAAATATTTTGAAAATTCTATACACATTTTTTGAAAAAAAAATTGCAAATGATTTTCAAATGTTGTTAATGTATGTAAAAATATTTGTCGAATTATTTGCAAAAATAAGTTTTTAAAATATTTACGAAAATGACTTCAAATGTTTTGAGAACCATGTGTAAATAACAATTAACTTATTCATGTATAGATTCCTATTATAAATTCTTCAACTAATTCTTGTAAATATTGATGCACTCCCATGTAAATATCTGCAAATTTTACTTTCACTATCTTTTACTAAAAATCCCTAATAATTTGCAAAATTAAAATTCATAAAAATTTGCTAAATATTTTAAAAATCTGTATAAAAATTTGCAAAATATTTCCCCCCAAAAATCCCCAAAAATTTCAAAATAGAAAATAATTTCACAAAAAAGTTTTTCTTTTGCATTATACATAGAATTTGCATTTTTTGGAAAAATCAAGATAATTTAACTAGTCTAAAATAAAGTGTGAAGATTTGAGCTTGGTATAGACCTTAATCCACTTAATTTCAGAGGATCCCATTAAGGACTGGAATTAGTGTACTTCAGGTCACCTTGACTTAATTCTTTAGGTTCCATGAGACTATGTTCATGAGTTAATTCATTGTGTCTAACTAGAACCCTTCATATCCTCCGTACGACTCTTGAGACAATGGCTTGACTAGAAACCTTGCACTTAACACGTAGCTCAACCTAAATGGATTTTTGAAAAAACTCGAAGTCTAAGTCGGGACGATGCTAGGCTGCTTCGTCAAGGGCAGATCAGGAACCATTCTGGGGATTGCCGAAATCGGTACTCCAACCCACGTCTTCTGGTAGCCTAGACATCTAACAACTTGAGACTAGATTGAGACAATGCTTCAAATGAGGAATAATCTATTAGTGCTACTCTTTCCAAGACCCCCAAAAATGGACGGACTAAAAGATTCTATATCCATCAAGGCAAAAACAAGAATGCAGAGTAACACAAAGCAAAGAAAAATTCAAAAAGAAGCCTACACCAGAAATTCCTCAAAAATATGGAGTTAGAAGAAAAAACACCCTTCTTGGTGAAGACTCAATTTCACTGATTGAGCTTTTCAAGGGAATGCGAATACACTGGTCCATTCCCACTTCTTTTCCCTTCTTTTAACTTCTCCCTTTCTAGGTTGTGAAACTAGAAACACCTGACCTTAGAAGGAAATATCTATCTCCACGAGGAGGGGTTACCAGAGGGGTAGACTCTCTGATTGTTCGATTATTTGTTTGGGAAAAGCTACCAAATTCACACACATGGCTCTATTATTTCAAGGTTGCAAGAGTATGCGACTGAGAGGATGATTCTGACCAGACTATGAATTGAACTAAATAATAGGATTATGGAACCTAAGGGTTGTTGTGTCACAGTTCCTAACCTTTATGCGGTTTCAAGCAAACCAATAATCCAAAAGTCTTAATTAAGCTCCAAACGTTGATTTTAACAAGATAAGTTCAAGAGTCAAAAATTGTTCTAGGTTCTTTCTTGTTCTTTTCTTTATTTTCTTTTCTGCACTTATAGGCAAAAGAGTTTGCTAGGGACTATAAAAGGCAAGTATAGGGGTGATGAATCTCGATTTCATCATCTTTTTTCTCCCATTTTGGCATTAAATCCCTAGTTAAGTGCATGTATATAGCATTAATCTGTGAAAAATAACAATTACCAATAGACACAAATATGTATAAAATATTGTATTTATTGCCAAAATAAAAGAATAAAGGAAAGAAAAGAAAAGAATGAAGTGTCGAAGACACTGAGTGACCCTAAACCCCAAGATCTAATCATCATGATGACTTGACAAGGAATAAAGTAGGGGGAGATAAGGGCCAATAATTGCAGAAAAACACTAATCCTTATTGTTCAATAAATACATTTTGGGACATTGTACCTGCGACACACAGAATACACCTTGAACATGAGCACTGTACACAAAAATAAAAAGAAAAATACAAAAATTATTTTAGTTAAAAATAATGCACATTGTACCTGGGACACACAGAATAAAAAGAGCACAAAGAAAAATTGACAAACATGTAGCCTCTCCATACAAACTCAAAATTAAGCAAACTCACTTTATTTTTCATAAAATTACATTATCTATTTAATGAAGATGGTTTCATTCAATTTGGAGTTAAGATGCAAAAGTTGGCTTTTGGGCCCTCATTGTGCAATATACCTATATGAAATTATGAATATATGTATTCTTTAGGTTTTTCAATTAAATATGTAAATATTATTTGGAATACATGTAATTAATAAACATAAAATAAAACCATCAAAAATAAAATAAATAATATACTTTAATATATAGGTAAAGAACTCCTATAATATCCCTATATATTACATATACTTAATTATGTAAGTAACTAACTTCAAAAAAATAAAACAAAATTGGTACATATGCATTTAAATAAGTTTTAAATATAAAAAATATAATTATAAAATATAAAAATATTAGAATATAAAATAAAAATAAAAATACATCTTATATAGTTAAATATACCTATAATTATACATGTAAAAATTAACACCTAATAAATTAACTCATAAAATAACAATCATAAGAAAATACTTTATAAAATAATAAATATTTTTTATGTTTTGATAAAAAATAATAAAATCATTTATTGTTTTAAATCTATTTATTATGGTATTTGTCCTTATTTTATCCGCTAACGGTTGTCGTGAACTTTTAAAGTTATTTTTATCTTTTTTTATATTTTTATAGACAAATAAGGAATAATCAGCTCCTAATCTATTTTTAATAATTAGGAAATGCAAGTAAATGCTATATAAAAATTATGGCATGAAAATGCATCATGTTATGCATTTACTATAATTTCCCAAGATTTTACAAGCCCATGAGCTAAGTAGAAAAAATAAAAAGGCACAAAATAATTTACAATACTACGAAATAAGAAATAAAGCTGAGGGGTTTGATGCAAATAATATGAAAGTTTAACACTAACTAAAAACTTTAAATAGTAAAATATAAATAACAGAAGTTGTCGGAGTATGGCTGCATAATGCTCGCCTCACGTGGGTCGCCACGTGAGGTGAGTTGGCATGGAACTAAATGCAATATCCAACAAGTTTTAGGGGGTCCGTGATTTTTTTTACAAAATTCAACACAACTTAATATATACATGACTATTTTGTAAATAAAAAAGGCATGTGGGTTACTAATATATTAACCCACTAAAGGCGTATGATAGAGGATGGAGCACACTCTACGAGGCTTGATCTACGATGACTGATGGCGTACCGCTTCGGCTACAATGGCAGACCTAGATTAGATCTGGGCATTGGTCTTGATCGGACAGTGCAGAGGCATGCTTGAAGAAATCTAAAGAATACTTGGTTAGATGAGCTGCGATTGTGGATTCCACACGTCTTTGGCTGCCAATCACCTTGACGGTAGCAGCTTCACCTTTCCGTGGACCTCCCGCATCTGCAGGACACTTCGAAGAAGTTTGGCTCCCATCGGAGGGGGCTTGGAGCTTTAACATCTTGAAGCTCCTGATTGAGTGTTGATGTGTCAACAGGGGGTTCCGCAAGTGCTTTCTCTTGCACAAAAATATCAAAGGGACCTGGGGCTATCTCCTCGACCCGTTATTGTAGCTATTGCGGATATGAGTAAAGGGGATGGAAGATCTCCAATGAAGGTGGAGGTAAGGAGCTCGATCTCTTCAATTTAAGCAAAATCAGAGGTGCCTAGATGAGGGTTTTGATGGAGAAATGAAAGTGCACGAAGATGGGGGAGAAATGGAGGCGAATAATAGTTGGAGAGCACATGAATTCAAGATAGAGCTGAAGCTCCAGCAGATCTAACAATCTAAAATTACACTACCCTAGAAGCTACGTAACTGAACTAACATTATTACTAAGCTAAAGAAATAAAAATGCATGAATTAAAACTACCCAACAACTCGAACCTCGTCTAAACCAAGGAGCAGCAAGGTGTCATATGAGGAGATCCAACAACTCCTAATTCACATCGCTCTACACCGTTATCCACACCGAAAATGCTTGGAAGCTTGTGCTGTCACGAAGGGGTTTGCTTTAGGGTACTCATATTGGGGTCACATGTAAGAAACGTGGGTCAAAACTCAAAAGGGGGTCAACCATGGAATATTTATAGATAGACGAAGGAAGAACTTAGGAAGAGGATGGTGTGTGGATGAGAGTGGGTTAGTGAAGGCAAAGTGATGGGCGAATGTTAGTGTAGATGGAGGAGCAGGGAGGTGAGGTGCTAGAGGAAGGGGGGGCATGGAGGATGCATGCAGAAAGGAAGAAGTTGGAGCATCTGTGAGTTCTAATTCATGGAGCAGCAAGGATAGGACAGTTGACCCACCAGGTCAATGAAACTTGGTTATGGTTGGCCCACGTGGACCAACCAGAAAAAAGAGATTAAAAAATCCCTTATAGAATGATTTAAAAATAATATACGATTTTATTAAATTTAGCTTAAAACATGAAAGTGTTTGTACTTTTATGTAGTATTTTTATTTATTCTTACAATTCTTTTTATTATGTGCTAATATTTACATTTATATGTGTAGGTATATATACCTATATTTTAGGTAATTTATTTTTATTTTTTTATTTTATTATTAAGTACAATAACTTATATATTTACAAATTATTTAAATATACATTTACATATTTTTATTTTAGTTTTCTAAGTTTATTTGTTTACTTAAATAAATATGTATATGTATTATGTATGTATAATTCATCTATATATTTTAATACTTTATTTATTTTAATAAATTTTAATAGTTTTATTCAAATTTTATTATTTAAATGTGTTTTGTATAATATATGAAGAAGCTAAAAATATATAAAGAATTAATATATTGATTATTATATAGAGGTATACAGTATAATAGATACCCAAAAGTCAACTTTTGCATCTCAAATACAAATTAAATAAAACGATCTTCAATAAATAGATAATTTAATTTCATGAACAATAAAGTGAGTTCGGTTTGTATGGAGGAGAATACATGTCTAGTAAGTTTTCCTTGAGGCCTTTTGTTCTGTGTCCCCCAGGTGTACAATGTATTATTTTTGTGTGAAATCAATTTTATATTTCTATGTACAAGTTTCATGTTGGGCGTTTTATTATTTGAGGTGTAAAAATAAGGAAATAAAATAGACCCCAAAAGGCCTTTATTAATGAAATTGAATTAGGGAATTTAAGCTGTAGTTTGTACAATTTGTCTGCCATATCTCCCCCTACTTTATTAATTGTCAATCAAGTTATCATGATGACTGGGTTTTAGGGTCTAGGTCCACTCAATGTCATTGACCCTTCATCCTTTTTCTTTTATTTACTTTATTCTTAAATTTTAATTAAATAGATCATTTTATACAACATATGTGTGCCAATAAATGGGTGTTATTTTGTATAAGTTAATGCTATATCCATGCATTTACTATGGATTTAAGGCTAATGAAAGAATAAAGGTGATGAAATGGAGATTCGTCACCTTATACGATCGTATTCCTCTATGAAGACAGTTTAGGTTGCCACTGGTGCACATTTATCTGTCACTGGTGTATGCATTGGGGAGTTTTCTTCTAAACTCCGCCTGACTGGAATATACTGTGCTCCAACTTTTCCTCTTAGTCTTTTATTTGTACAAAAGCTATGCACTGATGTTAACTAACGAGCTATTTTAGAAGAGTTCTTCTATTATTTTTAGGAAATTCGTATGAGATATTTTTTATTGGGGGGCATGAGAAGAATGACCTCTATTACCTTGAAGTCCCATCTGATTCTAGTTTGTTAGCACTACATCAATTTCTGAATATCCTCTTCTCTGGCACCTTCACCTCAGTCATCCATCCGCCAAAGGCGTCTCTTTAATATTCCCCGAACTCTGTATCTCTATGCTCAAAGCTTTTTAGTGTAAGGCGTATAAGTTCGGGAAACATCATCGAGCAACTTTCCCTACTTGTACTGAGCCACATTGTCAAGTACCTTTTTCCTTAGTCGATTATGATATTTGGGGGCCCTGACTGGCCCGTACTCTGAGTGGACATAAGTATTTTGTCATTATTATTGATAATTATAATCGACCATCTTGGGTCTATTTGTTAAAAGAGTGTTATGAGATTAGTAATATAGTTAAGAATTTCTTCCATTATGTCAAGGATATTTTCTCCATGGGTGTTCAAGTTTTTCATCAGATAATGCCTTGGAATTAACCCAACATGATTTAACAAACTTCTTTGCATCCCATGGCAAAATTCATCAAACCTCTTGTTCTTATACCTCCTAGAAAAATGGGGTACGAGAAGGGAAATCAAACATCTACTAAACATTGCTCACTCCCTTCCACCCAGATGAGAGTTCCTAAAACTTACTAGGGTGATGATGTTCTTACTACCATCCATCTTATCAATAGAGTCCCTTCTATTTCACTACACGACTCCACTTCGTTCTCCTTGCTATAACCAATTGAGCCACCCTTTCCTCTACCTATGAGAATCTTTGGATGTGTGGCTTTTATTCATAATTTTCATACTGCTAATAAACAATCTCCTCGTGCAACTAAATGTGTTTTCCTTGGCTATTTTTACATTAAAAAATTATACATATGTTATGATCCTATTGTGCATCATTATTATATTCTATAGATGTAAACCTTTTTAAGAAAACCATCTTCTTCACTCAGTCAGTCACATATATTCCTCTAGATCTCCCAACTCCACCCATTGTCTATAAACGCAAGCAAATGTCTACACCACTAAATCTTCCTTTACCCGTCCCTTTGATGTTTGATGATACTCCTTCAATTCCCCTCTCTACTATTATCTCGAATGGTCCTCAAGAGCTTCCTATTGCTCTACGTAGAACTAAGAGGCAGTGTGCTTTTCATCCCAGGTCTCATTTCACTTCTACATCCCCTGACAGAATATATGCATATGCTCTCGTGACTATTTCCATTCTGAGATACCACCATAGTGCATTGCAAGATTTTACATGGTGACATGCCATAAATGAGGTGATTGATGCTCTTACTTCAAGATGAACATGGGATATGGTGCAATGTCCCTAGTGGACTAGACCTGTGGCATCCAGATGGATCTTCACAATCAAGCAATCATCAGACAAGTCCATTGACAGATTGAAAGCTTGTCTTATGGCCAAAGGTTTTACACAAATATGGGGTTGATTACTTTGAGACATCTCACCTATTGAACAGATGGAATCTATAAGGAGTACTCTTTCAATGATAACTAACAAAACCTGGCTTATCTTTCAGCTAGATGTGAAAAATACATTCCTATATGGAGATCTTGAGGAGGAGGTATACTTGATACAACCTTCTGGTTATGAAGTTGAGGGGGAGTCTGTATGTCGACTTCACAAGGCAATCTATGGTTTGAAGCAGAGTCCAAGGGCATGGTTTGACAGACTTACTACAAAAATCAATACTCTTGGCTTTTAGAGAACAACCTTTGACTACTATGTGTTTGTTAGATGACTACCAACTGGTACTGTCATACTTGCTGTTTATGTGGATGACATGGTTGTCACATGTGATGATGATAAAGGGGTACTAGAGACCAAGGCATTTCTTCAGAAGCTGTTCATCACCAAGGACATTGGTCCATTAAGTATTGCATACTACAGAGGGACTTCATCTCTCACATAGGAAGTAATGTTTGGACATCCTTACTAAAGCTAGATTATTTGGATGCAAATTGTTTAGCATTCCTGCAAATTTGAAAAAATACTCCACATCCTCTGATCCTGTCTTCGAAGATATTACATGTTATAGAAGTCATCACCTCACTGTCACCAGACTAGATATTTCTTATGCAGTGAGTAGAGCTAGCCAACACATGGAGAAACCTTACTGCAGTCACTGACACGATGTACTCCAGATTCTACGATACTTGAAGAAATCCCCAAGACATGGCCTTTTTTATGGGACAAATGGCCACACTAATGTCATTTCCTATGCAGATGCTGACTATGCAAGTTCACTTGAGGATCGCTGCTCCACCACATGATATGCTATGATGGCTGGAGGAAATCTTATCACTTGGAGGAGCAAGAAATAGACTGTTGTATCTAGATCAAGTGCAGAAGCAGATTACAGGATGATGGCTCATGCTACCTGTGAGATCGTGTGGCTATTAACATTCATGAAAGAACTTGATAGTGTTGTCATCACTCTTATTCCACTATATCGTGACAACAAATTTGCTACATACATTACCATGAATCCTATGTTCCATGAGAGAACGAAGCACATAGACATTGATTGTTATTTTGTTCGTGATGCCTTACAAATTACAAGATTACTACTCCTCACATTACAATAGATCTTCAGCTTGTAGATGTATTGAAGAAGGCGTTACCAAAGAAGCGCCTCTTGTGGATAGCTTCCAAGTTTGGCATGATTGATAGATATGTTCCAAATTGAGGGGGAGTGTCATAATGTATTTTACATCTCTTATTTATTCCCTCTTATGGTACTTATGTACTCTCCCAGTTTTGAGCTCTCTAGGGTTTTATCATATATAAGGACCCCTAGACCTCCTGAATAAGATACACAATTTTATTCTCTCATCACTTTCCAATCGTATCAATTACTCATTACTTTAGAAAATGCAATATAAGCTAGAGTATCATTGTCCCGCGATTTTTTTACGGAACACAATGATATTCAAAATACCTTTTATCAGGAAAGTAAAATAAATAAAAGGTTTCATTAAAAGGCCCCTCAAGAGCCTGCATTATATCAACTATTCATCTACTAATAATTAGTGCAAAAAAGTTAATCATTATTATAAATGAGAAGAGTGCTCTTTCGTCTATTAAAGGAAAGTCGTTTAAACCTCCTAAATTATCTTTTTATAGATTGGATCACCATATGATCATTTTATATTGAATATAAAATATATTTAATTTTATTTTAGATGAATCCATACAAAATTTCTATTCATATTATTCAATTAGATAATTATATATAGAAAATACATTAGGGTAATCTTTGAACATTTACAATGGATAAGATCTAAAGATAGAAATAGAACATGACTACAATATATTGAATGCATATGCATGCTTAACATCAAAATTGGTAAACTTTAAGTATTATAATGTTTATAAATACATATTTATATTATTAAATTAATGAAATATAATCTAGAATTTATCTCTAATTATTACATGTATATACATCTCAAATTTAAAAAACTCTGATTTTATTTCTAGGAAAAACATAAATATTTCATCATGTATTTTTTGTCTGAAAAAGAATCGATATATATACACGTATATAGTTTCATATCATTTATATTTTATTCAAAATGATATTCGATGTGTTTACATACTTTGAAAATATAATCTTATAGATTAAATTTTTGTATTATGTTTGGTAGATGGTATAAAATCATTCTAATTAAATATAAGTATACATAGTTGTTTATCTTAACTTTTCATTCGATAGGAATTTCTAAATAATTATTTGTTATAATGTGGTGACAAAGAGAGTACTGAGGAAGAATGTGTTGTAATGGTAGGAGTTGAGTGGTCGTAGGAGGGATAGGCTGCTGGACATGTAAGCTATAGCAAGCCATTATGCAATAAAAGTTATTGCAAATCACTTCTTAATTTGAAACAATAATGACTAATTTGCATAATAGGTCACTTTGTACAATTAGGGTTATGTACCATGACCATCTTAATATCATGTTGTCATTAATGAATTGTTGGATAAGAGAGGCTAGTGTTGTTTTGAATATCGAAAAGATTAGATTGAGGACTCAACCGCACCATCAAATGATTATCAAGAAAGGATCTCCAATCTGAAAAAAAGGAGATGCCAATCCTTACATCAAAGAATGGCATCCAACTGAACTCTTGATGTAGGTTCTTTGCATAGGAATATAGATTCATAGGTTCTAGATGAGTTAAATAAAAGAGTTGACATAGAGAGACATATATATAATGATCTATATAGTATGTTATCATGATACATGAAAGCATTCTATGACGAAAGATAGTTGTGTTACTATATATCTTAGTACGTACATTTGATATTAGGTTTATGATCTAGTCAAGGTATGCATATCAGTGTGTTGGTATACATATAAGGACATATGAGCAATACGACTTGTCAAAGGGATCATACATGTTCACTATTAAACCAGAATACATGAGCTCACTCATGAGATATTGAGACGAACCAAATGAAATACAAAATTTGGGTTTAATCATAGTCTTCCAGTTTGCATGATGTACATGTATTAGAAATACTTGAGGGTGATGCGATCTTAATCAATTATATGCCATGACACTTTCATTCCAAGGGAGTGATGAAACATGTTTTGATTTTAGTGACTCCACTCAGTAGACTAGTTATCCAAACTTAGTTCAAATAATGGACATTAATCTGAATTGGATTCATATTCAATGAGAAGACTAAGTACAATGTCTGATATAATCAGATATCTCTGAGAGGTCTTCTAGATCTGGATATGAGATTAGATCTCATTACTTAAGTCAATATACATGGCATATATAATTGTCCTGACCTTATATTAGACAACATTGTACTAAATAGTGTTATCCATAGTTATTCAGGAATAATGTGGATAAGAAGCACATTATTTTGTACATGTGTTGAGAGATATATAAGATAATTAAATTGAATTTAATTATCTTGGACTAGATTAATGTGAATTGTGATATATATGATAATCATGGACAGTATGGATAAGATTTACAATATCCTATTGAGACTTAACTGTGAATGGGATTAACAATTTTAATATGTTTTCAAATGGCCTATTTGTAATTATAAAAAATAATCTAGATGTATTTGTTGATAATTAAATTCTAAATTTTATCAAAAAGAAATGAATAATAGTAGGAGAGATACAAGAAAAACAAAAGAGAACATGATTATTAAATAGGGACGTCCCAGGGGGGTCCCACCATAGAGGCGCCCTCTAATTTTAAGCATTGTCTCTTGTTTTGTTTTTCCTTTCTCATTTACCATATCTCATTGATAGTACTAGGATTTCATAATTAATCCTCAAGTTTTTTAGGACCTTATTAATTATCAAGTGGTTGAGGAGCTCCTTTAATCCTGGTCATTCATTTTGTGATTAGGATAGCAATCCTAACTATATGAAAAAGAATATACTAAGAGATAGATCCATCTCCCCTTAATTGAACTCCAAGAGTTGTAAATCATTAAGTCTCTCTCTACACCTCACCTTCTCTTTCCTTCCTCCATGTTGTCATTGATGAATCTGCATTTCATCATCTTTATTCATTTATTATAGCTTAAAATCCCTTATAAAACACATGTATATAATACTAACTCTATATTTTTACTAACTTGCATCTGTGTGAAAATATTGTATACTTATTACCATTTTAACCTAAACTAAATAAATAAAGAAAGAAAGGAAAAATAAAGAAAAGAAAATAAAAAAAGAAGAAGACTGTATATATGTAATAGATACAAGCCGATCCGAACCCTGAAAGAAGGTCAAGACTTGACATAATCGACTAGGAATAAAGTAGGGGAAGATAGGGTCCTTAATAAAAAATACAAAAAAAGGTGTGCTGTGTATATTTGTATACTACACTCTTTTATCTGTACATAAATTGACCTCAAACAAAATAATGTTCAAAATAAAAGTTGTAAATAGAAATGAGTCCTAAATAATAGAAATAATTGCACAATCAAATCATGTACAGAATAAAAGCAACCACACTTGGAAAAAGCCTCTAAGCGATAATTGAAAGACCAATTCTGGCTTCCATATGAACTCAAATTGAACCTAACTCACTTCCATTGTATTCAAAATTAAATTATCTTTAAAAAGGCTATGATTTCATAATTTTTGGAGTTACAGTTGAAAAGTTAGTTTTCTGGGGTGGTTTGTGCAATTTTACCATTTATTTGTACATATTGTATTTGTAAATATTTGTAAATATTTCTACTAATTATTTAAAATAAAAATGAAAAAAATAAAAATTTTAAAACAAAAAAAACTAATTTCCTTATTTAACTATGTATATAATGTACCATATGTATATAGTATATGTATATAGTTGCTATTCTTAAATAACCAACAAAAAATGAAAAAAATAACATTTTTATTCACTTTAATTTAGTGACAAATACAAAAAAATATTTTTTTGTAAATAATTTTAACTTTACTCATTTCAAATTTATTCTCTTATCTCTCATCTTCATTCAAAAGTTCAAAAAAAATCAAACTCCATTTTTTATCTCTTAATAAGGCTCTCTTTCACCCTCATTTTCTCTGGATCAATCTTTGGTGAGAGGAGCCTGATCTCCGAGAGTCTTCTTGTCGCAGAAGGGTGCCTAGACTTCGAGCCGTCCGGTGACAGTGAGTCAGCCTTCGCCGAGGTGATCAAGTCTTTTCCGCTCCTAAGGTGAGATCCAAATTTTTTATCTCTTATTTTTATCTTAAGTTAATCTTAGTTTTATTTTTCACCTCTTTATTTCTTCATCATTTTTTTATCTAGATCTTAGAATCCCTCATGATTTTGATCCACCTTCAACTTCTCTTTTTTTCATCTCATTTCCTCGATCTCTCCACGTTCACGTTCAATCCCCCACGATCTCTTGACTTAGGCCATGCACGGTGGTCGGAGACTCGGATCCATTCCTCAATATTTGTCGGATCCCCGTTCATGCATTCTGTTTTGATTTTGGGACCGAGCCGTCATGCTCGCATCCTCATTTGTTTATAAATAAAAAATAAAAGAAATACACAAAGTTTTTCTCTCTAATACTTGTTTTGTAGGATAAAATAAAAAAATACAAAAAAGTAAAAAAAATTTAAAAAGTTATTTATAGTTTCTGTTCTAATAAAATAAAAAAAGTGTTTTCTAAATTTTGTTTTACAAAAAAATAAATAAATAAAGCTATCTGCTCCTAGAGAGGAGCAACACCATGGTCTCCCGCCGCTACTCCATTGTGTCGTCACCAGCCCGCATCGGTTCTGCCCACCGCCATCCGCGGAGGAGAGAAGGAGCCCTCTGTTCTTCGCCTCAAGCCATGCTGCCCGTCCACATCTTAAAGCTAATACCCACGCCCGCCACTTCTCCTAGAATCACCATAGCATAGAGCCGACCTCCGTAGGCCGCCATCTCCTCAGCCATCGTCGATTCTCGACGACCTGGACACCACCGGGACAAGCCCTCAATCGGGGCATGTGTCGCCCCTAGCCGCTGGAGCTCTGCTTCTCCGCGGATCTCCACCATCCCCATGGAGGAATGAAGAACATCCGCAACACCATCGTTCAACCGCTTGGAGTCAAAACCCTCCGCGCGAAGGACCACCGTCGCCTCCCTTCCCACACCTGAGGCACCATCGGCTCCCGTGTGATCCGCCGTTCGCACGAACTGCCACCCACTCCTAGCTCCCCCGCTAAGAGAGTCCCTCCATACTGAGCACCACGCTGTAGACATCCTTCATCGCCTGCACCTCTGCAAGCCATACCATCGAGCCACTAGCCTGTCAAACTCCTCCGTCGGAGAAAATGCCACACCATTGCCCGCTTACTCGGGAATGTAGACAACAAGGGGTGGCACCCTGTGCATTTGGTGAAGAAGGCAAAAACACATGAATAGAAGAACCCTAGGGGGATTTTAAAAAAAATGGAGAAATTATATATATATATATATATAACCCTAGGCATTTCTGAAATTACAAAAGAGCCCCTACGTAGCACATGCAACACACGCACTTGATTGGGTAATTTATGTTTTCTATCCCGTAGTTTATTTTTATTATATTTTTCATGCAAAAACTTTAACTATTCACATTTCAATCCCTGTGATCCTGACTATTATTTTCTTGTGCTTTTCTGATTGAAATAATCATTGCCTTTGTTCAAAAAATTCTCAGAAAATTATGCCATGCTTCTGAAGTTTGTATCTTTCTAGCATATTTTTTTCATTACCTTTTATCATTATTTGTTATTATAAAGAAATAAAAAACATTACATTTTTCCCAATTTGAAATTCAAAAATTCCTAGAAATTTGAATATTACTTTAAAAATTCCAAAAAAATAGATTAGTTTTATTTTATTGTCTTTTAATTTCTATCCAAATTTCACGCATTAATTATTTATAAAACCCAAAAAAACTACAAATTACTCAAAATCATATAAAAATCATAAAAAATATAAAAAATCCAAAAATAGTGATTGCAGTTCCTGTGTGTAGATATTTGTCTATATTTAGCATAAAAATAGTTGCTAGGAGTTTTGGGCACTTAAAATATTTTTAAATTGTAAATTAGTCCAGTATGTGAATGGTTTAACATTTTTTGCCACTATTTGATTTTTAGAAAAATACAAACATCTGAAAATTCTACAAAAATTCCCAAAAACATTTCAAAGCTTTTAAAACCCAAAATATTTTCTCTGTATTTTTTGAGCATTTTTATATAATTGAAAAACACAAAAAGAGTGTGGAGTGCGTATTTCTTCCCTTGTGCAAATTGTTCCTTTTTTGAAAATAAAAAATCGCAAAAATCAAAATCACTAAAAAATTAAAAATCAGAATAAAAAATTAGAAAAAAAGTAAAAAGACAAAAAATTCAAAAAAAAACCAAGATAGTTTTCTATTGAGACTCCAATTTCTTTAATTGATTTTTGATTGATTGAATAACCCTCGGTAATTGTAGCCTCCTTGAGCGATCTTGTTGTTATAAAGGTAAATAAGTAGCAAAAAATTTCTCTCGCTTCATTATTCTCTTATAATTATATTTACAACTTGAGAAGAAAAAAATGTTTGTTTGTTGCGGGATTTTTGGGTTGCAATGACCACTGCGCAATTAATTTTCATATCCGTTAATAAATATAAGTATCCTGAAAAACCCGTGTCAACAAAATGGCGCCGTTGTCGGGAAGGCACAGCGAGGGTAGTTAGGTTTGTCTTTTGACATGCTATTCTTAGTTGTACATATCTGTTTATATTTTGCCACATTATTTGATTGTTCATATTCGCCGCTCATATTTGATAATCGTGTTTCTTACACATTCTCTCTTTTCTTTTTCTTGCAAGGGCTCGGAGAGTGAAGAAGGCAATCCTAGGAGAGTCGAAGCACCCAAGCGAAGCAGAGGCAGCTTGATTCTTCACCGAGCTGCGGGATAATGTGAGAGGAGGAGAAGAAGAATTAAAGGAGACCAAAAAAAGAGACTTTTATTTATTTATTTTTCTAGCATTTGAACCCTTGTAAATGAACATTCATTTATTGTGGGGTCTATTTCGCCAAGTGCCGGTGCACTTGGGGGACCTCATTGGTTTTGTTTTCATCGCCTTATTTTTCATTGTTTCATGTGGATTTTGTGAGCTACATATTGATTGCTTTTATTAATTTGCTTGAGCCAGGTAATTAATTAGGTCCAAACACCCTAAATAAGAATTTCTGTACCTATAGAATAGAACGTAATTGGACTTAGTCAAATTTATCTTGTTCTTGCCCATTAATAGAAGCTATTGATTAGGATTGTTCACTTGCATTTGTATATAGGTCAGTTTTTTTTCTATACATGTAGAGTGCTGGCGATAAGGTATGCATCTCTAACCCCTACATGCATCATTGTGTTTAATCGTGCATTGGCATTTCCGATCTCCTTCCTTATTTTCACTCACATAAGTTAAAAAGAAAATTGGATACTAGGTAGGCGATTCATTGAAAATATTCAAACCAAGTGATAACTGCCAAAACTTCGGGACTGCTAAAGAACTCAACCTTAAAATAAACATAAGGAAAAATAATTGTTTTGGGGAGAGTAACCCCCTTCTTGTTTGATTTATCTGCAGTGAGAGAGCGACCCGCACACTAGGATAGAACCACGCCTGAACTCTCTTCACACTACTGTCTCATGATTAGTTGTTCCCTGGTAGCTGGTAATCGGTCCGGGATTTCCATAACAGAGTGGGCAGATCGGGTAGCCGGTAAATGGTCCGCACCCATACTGGATGGAAAAACTAGTTGTGAGATTACAATAATCTCCTGGGAGCATTGGGTTCCTAACAACTCGCTTTAACCGCTCTAATAGATTGTATTCTCACCAAACTCTAAAAATTGACAAGATAATTGACTGAATCTTCACAATCTTCACATTGCGTTGAGTTGGTGAACTGGGGGTTTGTATTGTGTTTGATTGCTTGTGTGCACACTAGATCCTTCTGTGCATTTGCACCTTTTTTCTTGCGTAGCTTGACTTGACTATCAAGTTCTTCCGGTCCCCGTCTTTTGTTTTAGAGATGGCCGACTGGAGTTATTTTAATCCGATCTTCACAGACTTCTCTCACTCTCCAGCCCATCCATCTTCCTTTTTCTAGGAGGACTTTCCTCCTGATTTTTGTGCATATTTGCCTAACCCATTATTTCAGGAGATGGACTCTAATTCTCATTCACCTTCATTCCACTCACCCGATCCAGGGATTTTGGATTCACATTTCATGATTTACACACTTGAAAACCTGAACCAGATGATGGAGCATATGAATTCAAGGATTACCAATCTATTTAACATAAGTAAGAGGCAGAATGCTACTCCACTATTTGAGGATATGGATTCACTTGAGGATAATCATGAGAGCTTGCAATCACCCAAATTACAAAAAAATGAGACAATTTTAAAAATAAAAAAAGATTCAGGGAGATACATTGTTGATTCATTTTGTGAGGAGAGGGTACCCTTGATAACCCATTTTTCTACACATTCATTCACCACATGTCCCAACCTTGACCCCAAGGATGCCACTATACAGACTGGTCTTGGCAATCCTCGTGTAAATGTTGATTCTGACCTCCTCCCATGTATAGAGGAGGTCCAAAAATTCAAAAAGTGTTGACTGAACTCAAAGTATGGCCACCATTCATGAGATCATTAAATCCCCACTTAACCAAGTCATGACCCATTTATCTACTCCTCAAGACAAGAAGAGAAAGCGGAGGAGCAGATCTGAGCGTCACATCTTGACCATGCCACTGCCTACGCCATCTCTCACTGTCCGTATTTTAAGAAAGGGGATATTGCCACACCTCTTGTGAGTTGCTCCATATCCGACTATTCTTGTGATAACAGTCTCCTTGACAGACGTTCTTCAATCAATATAATACCCTTCTCTATGGTACAATCTCTTCATCTTGGGCCTCTCAAGAAAACCAGGATGATAGTTCAATTTGCTGATGGATCTATCAAGAGGCCGAAGGGTATTCTTGAAAACGCCGTCGTTCTTATTCCGGGTATGAAATTCACTTCTGATTTTGTTGTATTGCCCATGGAGTCCTCCACCCCTAGGGAGCACCCTCGAATCATCCTGGGACAACCTTTCCTCACCTCTGCGAGAGCCATTATTTATTATGGACCAGGAGAGATTTGCTTCCATTCTGATGCAGAGAGTGATGTGTTGATCACTACACCAACTACTGACCAGAGATTTGCATCCCATGAGAGCCTGCCCGTGTTAGCCAACCCCAAGGAATTTGACCTCGATGATAATATCAGAGATTCTTGTTACATGTTGGATGATACTGAGACCCAATGATTCCTCCTCAAGGAGGAAGGCTCAAAAAGCATAGACCTTGGAGTTTCCCCTTTTGGTATGGGGTGATGCATTGATGACATTTATGGGATTTACATGAAAGACACCTTAGAGAGGAAGGCATAATCTGATACTAGACATGACATACATGATTTGACTACTTTCACTGATGAGTTTGTTCCTATTCACCCTGATTTAGATGAGACCGATAAGGCCCGATTTGATTTTATTGCTTTTATAAAGGAATTTGGTCCTTTTGATAAAGATGATGATCCAGTAGAGGCTCGCCAGGTTGGAATCGATTTTACTTTTTCTGATGATAATGTCGAGCCTTTTTACTTTGATATTTGCGAGACTTCCCAGGTATGACATGACCACACTACTTCCACTAACCGATTCATGCCTGCACACTCTAAGATTGTTGAGAATACATTCTTGGTCATCCTGATCAGTTCATGTCTAGATGACCCCAGTATCGACCTACACCTTGTCAGATCCATACCTCAGCGGTCTCGCAAGAAGGTTCGCTTTCGACCTTCTTGACCTTTGTACATCCACTCCTTTTGTATATCCTTTCATTTTATTGTTTTTCTTTTGTTTCATCATTCACCCCTTTTCCTTGTGTGTATGTATGCTTTACTTAGGATGTGCTTTATCCTAAGTATAGGGGGTGAATGATTTGTGTTGTTCCTATTCGTCCTGTTTATCATTCTTGTTGCTTCCTATACTTAGGGATACTCTACCCTAAATATACGGAGGGTGATGTTGTTCATATCGCTTTTTTTATTTTTGAGTCCATATATTCTTTGCATCGCTTTTCCCCTTTTGTACAGTCTTCTATATTTATGATTACTTGATCCTAAGTATATGGGTGATCACCGACTTCTATTCTTTTCATTTTGTCTTTGAGTCGTTGTAGCATAGGAGTCTTTTCACATTTCTATACTTAGCATGAGTTATGTCTTCCTTTGCCGCTCTCTGATCACTATGAGGACATAGTTTGAGATAAGTATAGGGGGATGCCGTATATATTATATATATATTTTAGATAGAACACGTACTTCTAGATATGCTTATTTTGTGGGGATATGTATATAAATTCATAAAATCCATGTATGTGTGTATAGACTTTGATCACCTTTAAAAAGAAACAAACAACAACAAAAACAAAAAAACAACAAAAAAACAATAAAAAAACCCAAAAAAATCTTGTATATACTCGTATATATTTTACTAACCCTTATTCGTTTTTGAAAAAAAACTACAAAACCAAAAATCTATAAAAAGTTGCAAAAAAACTGTTTTCGCATGTGCATCATTTTTCCTTTCTTTTCCAAAAAATGATAAAAAGTTCAAAACCCAAAAATTGTTTAAAAAAATGCTTTCTTTTTGCATTGTACATATTTCTTGCATTTGCATGTGCATTTTTCAGAGTAGGATTGACATTTAAACTAAGTATGGAATAAAGTTGAAGAATGGAGCTTAGTTGGACCTCAATCTACTTACTTTCAGAGGAACCTTATAAGAACTGGAGCTAAGACTTTTCAGGTCCTAGTGACTTAATTCTTTGGGTCCATAAGACTATGTTGACATGTCATATTGATTAGTCTAAGTAGAACATTTAACAACACACGCATGATTCTTTCAGACTGTGGCTTTTCTTGGACAAGCACTCTACATGTAACTCTCCATGGAGGAGGTAGTGAGGAGGCATAATATTTTGGCTTGGAGTAGCATACGAGGATAGTACATCTAGGCAGAACCTCTCGTCTTCCTCTAGGGAGGGAAGTGCGTCTCAACCTAGTCTGGTGGCATTGAGGTCTAAAGACAGGATGCTGTGGGGTTGCAATAATGCTTCAAAAGAGGGATAGTCTACTAGATCAAGAGGGAAAACTCCTTATGTACATGCTGCACCTTGTATATACTTTCAAAAAAGGGAAAGAAAAATGCAGAATCTCCAAAGTGGATAGGCCTGATTGAAAAGTAAAATTCTTGCTGGAGTGTATATACAAGGATAAAAAAACAAATTTAATAAGAGCTTCAAAGTTAAATTTTTGTAAGATTGCAGCTGGATGACTTGGCTACACTAGTCTTGCATCCAAGGATAGGTAGCTACACTGGTTACCGTCCATTCTTTTCTCCATCTCCTCTTCTTGAGCTGGTTATACTTGAACTTAGAAGGGAATATCCACACTCCTCGTGGAAAGAGTTGCTAGATCGGGGGACTAGAGTTACCTTGTTGAGGGAGGTTGTTTCTTTGCTACTTTTGAGATGGGGAGCTATATATTTCACTTACACCGTACAAGTAAAGATTCATAATCATAATAATTTGTGTATGAAGACTTGTTCTGACCTGACTGTTGAGGAGACTTGAATAGGAGTCTTATGGAACACAGAGGATGTTAGATTTTAAATCCATTTCCCATTAAGGTTCCGCCACACTAATAATCCAAAGGCCGGACAGAGCTCCATACTAGAATTTTATGAAGATAAGTTTAATACTCAATATTGTCCTAATTTCTTTATTTTTACTTTCTTTTATCTTTTTATTCACTTATTCTTTCAAATAAGTGTTTGCTAAGGGACTAGTAGAGGTAAAGCATAAGGGGATGATGAATCAACATTTCACCATCTTTATTCATTTATTTTAGCTTAATATCCCTTATAAAACACATGTATATAATACTAGCTCCATATTTTTACTAACTTAAATCTGCATGTAAATACTGTACACACCAATACTGGCTGATCCGAACCCTGAGAGAAGATCAAGACTTGACCTGATCGGACAGGAATAAAGTAGGAGGAGATAGGGTCCTTAATACAAAAATCCAAAAAAAAATTGTGTTCTGTCTATATTCGTATACTACACTATTTTATCTGTACATAAATTGACCTCAAACAAAATAATGTTCAAAACAAAAGTGGTAAATAAAAATGTGTCCTAAATAATAAAAGGGATATTTACACCCATAACCTTGAGTAACTTTGTAATTACCCTGGATACCCTCTATAATCACGTATTACACTCAGGACCCTGAATAGTTCTCCGTTTTACACCTATAACCTTCTGTTAGTTTAAGTTCATTAACTCAACCATATAAGTGAGTTAATCTAACTAATCTCAGATCTAAAGTTACGATTAATCAAAATAAAAAAAGAAAAATTTGTTTTCTTGCGGACGGAAGGGGGGCTTGTAGGCGATTGCGGCGGCTCTGCACGGAAGGGGGCTTCAATGATTGGATGGAGACGGTAGGTCAGCGGTTTGGGGTTTGGGGGGTGGGGGTGGGCTTACATGGAGGTGGACTTCGGCGATTGGGTGGAGGCAGCGATGGTTTGGGGGAGGGGGGACCTGGGCTTGCAGGTCGGGTTGACCTGGGCTTGGAGGACGAGGTTGGAGGCGACGAAGGTTTGGTGGGTCGTGGGGGGGTGCGGGGAAGGAGCTGGGATTGGAGATGAAGGTTGGGGGGAGGAGGTGGGCACCTTGGCTTGCAGATCGGGGTTGGCAGCGACAGGGGTGGGGGTGGAGGGAGGCTTGCAGGAGGAGTTTTGACGCGGTGGGAGGACCTGGGATTGCATATCGAAGTTGGAGGCGGTGGGTGCGGGAGGGGGGCTTGCAGTGAGGTTGTCTTGGGGGTAGGATGAGGTTGGAGGCGGTGGAGGTTTGGTGGGGAAGGGAGGACCTGGGCTTGCAGGCAGAGGATGGGGGGAGGAGGCGGGCACCTGGGCTTGTGTGTCAGTGTTGGCGGCGGCTGGGCGAGGGATGGAGAGAGGCTTGCAGGCGAAGGTTTAGGATGGAGGGAGGATTTGGGCTTCTAGGTCGAGGCCGGAGGTGGTGGGTGCGGGAGGGGGGCGTGCAGGTCGAGGCTGGAGGTGGCGGGTGCGTTAAGGGGTACTTGCAGGTCGGGTTAGGAGGTGATAGGTCGGCGGTGGAGGCTGCCTAAGGAGGAGGTGGTCGGCAGGGGGAATGGGAGGGGGTCTCAGCGGAGGACATCGATGGGGGAAGGGAGTTCCCTGGCTGGAGGAGGAGGAGGTCGGCAAGGGCTTGGCTGGTTGGAAGAGGAAGGGGTGCCATTAGTAGATAATGTAGACTTAAAGGGTATAAAATGCAAAATACTTGATGGGTACCGTTATAGTTAACGGAAAATTAGATGGAAGTTAACACAGGGTTATGAGTGTACGAGTTAAGTACTATTCAAGGTCTTGAGTGTAATTCGTGATTATAGAGGGTACCTGGGGTAATTACGAAGTTACTTAGGGTTATGAATGTAAATATCCCATAATAAAAATAATTGCACAATCAAATCATGTACATAATAAAAGCAACCACACTTGGAAAAAGCCACTAAGCGATAATTGAAAGACCAATTCCACTCCATATGAAATCAAATTGAACCAAACTCACATCCATTGTATTCTAAATTAAATTATCTTTAAAATGATTGTGACTTCATAATTTTTGGAGTTCGGTTGAAAAGTTAATTTTCTAGGGGTTTGTGCAATTTTATCATTTATTTGTACATATTGTATTTGTAAATATTTGTAAATATTTATATTATTTGTTTAAAACAAAAATAAAAAAATAAAAATTTTGAAACAAAAAAAAACTAATTTCCTTATCTGACTATGTATATAATGTACCATATGTATATAGTATATGCATATAGTTGCTATTCTTAAATAACCACCGCAAAAAATAAAAAAATTAACATTTTTTATGCACTTTAATTAATTGACGAAAATTAAAAAAATGTAAATAATTTAATCTTAATCTCACTTCAATTTCTTCTCTTATCTCTTATCTTCAATCAAAATTTCAAAAAAATTCAAACTCCATTCTCTATCTATTAATAAGACGCTCTCTCCCTCATTTTCTCTAGATCAATCTTTGGTGATATGAGCATGATCTCCGAGAGTCTTCTTGTCGTAGAAGGGTGCCTAGCCTCCGAGCCGTCCGGTGACAGCGAGTCGGCCTTTGTCAAGGTGATCAAGGTCTTTTCTGCTCCTAAGGTGATATCCACATTTTTCATTTCTTATTTTTATCGTAGGTTAATCTTAGTTTTATTTTATTTCATCGTCATTTTTTAATCTAGATATTAGAATCCATCACAATTTTGATCCACCTTCGCCTTCGATTTTTTTATCTCATTTCCTCGATCTCTCCACGTTCACGTTCTATCCCCCACGATCTCTCAACTCCGGCCACGCACGGTGGCTGGAGACTCGGATCCATTCCTCATTTTTCGTCGGATCCTTGTTCACACATTTCGTTTTGATTTTGGGACTGAGCTATCGTGCTCGCATCCTCATTTGTTTATAAACAAACAATAATGAAAAAAATACAAAGTTTTCCTCTCTAATATTTGTTTTGCAGGATAAAATAAAATTTAACAAAAAAAGTTATTTACAGTTTCTATTGTAAAAAATAAAAAAAGTTTTTTTTTAAATTCTATTTTACAAAAAAAATAAAGAATAAAAAATAAAAAAGCCAGCCACTCCTGGAGATGAGCAGCACCACGGTCGTCCGCCGCTACTCCTTTGTGTCGTCACCAGCCCGTACCGCTTCCGCTCACCACCATCCACGGAGGAGAGCAGGAGCCCTCCGTTCTCCACCTCAAACCATGCCACCCGTCTACATCTTCAAGCTACAGCTCGCGCCCGCCGCTTCTCCTAGAACCGCCATAGCCCAAAGCCGACCTCTGTAGACCGCCATCTCCTCAGCTATCGTCGATCCTCGACGGCCTGGACACCACTGGGACGAGCCCACCATCGGGGCATGTGTTGCCCCTAGCCACCAGAGATCTACTTCTCCGCGGATCCACACCATCCACCTAGAGGAACGAAGAGCATCCACATCACCATCGTTCAGCCGTTTGGAGTTAAAACCCTCCGCGCGAAGGACCGTCGTAGCCTCCCTTCCTACGCCTAAGGCACCACCGACTCCCACGCGTTCTGCCGTTCGCGCGAACCGCCACCCACTACTAGCTCCACCTCCAAGAGAGTCCCTCTGTATCGAGCACCACGCTGCCGACATCCTTCATCACATGCACCTCTGCAGTCCGCACCATCGAGCCACCAGCCTGTCAAACTCCTCCGTCAGAGAAAACGCCACACCGTCGCCCGCTTAGTTGGGAATGAAGACAACAAGGGGTGGCGCCCTGTGTTTTTGGTGAAGAAGGCTGAAACACATGAACATAAGAACCGTAGGGGGATTTTAAAAAAATTTGGAGAAATTACATATATACCCCTAGGCATTGTTGAAACTGTAAAAGATCCCCTACCAGCACGTAGCTCGTGTAAAGCACACACATGATTAGGTAATTTACATTTTCTATCCTGCAATTTATTTTTATTATATTTTTTATGCAAAAACATTAACTATTCAAATTTCAGTCCCTATGATCCAGACTATTATTTTCTTATACTTTTATGATTGACATAGTTATTGCCTTTATTAAAAAATTCTCAGAAAATTATGCCACACTTCTGAAGGATGTATCTTTCTAGCATACGTTTTCATTACCTTTTATCACAATTTGTTATTATTAATAAAATAAAAAAATTCAATTTTCCCTTTTTGAAATTCAAAATTTCATAGAAATTTGAATATTTCTCTAAGAATTTCAAAAAAATTAGATTAGGTTTTTTTATTGTCTTTTAATTTTTATCCAAATTTCAGGCATTAATTATTTATAAAACCCAAAAAACTTACAAATAAATGAAAATATTATGAAAATCATAAAAATATAAAAATGTCTAAAAATAGTGATTTCAGCTCCTGTGTTTAAATATTTGTCTATATATTTGCATAAAAAAAGTTGCCAGGATTTTTGGTCACTTAAAATATTTTTAAGTTGCAAATTACTCCAAACTGTTCACGATTTAACAATTTTTGCCACTATTTGATTTTTAGAAAAACATAAAAATTATCTAAAAATTCTAAAAAAAGTCCCCAAAACATTTCAAATTCTTTAAAACCCAAAAATATTTTCTTTGGATTTTTGATATAATTGAAAAATATAAAAAGAGTGTGTAGTGCATATTTCTTCCCTTGTGCATATTGTTTTTTTTTGAAAATAAAAAATTGCAAAAAACAAAATCACTAAAAATTTAAAAATCAGAAAAAAATAGAAAAAATTTTAAAAACTGAAAAAGACAAAAAATTCAAGAAACCAAGATAGTTTGCCATTGAGATTCCCTTTTTCTTTAATTGAATTTCAATTAATTGAATAACCCTCGGAATTGTAGCCTCACTGAGTTCGATCCTGTTGTTATACATGTAAACAAGTAGTAAAAAATTCCTCTCGCTTCATTATTCTCTTGTACTTAATTTTGCAGCTTGAGAATAAAAAAATGTTTGTTTGTTGTAGGATTTTTGAGTTCAACGACCACTACGCAATTAATTTTTATATCCATTAATAAAAATCAGTATCCTGAGAAACCCGTGTCAATAGTCATCCCCAGCCCCATGGCCATCCAACCTTAACTCTAGGTCATCCCCTCTATGGCTGCCTTACCATTATATTGATGGATTGATTCGATCGATCTTGCACGGATGATTTTCTTCTTCGGTGCCTCATGCTCTTGAAGATGGAATAAGATTTCTTTTGATGAAAACATAAAAATACATAGGAAAATATAAAATTTATTTCACTAAAAAATAATGCATATTTTTCCCGAGACACAGAATAAAAAGCCATAAAGAAAACTTCTCAGACCTGTATCTTCTCCATACAAACTCAAAATTCACCAATCTTACCTTTATTGTTCATAATATTAAATAAGTTATTTAATGAAGGTGGTTTCATTTAGTTTGGAGTTAAAATATAGAAGTTGGCTTTTGGGCCCTTATTGTGCACTATACATGTATGTAATATTCAATATATTCTTATTACAAAATTTTCATCTTTTTGTATTTTATAAATTTGTAAATAATATTTAAAATACTTGTACATAGTAAATTTAAAATAAAATCAATGACACTTAAATAAGTAATGTACTTTACTACATAGGTAAATATACCTATAATGTACATATATTATATGTATATATGATAATCTAAGTACATAAATAACTTCAGAAAAATAAAAAAAATGTACATATGTAATTGTTAAATCTATGATTCATCACTTTAAAAGTTGAAAATAGAACTTTGTTCCCGAGTAATTAGCTGCATTTCTCCATTTATTTTGCATTATTCTCATTCATGCATCTAGAATTAATATATGTATTTTAGCACACATATTTGCATTAAATAAGAAGCCAAATTCCTTTGTAAATATCATCTGTATATTCTCCTTATTTTTCCTATTTTATATATTTTTCACTAATTTAGAATTTAATAAAATCAACTCTATAGTGTACATATTACTAACTATAATAAATAAAAATATAAAAAATACTAACTTGTAAAATTGACCAATAAAACACTAACCCTAATTTGAGACTAAAAGTATTAAAATATGAATATATCTCTCATACAGTCTCCTATGGACCCTACTCACTTTTGAATTAATGTAAATTCAATTACCTTCAAAACAAGATCAAATTCAAAAGAATCGGAGTCCTTATATGAAACTTGGGTTTTGGGCCCTCGTTGTATATTGTACGTATGTCCATGTATTTCATTTATTTTATCTTTTTTTATTTTCTTAATATTTAAGAAATACAAAAAATAGATTAAGTCATAATTATTTATTTTCATATTTTCTCTTATTTTATTTGATTTGTATCTTATTTAAAATGTCATAAAATTCTGCGAAAGACAAAAAATTTGGTATTTTATATCTATAGGACACCACAAAAAATACTTTTTGTACATATGATTTATTTTAGATTTTGGATCCTTCACGAAAGTTGTAGATCTCATGTAGACGGAAACTTTTGTGTTGACCATTTTTTGATTTGACCTCTTTTGTTATTTCTTTTTTATTTTTATTTACATTTATTTTTGATTTTTCTGGGAGCAACACGTGGTAGCTCCTGGAGCCACCATGTGTCACCTTTTTTATTTTATTTTATTTTATTTTTATTTTATTTCTTTTTTATTTATATCATTATTTTATTTATTTATTTATTTATTTATTTTACTTTATTTTTTAATTATTTATTATTATCTTATTAAATTTTTATATTATATTATTTATTTACTTATTTTATTTATATATATAGTTATTTATTTACTTACTTACCTACTTATTTATTATTATTATTTTATTATTTATTTAATATTTTTAGTTTAATACGACACGAACAACATGGTCCCATGTCCGTGCGCTACATGGCCCCAAAACTCCCTCTCCCTCCTGCGTTCCACCCGCTCCTCCCCCCGAAACTGCCGCTCACATCCTGCGGCAGTGCGCGGTCCAACCCATCTTCCTCACGAGCAGAACAACTGCCACTATTGCATCCTCCTCCCTTAACAATATCCATCCGCGATCCTGCGCAACTGTCGTGCACTCGCCAAGCAGCCCCGCTCCCCATCGCATACAACCATCACCCATTTCCTCCCCGCTCTCACGCACGACCCGCACCCTCCCCCACTCCTTCTGAATCTCCAGCTTGGCTACAACTGCCCTGTTGCGGTACTCACTCCACCTCTGTGCTACCACCGGACCTCTCGCCAACCAACCATAAAATCTCGACCACCGTCCCGCTCATGCCACATCCGCCGTTCTCCTAGAGAGCTTGTTCAACCCCCTTGCTCCATCAAGTGATAGCTGCAGGAGAGGAGGTTGAGCGACAACGATAAGGCACCCTTCTCGATGAGATCCGAAGGAGTGTCCTTTGTTGTTGTAGTTCAGCCGTTGCAGCCTAGCTTCGAGCCGCCTCTCCGCCATGACTCTAGAGGCAACGGTGAGGTCGAGTGTAGCTCCCCCTTTCCGGCAAACCTTCCTTCTTTTCTTCTTTTTCTCGTTTTCTTCTGCCTTTTTCCTCATCCATTCTTCTTATTCAGGCGCTTCTTCCACTTAATCGCCACCTTTTCATTCTGATCAGCATCCATCTTCCATCACCTTCATAAGGCATAGAACCCCTTCACTTGGATCGCTCTGGCCACCTTCTCTATCTTCACTGTATATCACCGCCGCCTTTGCATTTGATTGTGTCACCCTCCACCATACACCACCCAACAACGTTTCCTCACTTCCTCTCTTCTTGTGTCCATTACCTTCACCCTCTCCAAATCTTCGTCGCCTCGGTCGCGTCCACAACTCGCACCACCATGCGCAATACTCTGTAGTAGAGGAGCCCAGAAGTCAAAGCTTCTTTGTCCTTCCAGGTGCGCTACCTCAACCGACTAAGGGGGTCTACTTCTCGCCTCATGGCTGAGCAGATCCTCAATCACGATCGCCACCGATGCTAGGACGAAGCTTCAGGGTGCTTTGCCTCTAGCCACCATCCATTACAGAACACCACGACCTCATATCAATTTTGAGCCGCCTTGCGCCAATGTCCACTGCACCCTGCTCTCGCTGCTCTGCCCTCCACCGACTTGATGTTGCACCTCCACCACTAGACGCTTCTGCCTTGGCCCCACCATGTGGAGGAGCACCAACCCGCAGATGAAAGAACCATTTGTAACAGAGGGGAGAGTCGTACACTCCACACAAGACGAGAGCGAAGTCACTAAACTGACCTCTCACAATGCCCAAGTGATAATTTCAACCTTCAACCCACACTAAATATCAATCAATGAATAAGCAGGTGTGAATCAAAATTTATTATAAACCCTACAAATAAATGTGTATAGTGAGAAGCAGAGTAGTGTATAGAACACAAGAAACATGATGGTGTAGCATTTACCATTATTTATAAATAAATAATGAATAAATAATCTATGTATAAATGTATATATGTATGCACAATTACTCATGGAATATGGGTTTAATTAATAAAAAATAGTATATTTTTAAGTAATTATATATCTTATAATATATATATATATATTAATTTTTTTACTTATAATATAATTATAAAATATTTATAATAATATTAGAATATATAGCTTATATATTAATATTTATAGATATATAATACTCTATAGGTTAATTAATTTATAAATATAAGTAAAAAAATCAAAAATAAAAAAATAAAATGTTTTTGGCTTTTCAAAAATTTTCACTATTTTTGTGATTTTCAAGTAAAATTTGCTAATTGTTAGGGATTAAAGTCCAAAATACACAAAATCAGAGACTCTTTAATTAGGCCGAATTTTTTTGAGATTTAAAAATATAAAATAATGTTAAAAATTCGTAAAACTATTTATTATATATTCTAATATATATAAATAAAAATATAGTATAGAAACAAATATTTTTGGATTTTAAAAAAATTATACTTTTTGTTTGATTTGGAGCTTTTTAATTTTTTATCATTTAATTTTTCTATTTTTTGTGATTTTCAATCTAGGGCACTAGATACTATAAAAAATAAACACTATTTTTTTGAAACTTTTTTAACATGATTTTATATTTTTTTGGATTTTTTAATTCAAACAGGGAATATCCAAGCTCTTTTTTATTTTTATAAAAAGGAAAAAGTCCAAAAATGCTGATTTAAAAATATAGCATGAATCTAAAAGCCAACAAGAACCTTACACTATTTTTCTATAATTTTTAGAGTACAGATACTACTTCTAATAAATAGAAAATATCACAAAAAATCACAGAATTGGTAGTGCCATATATGTAATTAAAAATAAATTCCAGTGGTATAGTGAAAATAACTCAAAATTTATAACTAAACTCTACAGTTCATGTATTAAACAATAATTAGAATAACCCGAAAGGGTTTACATGCAATTTTCCCAATCATATGGCCTGTTGAACGAGGACTAATACACAATATTAAATATGTCAAGGGGGTTACATGCAATTTTTCCTGTATTTTTTAAACTATATATAATATTTACATGCCTATTTAAACATTACATAAAAAGATGAGGGTGCCTAAGAAATTTACCCTCATCCGGCGAAAGGCAACAACACTGGTGATACCACATCATTAAGTCCCATCGTGCGGCTCTGGGAGGCTTCGTCTCATGCTTGATCCGATGACCACGATTAAACCTGGCATTAGGCTTGGATCCAAAGGTATCTGGAGGTTCTCCAAGAATACGAAGAACAATGGAGTGTCTTTGGTTCGATCTTGGGTCTCTCCTCGCTCTGAGCTTCGTTCGCATCCCCGATAGGTTGTCCACCTTCTTGGCAGCCCTCCGCGTCGGCAGGTGAGCTCAGATGATCTCCAGATACTAGCGATGAGGATTTGAAAGGGCTTCTAGGTCTAGCATCCTAGAGCAAGTCAACCTCAAATCCTCCTTCTAGGGGCTTCTCAGGAGCATGAACCTGCAACAAAAGATCCAGTTGTTCGAGATGAATCATCTCGGCCCTGGGATGAAGACAAACAACGATGAAATGGGTCAATGGGCGCAACGATGGGAGGCAGAAGTGATGAATATGTGATTCGTCACTCTAAAAGTTGAAAATAGAGCTTCGTTCTTGAGTAATTAGCTGCATTTCTCCTTTTATTTAATATTATTCTCATTCATGCATTTAGAATTAGTATCTGCATTTCAGCATGCATATTTGCATTAAATAAGAAGCCAAGTTCCGCTGTAAATATCACATGTATATTCACCATTTTCCCTTATTTTTATTTGTTTTTTACCAACTCGGAATCGAATAAAGTCAACTCTATAGTCTATATATTACTAACACTAAAGGAAAAATATCAAAAAAATACTAACTTGTAAAATTCACCAATATAACCCAAACCCTAGTTTGAGACTAAGAGCCTTAAAATGTGAATATCTCTCCCGTACAGTCTCCTGAACCCCTACACATTTTAAATTAATGTACATTCAAACTTTAAAAATAAGACCAAATTCAAAAGAATCGGAGTTCGTATGTAAAACTTGGGTTTTGGGCCCCTCATTGTATATTGTACATATGTTCCCTTTTATTTATTTATTTTATTTCTTTATTTCTATTAATTATTAAAATAAAAAAAATTTAGATTAGGTTGTAAAATTTTAGCTATTATTTTCTCTGATTTTTATTTTGATTTTTAACTTATTTAAAAATGATAGAAAATGATAAAACACAAAATGCGGTATTTTCTGTCTACAGGATACCACCAAAAATATTTTTTGAACAGATGATTTATTTTTGTTTTCGATTATTCATGAAAGTTGTATATCTCGTCGAGACGAACTACTTTCATGTTGACCACTTTTTGATTTTACCTCTTTTGTTATTTCTTTTTGGTTTTTTTACATTTAAATTGTGTTTTTTTGGGAGTGACACGTGGTCGCTCCTAGAGCCGCCACGTGTCACCCTGCTTTATATTATTTTTTAATTTAATTTATTTTATATTACTTATTTTACTTATATTTATTTCATTATTTATTGAGTTATTTTTATTTATTATTTATTTGATTTAATATTTTAATCTATTATTTTAATTACTTATTTATTTATTTATTTTTATTTTATTTACATTATTTTATTTAAACTATTTTTTATTATTTTCTTCCATCAACTCCCATTCTCCCCTCATCTTCCACCACTCCAATCTCCTCTCCACTTCTTTTCTAACTTTCTCCTCTGTTTTATTCCCTTTTCCTCATCCCTTCATCCTCCAAATTTGAGAGAGAAAGGGGGCCACCATCTTAACCTGCTCGACTATGATAGCGACCAAGTAAGTTTTCAAGGCGACTGTGGTTTCCATCATGTTTGGAGAGATCCGAGGTGGAGAGATCGACCTCGTCGCAGCCGCATCCAAGCTGCTTAGCTTCTTTGATTTTTCACTGAACCAGATTGAAGCAACCATAGAGATGAGCCAGTCGAGCACGCTCGAGCCCAAGCAAATCCACATGTAAGTATCTTTTATTCTTTTCACTATTTTTATTGTGTTTCTTTTTGTGTTATTTCGCTCTCATTTTCATCCTCTCATCAAAAACCCAACTCAAATTCAAACCATCACCGCCATCACCTTCGATCCTCGTCGCCTTCTTGTTCTTCTTCACACAACCTTCCATTTACAACATATATCCTCTATCATACACCATTATCTTTCAACTCACCATCCATCACTTCCATTTCACATAATCATCGGTCGATCCCCAAGAACGAGCCATTTTTTCCATGTACATGTTGGTGTTGTACCCTATCGCTGACCACCAGCCACGGGCTATAACACCTAAAAAAAGAAAAAAGGGTGCTTCTCCCGCCAGCCCATCTCCCCCGCTGCAAGAGCGCCGCAACCACCGTTGCCTCGTGCAACTCCTCCATTGCGCAACCCACCAGCACGGTGGTGGGTCATCGCTGGTGCAACACCCTCCTCCACCTCGCTCATGAGCCCCTCTGCATGTAGAGCCGCAGCAGTGCATGGTCGTGCTTCCTCAGCTCCGGTCGTCCGTGCATAGTGCCCTCCTACCCTAAACCTATGAACAACAGGTGCGCAACACCTCGCGTGACCTCTGTCCCCTCATCGCCCCTCATCTCTCTACGCACAGCCAAGATCATCACCAACGCTGCCTCATGCGACTATGAAACACTACAACCAGACTGTACCCCCCTAACCGCTTGCCACCATGCCTGCAACTAGTCGTCCCCCCATCTCTGCAACCAGTCGTGTGACCTCACCAACCTCTAGACCCACCACAACCCCCACGTGCGGAAGTAGGCTGCAACTATTCATAAATTTGAATAAATAAATCATCCAATGCTCACAAAATTATGAATAAAAAATCAAAATACGTAACCTCTAGGAAAATATAAAGTTGCATATTTTGATTATTTATTCATAATTTTGTGACCATTGGATGATTTATTAAAAATTAGAGTTTGAAATTCAGTGATATTTTGGCATTTATACTCTAAATTTCGCACACACATTATTCCTTGCTTCACGAATTCTTAGAAAATCAGAAGTGATGCATTTAATTGTGTTTTAACTCATATCCGAATGTCCTTGAAAGTGGAGGTGTCATCTTCCTGAAATAATATGTAGAGTGATTTCTGCATTGATTTTTAGTTAAATCCACATACATTATTTTTGTGAAATTTCAAGTCTCCTGCATCGACCATTGAAATATATATTTGAGATAAATTGGTTTATGAATAAATCGATTTCTTGGATTTATTGTTAATTAATTAGTGACATTCACTCTTTTTCATTAAAAAAATAATAAAAAAATGTATATTGTTTGAAAAATCCAAAACAAATAATGTAGCTTCATTTCATCATGTTTCACCTCCTGTAAAAATTTCATAATTTTTGCATTTTGTTTGAGTGAAAAATTTCATAAAAATTCCCAAAAAGTTTGTATTTTTCATTATTTCATTTTAAACCCAAAAATTCCCAAAAAAACATTTTGCATTCATCATTGGATTAAGTTTTTAGAAAAAATATAACTTGTCTAAATTGGATTAATTTATCATTAAAATTTAATTTGGAAAAATTACTTAATTTCTTAAGAAACTAGTTCAATTGCATATTCACATTTGCATTTATATTGCATAAATACAGACCAAAAAATTCTTCTATGAAAACCATGCATTAATTGATCTAATTTCATCAATAAGTTGTTCCTTTGCCTCCTTGAGTCAACCTTGGGGCTTGTCCTGGTTAAATAAACACAAAGACACACTTAGTTCACTCGATTTATTTATTTATTTGTATGGTTATTTTTGATTGACCCCGATTGCCTGACTACAACATAAAAACGACAAATTAACATAGGGTAATTTTGGGCTCGTCAAATGGCATCATTGCCATGGAGGGAAATAGCTTAGGACCATTTTAGTGAATTTAGTGTTATTTATTTATTTGTCTTTTTAATAAACTTATGATAATTTTGGGCTCGTCAAATTAACATTTTTCTAGTAATTATTACTCTGCTTTTTTCTCCGTGTGTTTATTTATTTTGTTTGCTTTTTTTTGTGTCCATCTCTTTGACCATCATCTTTTTTTTCTTGCAGGGGACCTGGCGCGAAGGAGCGGCTGCTTAGGTGGTCAAGCATCTTAGGAGCATTGGAAGTCGACTTTTCTGGGAATTAAGCCGATTGAAGGACTCACATTAAATTTAAGATCGAGTCGAGTGATTCGTATCACTCACCCCAGCTCCATATCGTTTCATTTTATGGCTATACTTCGGATGACCGGATCCTAAATATAGGGGGAAAGTGACCCGAATCTCTCCTCCTTTTCTTCACCAATCTTTGTATATTCCCCAACCCTATCAGTTCTCACACTTACTCATGTCCTATACTTAGGCTGACCAGATCCTAAGTATGGGGGGACCGATGCCTGCCATGTACATATCTTCACCCATTTCTCCTCTTGGCCTCGACCATCCTATGTTTTTCTCTTCTTCTGTACTTAGGTAGACTAGAGACTAAGTATAGGGGGGTAGATCGACTTTTATACTTTTTGTTATTTTAACAATCCTACGCTTAGAATGAGCTATGTCTTTTCCTTGCTTCGCATGCTCTGAGGACATAACACATGCTAAGTATAGGGGGTATGTATATATTTCATACATACATTACCCATAGATCGTACTTTCATGTATTTTTGTATATATTATGCAATAATTACTAGGTGGGTAAAATTTAATAAAAAAAACTTTTTGTAAAAAACATATATACTTGTATAATATGTATATTGTATACAAGATGTAAAATTAATATAATGTGTACAAATTTGTAAAATTCTTGTAAATAATACTTCTGTAAAATTTGTTGTAAAATAGGAGGTATACCCAAAACAACTTTTGAAAAAATAGGATTCTTATTTACCCTTGCATATCATCCTTACATTCTTTAAAAAAAATTCATCAAATGTCTTGTAATTCATTCATCTACATTGCATGCCATGTACATTTCATTTGCATATCTAGCATATGCAAAGTGAAAACTTAGTGGGTTTCGAACCAAGTTATGAATAGAAGTCGAGGATGGCTTTGATTTGACCTTAATCTACTTAATTTCAGAGGAACCTTATAGGAACTGGAGTTAAGATTTTTTCAGGTCGAGCGACTTAATTCATTGACTACAGAAGACTATGTTCACATGTCATCTTGATTGGTCTAAATAGAATATTTCATACACACACATGATTCTTTTAGATAGTGACCTAACTTGGACAAGCACAATGAATGTAGTTCTTCATTGATGATGTGGTGAGGAAGTAGAATCCTTTGGCTTGGAGTATCACATGAGTGGAAACATTCGTCCTCCTCTTGGGAGGGTAGTGCATCCCAACCTAGTCTAGTGGAATCGACATCTAACGACCTGGATCAAGAAGAAAAAAACCTTATGTACATGCTTTACTTTTGTATATCAAAAAAAGGAAAAAAAAAAGAGAAAATCTCCAAAAAGTTAGATGGGCAAAAAGTTAAAAAAATCCCGTTAGAGAAAAATGTGAACAAGCAAGGAATATGCTTCAAAGTCTCATACTATGGAAGTCTGCAGCTGGATTCTTGGCTACAGTGGTCAATCTCCATGGATACATGACTACACTGGTCACAATACATTCTATTCTCTACCCCCTCTTCTTGAGCGGGTTGCACTTGACCTTAGAAGGGAATACCATGCTCCTCGAGGAAAGAGATGCTAGACCGGGGAATTAGGGTTACCTTGTTAGAGGAGACTATTTCTTTGTCATTTATGATATGGAGAGTTATATTCCACTTACATAGTACAAGTAAGATTCATAGTTATCAGAATTTTCTTATGAAGATTTTTTCTAACTTGACTGTTGAGGGGACCTGAAAAGAGACTTGCGAAACGTAAAGGTTGTTAGGTCTTAAATTGAACTCACAATAAGGTTCTGCTACATTATTAATCTGAAGGCCGAGTCAAGATCCATTTTCACCTTTTGTTCATGACCTTGGTATGGATCCAAAAATCATTTCACTTTTGCATTTCATTTTAGTTGCTCAGGGACGAGCAAGGTTTAAGTATAAGAGGTTGATGAATCTGTGATTCTCACTCTAAAAGTTGAAAATAGAGCTTCATTCCTGAGTAATTAGATACATTTCTTCTTTTATTCCGCATTATTCTCATTCATGCTTTTAGAATTAGTATATACATTTTAGCGTGCATATTTGCATTAAATAAGAAGCCAAGTACCGCTTTAAATATCATCTATATATTCACCATTTTCCCATATTTTTATTTGTTTTTCACTAATTGAGAATTCAATAAAATCAACTCTATAGCATGTATATTACTAGCAATAATAGAAGGAAAATATATAAAAAAACTAACTTTTAAATTGAGCAAAAAAACACAAACCTTGGTTTGAGACTAATAACCTTAAAAAGTGAATATCTCTCCCATACAGTCTCCTATGAACCCTACTCACTTTCAAATTAATGTACGTTCAATTACATTCAAAATAAGATCAAATTTAAAAGAATCGAAGTTCGTATGTGAAACTTGGGTTTTAGGCCCCTCACTATATATTGTACAAATGTCCCCTTTTATTTATTTATTTATTTTAATCCTTTATTTGTCTTAATTATTTAAAAAAATAGATTAAGCTATAAATATTTATCTTCTAATTTATATGATTTTTATTTTGATTTTTATCTTATTAAAATTATAAAAAATGACAAGATAAAAACAGCTTTCATGTTGACCAATTTTTGATTTGACATCTTCTGTTATTTCTTTTTGATTTGTTTACACTTAAATTGTGATTTTTTGGAAGAAACATCTAGTAGCTCTTGGAGCCTCCACATGTCACCACAATTTATTTATTTTCATATTTTATTTTTATTTTAATTTATTCTACTTATTTTACTTATATTGATTTTATTTATTATTTATTTATATATTTACTTATTCATATTTATTATTTATTTTAAAATTATAAAAATTTATTATTTATTATTTTATTATTTATTAATTATTATTTTTATTGTAAATACTAATTTATATTTATTTATTATTTTATTTTATTTCATTTCTTTTTGTTTAAATTTTATTATTTTCTTCCATCAACTCCCATTCTCCCCTCATCTTCCACCACACCTCTAACCTCCACCCCACTTCTTTTCTAACTTCCTTCTCCTTTTTATTCCCTTCTCCTAATTTGCCTAAATCATGAGAGGAAGGGAGGCACCAGCTCAGCCTGCTCGACCGTGACATCGATCGAGTAAGTTTTCAACACGACGATAATTTCCATCGTGTTTGGCGAGATGCGAGGTGGAGAGATCAACCTCGTTGCAGCCACATCCAAGCTGCATATCTTCTCTGATTTTTCACCGAACTAGATTGAGGCAACGATAGAGATGAGCCAGTCGCGCTCGCTCGAGCCCAGGAGAATCCATAGGTAAATATATTTTCTTTTTTTCACTATTTTTATTGTTTTTCTTTTCATGTTATTTCACCATAATTTTCATCCTCATATCAAAAACCCAACTCAAATACAAGCCATCACCACCATCACCTTCGATCCTCATCATCTTCTCATTCTTCCTCACACAACCTTCTGTTGACTATAGATATCCTCTACCACACACATCGATCTCTCTACTCACCATCCATCACTTCTATTTCACATAATTATCAGTTGAGCTCCAAGCTCGAGCCATTTTTCCATTTACATGTCAGTGATGCACCCTATCACTGACCACCATCGAGGAGCTACAACACCTAAAGAAGAAGAAAAAGGGCTCTGCTCCCGCCAACCAATCTCCCTCACTGCAAGAGCCCCACAGCCCTCGCCGCCACACACGGATCATCCATCGCGTGACCCACCAGCATCACCAACATGGCGGTGGGTCACCGCTAGTGCCCCACCCTCCTCCGCCTTGCTCATGAGCTCCTCTTCACGTGGAGTTGCAGTAGTACGTAGCCGTGCTTTCCGAACCCTGGCTGCCCATGCGCAGCATCCTCCAGCCCTCCACCTGTGAATAGCTGGCGCACAACACCTCACACGACCATTGTCCCCTCGCCACCCCGTGCCTCTCCACACACGATCGAGATTGTCATCAATGCTGCCTCGCACTGCCGTTCAACATCGCAACCAAACTGCACCCCCTAACTGCACGCCACCATGCCTCTAGGTAGTTGCCTTTCCTCCTTGTCTCCACAACCAGCCGTGCAACCTCACCACCCTCTGGACCTGCCTCAAGCCCCTCCTGCGGACGTGGGATGCTAACCGTTCGCCCTTGCCCTAGATGTGCACGATATGAAGAAGAAGCGAACTATCAAATTCTATTTTCTAAAATATTGTGCCCAACGCCCTTGAAAGTTTTTGTAATTGCAATAGTCTCCTTAAGTACAACATTTTATTGTGGAAGCTTTATTTCTATTCTGCATTGATGCCCTCACAATGTTAACTCCATTGGAACTTCTATTTTGCATCATTTTTCAAGTCTAAAAATTGTATTATGTTGTTCAACTAATGCTACATATTTTGATTAATTATTCATACTTTTGTGAGCATTGAATGATTTACAAAAATCAAGTTTTAAATTCAGTGATATTTTTCCAATTTATACTCTGACATCCGCACACATTTAGTCCTTGCTCTAAGAACTCTCAAAAAATCAGACGTGATGCATTCAATTGTGCTTCAACTCATATCCAAATTTCATTGAAATTGGAGTGTCTTCTTCCTAAAATAATTTGGAGAGTGATTTTTGTAATTGATTTTTAGTTAAATCCACATATAATATTTTTGCGAAATTTCAAGTCTCCTGCATTGCTCATTGAAATATCTATTTGAGGTAAATTGGTTTCTGGATAAATTGATTTCTAGATTTATTGGAAATTAATAGTGACATTCACTCTTTTTCATTAAAAAATTCATAGTAAATCATATATTGTCAGAAAATTCCAAAAAAATAGTGTATCTTCATTCCATCATGTTTCACTTCCACTAAAAATATCATCATTTTGTATTCTGTTCGTATGAAAAATTTCATAAAAATCCCTAAAAAGTTTATATTTTCATTATTGCATTTTAAACCCAAAAATTCCAAAAAAGTACATTTTGCATTCATCATTGGATTAAGCTTCTAGAAAAAATATAACTTGGCTAAATTGGATTAATTTATCATTAAAATTTAATTTGGCTAAATTTCTTGATTTCTTAAGAAACTAGTTCAATCACATATTTGCATTTGCATTTATATTGCATAAAAAAATAAAAAATTCTTCTCTGAAAACCGTGCATTAAATGGTCTAATTTGATCCATAAGTTGTTCGTTTGCCTCCTTGAGTCGACCTTAAAGCTTGCCCATCAAATAAACACAAAACTGCACTTAATTCACTCGATCAATTTATTTATTTGTGTGGTTATTTTTGATTGACCTCGATTGCCCGATTACAACATAAAAATGACAAATAAACTTAGGGTAACTTTGAGCTCGTCAGGAATATGGAGCTCAAAACCTTGATTCCTTATAGGAGTCAAGGGGCAAGTGGGTGGTTCGCGCAGAGAAGATGATAAGGATCGAGATGGGTGTGGAATGGGTTGATAACAGTCAAGGAACAATGAACAAGCCTGAAGCACAAGCTCCAATAGTTTGGGGGGATTTGTGATTTAAGACTAATCGGCTTAACGAAACCTAAAAATACTTATGCAATATGAAATCTACACTGAATAGGAATGGTAAGAAAAAGGGAGCTCAATCTGGCTGGAAGCTCAGGAGAAAGATATCACATTCGGAGGTGGCCGAAGATGGAGGATCCACTCAACCTAGACTTCTCCTCGCTACAATCTTCAGCCAAAGACCTCCTGTCACAAAATTCTGGCGATTAGAGAAGGATTGAGAGGCTACGATTCAATGAAGGGTTATTAAAAAGCAAAAGGTGGAAGTGGGAGCATATTTATAGATGAATTTTTAGCAAGTTTCAAGTAGCAATAGGGTGATCGAGAGCGGAGGTTGGTGGAGATTCGAAGATTGGCGTAGGGAAGGGATGGAGTGGCTACAAGATGCTGGAAGTTTCAAGGTCAGAGGATGAAGTTGGAGCCGTGGAGAAATCAAAGAAGATGGGTACCCATGAAGCTCTGACATAAGTCAAAAGGGTTTAGGGTACAATTGACCTAGATCAACGAACGACGCCCCCTGGTAGGTCCACGTGCACCAACCAGGAAAATTAAAGTGTAATACCTTAGAAAATAAAAAATAAAAAATAAATGGATTTATAATTTTTAGGTTATAAAATAAAAAATATTTCTAGTTTTATGTAGAATTTAATGCCTATTTTTATTTATTTTTATGAGGTGTTTTATTACAAATTCCTTTTTACAAGTATAAATATTGGTATGTTCATCTATATGTTATGTATTTTATTTTTATTTTGTGTTTTAAATTTGTTTATTTTATACACATATTTTATATATTTATAAATTATATTAATACACTTAATTAAATTTTTATTGTATTTTGCTGATATACTATGTACACTTAAATAAATATAGGTGTATAGTATATAGGTATAAGTATATGTATTTCATCTATGTATTTTGTATACTTACTTTATTTTTGTATCTTCTTTATAATTTTATTTTTAATATTTGAAAGTGCTATAAATAACATTTACAAAATTATCAAAATATAAAATTATAAAAATGATAAAGAATAAATGAAATAAATATTTTATTCAGGTATATTGTATAATAGAGTTCCAAAACCTAACTTTAACACCTTAACTCTAAAAATTATGAAACCACCTTCACTAAATAGCTTATTAAAAGTTATATGCAATTAATGGTGATTTTGATATATTTTGAGTTTTTATTTAGGAGATATGAGTCTGGGAATTGGGATTTTTGCTTTTTATTTTGAGTATAAAAAGTACAATGTATAATATTTTTATGAAATCAATTTTGTATTTTTATTTGTATTTTTATCTAAGGCATTCATATACAAAGTTTATTAATTTGATGTATAAATAATAAAGAATAAAATAGGTCCCAAAAGGTAATTATTGGCCTATTTTTGTAGGGTTCTCCGACTATGTTTTCTGTACAATTCATCGCCCTATCCCCCCTACTTTATTCCTTATCGACTAAGTCATCATGACGACTGAGTCTCAAGGGATGGGGTCACTTAATACCAATGGTGTATCATTTCATTTCATTTCTTTTTTTTTCTTTATTCTTTGATTTTGGCAATAAATGCACTATTTATACAATATTTTCTACAGTATTTTATGCAACTTATAGAGTATTTATTTTGGCAAATTAATGTTATATAAATGCATTTAGCTAGGGTTTGATGGCCAAAATCAAAGAATAAAAGTGATGAAATGAGGATTCATCACCCCCTGTACTTGCCTTTGTAAGTCCCTAGAAAACACTTATGCCTGTAAGTTCAGAAAAAAAATAATGAAAATAAAAATAAATAACTTGGAATAATTTTCGACTTTTAAACTTGTCTTAATAATGTCAAAGTTTGGAGCTCAGAGAAGGACTTTGGATTAATGGTGTATTCGGAACCACATAGAAGTTCGGAAGTCTAACATAATAGCCCTTAGGTTCCATACTCCTATTACTCAGTTTAATTCACAGTCAGGTCAAAACCATTCTCTCAGTCGCATACTCTTGCTACTTTGAAATGATAGAACCATGTGTATGAAATTTTTTAGCTCTCCTCAGACAAAACCATTGAACTATCAAGGCATCTGCTCTTCTTATAACTCGTCCTCATGTAGACAAATATTCCATTCTAAGGTCAAGTATTCCCGGTCTTTACAACTGAATGGGGTAAGAAGTTAGAAGAATGGGAAGAGAAGTGGGAATGGACCAGTGTAGTATTCATTCCCTCGTAAAGTCGGTCAGTATAACTGATTCTTCAAAAAGAAGCAGGCTTTTTCTAAAGCTCAAATTTTTGTGGAATTTTTGGTGTTGTCTTCTTTGGAGATGTTCTTTTACTTTGCATAGCTTCTGCATTCTTGTTGTGACCTGGGGGGATATAACATCTTTTGTTCCACCCACTTTTTTAGGGCCTTGGAAAAAATTACGTCGGTAGACCATCCCTCATTCGGAGCATTGTTTCAATTTATCTCCAGTCTTTATATATTATTATCAAAAGAAGTGGGTTAGAGTACATGTGTCGGCAATCCCCAAGAATGGTTCCTGAGCCACCATTGACGAAGCAACCTTGCATCATCCCGACTTAGACTCCAAGATTTTTCAATAGCCCATCTGGGTTGAGCTAAGTGCTAGGTGAGAGGTTTCTAGTCAAGTCATTATCTCAAGAATCATATGGATGATATGAAGGGTTCTATTTAGGCACATTGAATTGAATCATGAACATAGTATTATGGAATCTAAAGAATTAAGTCAAGGTGACCTGAAATGTCTCCGCTTCTAGTCCTCAATGGGTTCCTCTTAAATTAGGTGTGTTAAGGTCTATTCAAAGCTCCAATCTTCAAACTTTATTTGGACTTGTTCAATTATCTAGATTACTCTGAAAAATGTGAATGCTATATACAATGCAAGAAAATATTTTTGTTAAGTTTTCAAATTCTGAACTTTTTATGGATTTTTGAAAAAGGTTTTGCAAATTTTAATGCAATTTTTTAAAACAATTTTGTAAATGTTTTTGGGAATTTTCAAAACAAAGAGTTTTGGCAAAAAAATATGTATAGATATTTACCCGTGAGTGCATCTTATTATTTACAAGAGTTAGGGTTTAGGATTTAGAGGAGGTATTTATAGGTAGATATATATTATATATATATAGTTGGTTCAAAGTTTTTATTTATTAGGATGATGTATATACTCCTCAAGCTTATTTGAAAATAATTTTACAAATAATTTTTGCAAACTATAGTCCAAACTATTTTTTTACAAAAAATTTCTACACACATTTACAAACATTTGAAAATCATTTTGCAAAGATTTCTCAAACAATATATATAAATTTTTCAAAATATTTTTGCAAGCATTTTCCAAAGCATTTGCAAATCGATTTTCAAAACATTTTATTTCAAATAAAGGTCATAAATTTTTACAAACAATAATATCTTTACACAGGTTGAAAACATTTTACAAATGATTTTTGCCAAACAGTTTTCAAAAGATTTTTCAATATAGATTTTCCAACTATTTTAAAAATATTTTGCAAAACCTTTTTATCTTATTTATTAATCAATATCTTTAAAAGAGAATTTGAGGAATAATATACATCTTTTTATTCGGTGGTTTTAATGAATGATATATAAAAAGTGTTTTAGCCATACTAATTGAAAATACAAAAGTACAAGTTATGGCTAAAATATATACATAGTTTATATTGACCCCCTATACTTAGCTTGTGCTATGTTCTCATTGATCTAAGAGGAAAGGAAGACATAACCTGTACTAAGTATAGAGAAGTCTATACTACAACGACTTAATAAAGAATAAGATGCCAACCATCCCCCCTATACTTAGGATCATGCAATCCTAAGTATAGTATAATGTATTCTTCATGTAGGGAGGTTGAGGGTGGGAATGAATAAACGACTCAACAAATCATCGACGCGACCTGTCTCCCCATATACTTAGTGTGAAATATCCCTAAGTATAGAAAGATTGTCAAGAGTTGAGGAGATAGGTGAGGGATCAATGAATGAGTAACCCGAAGGCACTCACCCGCCTAAACTTAGGATAAAACACATTCTTAGTATAACATAGATGAATGGAGCGAAAGCAGCACGGGAGAAAGAATCTAAAGAATGAAAACGAAAAGAAGAAAGGAAAAATAGAAGAAAAAGATTAAGTAATCAAAAATGTTTTTGATGGCCTCGTCTGATTATGCTGAAGTTGTGGCTGAGAATACTTCATCATAGACCACATGAATTGAATCTACAATAGACAGAAACATATCATGTTCAAGATAAGGCTTAAGTAGCTATATGTTGATCATAAATGGTTGTGCGTCAATTGACAAACCGGATATAACAATGCTTCCATTGTTACGCACATGCTTCACTATGAAAGGTTCAATCCAATTTCTTTTCAATTTCCCTGGGAATAATTTGAACTTTGCGTCAAACAGCCAAACCTTCTGACCAGGTTCGAAAGTCTTGCAGTGGATATGCTTATCGTGCCACTCTTTGACCTTCTCCTTGTACATAAGGCTATTGTTGTATGCATACCCACATAATTTGATAAGTCGATTCAGATCCAACTTTCTAGTCTTTCCAGCCTTCTTGAAATCCAAATTACATATGGCATGTCTTATTGTATAGTAGGCAATAGGGAGACATTCCCAACGGTGACTTGTACACGGTCCGATAGGCCCAAAGAACTGAATTGAGTAACAGAGACCGGTTCTTCCTGTCGGGACACATGAGCTTCTATGAATTGTCTTTATCTCCCTATTCGAACATTCGACTAGGCCATTTGACTGTGATTGGTATGATGAGGAGACACGATGTTCGATGCAAAATTCATGTGTCAGCTTCTTCACCTCTCTGTTGATGAAATGGGTACCCCCATCTGATATGAGAATTTTGGGGATCCCAAACCGTGTTATGATGTTTTCCTTCAGGAACTGGCAGACGGTGCGACTGTCGGTGGCACGAGTCAGGATAGCCTCCACCCAACGGCTTAAGTAGTCGATATCAAGCAGAATGTACTCAAAACCTTGACTGCTAGGGAACGAGCCCATGAAGTCAATGCCATATGCGTAAAACATGTCTGAAATCTGAGTGTACTTCAAAGGCATTGTGTCTTTCATTCCAATAGTACCATCCAATCTCTGGCAGTCAGTGCACTACATGACAAATTCTTTTGCGTCTTTGCATATGGTAGGCCACCAAAGCCTGCATTTTAAAACTTTTGCTGCCATTCTTCTCCCAGAGTGGTGTCCTCAAAATTCTCTAGCATGATAGTGTTCGAGGACACTCTAAACTTCCTCCTAAGGAATGCTCCTCCTCCAGATGCAATCTGCCCCCTGACGAAAGAGCTAAGGATCCTCCCACTGATATAAATGAATATCTAACACGAATTTGTCAACTTTCATCTTCAACCAATCTTGTGGAGTTTTCTTAGATACAAGATAGTTCACAATATTGGCAAAAAAAGGTGCGAGGTAATTGGTATAATGGCCTAATCTGGAAAAGTTTCTGTGATCAGCAATAGGCTCTGCTCAGGAGTGTCTGGCTTTGGTAATCTTGAAAAATTAACAGCCTCCGCATTTTGGACTCCATGCTTATCACGAATTTCAAGGTCAAATTCCTAGAGTAGAAGGATCCATCGAATTAGTCGTGGTTTGGCATCCTTCTAGTCTTACAAGTACTTGATGGTCGAGTGGTCTGTATAAATTATAACCTTGAATCCAAGCTGATGGGATCTGAATTTCTCTAGGGCAAATACTACTGCTAGCAGCTCCTTTTCAGTGATAGTGTAGTTCCTATGAGCTTCGTCGAGAGTTATGTTGGCATAGTGAATAGAAAATGGAATATGATCTCTCCCCTGTCCTAAAACCGCTCCAATGGCGTAATCAGAAGCGTCTATCTTGTTCTAAAATGGTAGAGGTCAGTCTGGTGGTCGAAACATTGGGGACTGAGTGATTATTTCTTTCAGCTACGTAAAGGCCTGGAGGACTCTATTGTCAACAATGAATTTTGCCTCCTTGCCTAGAAGCTCAGTCAGCAGTTAAGTAATTTTGTTGAAATCTTTGATGAATCATCGGTAGAAATGGATGCACCCTAGGAATGATATGACTTGCTTCAAATTTGTAGGTGGTTCTAGCATTGAAATCACTTCCACCTTCGTAAAATCAATCTCCATGCCACATTTGAGATGGCATGGCCTAGCACAATACCTTCGGTAACCATAAAATGGCTCTTCTGCCATGAGAGCACAAGGTTCTCTTCACAACATCGCTTCAGGACTTGATCTAAATATGATAAACACTGGTCAAAGCTATCCCCGTAGACCGAGAAATCATCCATAAAGACCTTGAGAAAATTACCAACCATATCAGCGAAAACTGCTGACATACATTGTTGGAACATTGCTGGAGCATTGCACAAACCGAATGGCCTTCTCTGGAAGGCATATGTCCCAAATGGACAGGTGAAGATCGTATTCTCTTGATCTTTTGAATCTATTACAACCTGATTGTATCTAGAGTATACATCCAAGAAAAAGAAGTATTCCTTCGTGGCCAATCGTTTGACTATTTGGTTGATAAAGGGGAGTGGGAAATGGTACCTCTTTGTTGCTAAACTCAGTCGTATGTAATCAACATAGACATACCAGGATGTTGGATCTCTGGTTGTGATCTCCTCTCCTTTGTCATTCCTTACAAGGTGATCCCAGATTTCTTAGGCACAACATGTAAAGGACTCAACCACTTTGAGGAGGAAATGGGATATATGAATCCCGCATCACACCATTTCATGATTTCATTCATTACAACCCCCTGGAGTTTTGGATTCAATCTGCGTTGGAATTCATAAGAAGGCTTCCTGTCTTCTTCAAGTTATATGTAATGCGAGCATAGTGAGATATTGATCCCATGGAGATCGGAAATCTTCCAGCCTATTGCCTTGAGAAATGATGATCACAGGGAACATGTTCTGTGTACCCGCAAGGAAGGCATCTTTCATGTTCGCTGGAAGTGGCTTGAGCTCGAGTGTTGTCAGGTTCAACTCGGTGGTAACATTAGCTACCATGGAGAGAGAAGGTGTAGGATCTTTCATCTATAACGTATCCACCATCGACATTATAAGCTTTGAATGTAGGGCTGCACAAAATTCTTCAATGATCGAATCTTGTTCACAAAAATCTACAATGATATCCTCTTGCTCAGCCAAAGACATGTGGCCATAAATGTGTTTATCAGGCAACTCAGTGAAGATCTCATTAGAGGATATCTGGGAAAACGACTGTGTTGTCCAAGAATTCCTTTGTGGAGAGGAATGCTTGGGTCTCAATATCATCCATAAATAGATTTGCATCGCGGATTTCAGCTAAAAAGTCACAATCTTCTGTTCACTGCTATGTTGGCTCACTCTCGTCTAATGCCAGCTATGACTATTTGTCTACTTGAATCGTCTCAATCGTTACCTTGTCGTTGTTCGAGTGGAAGGTGATCCGCCAATGCTATAATTCACCACTGCTTCAGCTATTTGATGGAATGACCACCTAAGGATTATTAGAGTATGCAGAAGAGGAGTTGAGGTGTCCATGTCTAGCACGATGAAGTCCGCGGGGAACTGCATTCCCTGAATGGTTAAGATGACATCCTCCGAAATTCCTCTAGGCCGCTTGATGGACGTGTCTGCGAAATGCATAATCATTATAGTATACTTTAGCAGTCTCAACCCAAATTCTTTGAGTAGTAAATTAGGCATCAAGTTAATTGAGGATCCACTGTTGAGTAGAGTTTGGTCAAACTCCTGATCGAACATCTGTATCTGACTAGAGGAGCTCCCATATCCTTCTTCTTAGTCGGAAGATTACTAATTTCATTCACTGTAGCCAAAGTGTGAATATGTTTCACATTTCTTTCTCTGGCTCTACGCGGCTGTCATTTCGAAGTACATGCATCTTTGAGACCTTTCTTAATGCAAGGCATGTACTTGATGGCTTTGAGCAAGGGCATTTCAAGCACAACATTCTGGATAATCTCAATAACAACAAGATCAGACAAGGGGGTTTCAAATTTTTATTTTTTTGGATTTTTGTAAGATGTATGAAAATGAAATATTTACAGAATCAAAAGCATCAGTAGAAGTAGTGTTTTTAATTACATAAAAATTTGTGCTGACATTAGGCTATACAAATGGATGACTAAAGTGAGCAGGGTCATCCATAAATGGTGAGAATCAAAAATATGCAAGCAGGGCTCCATCTGATGGCACTTGATCAACTACAGGTGCGGTCTCCTCCAAGGTCGGTTGGCTAGTGCTCATGCTGCCACTGGTGCCGGTGCAAACTTTTTGGCATTTTTTAATTTTCTAATTTTTTGGCTTTTTTCTTTTAGTGCTTCTCCTTCCTCTTCTTCCTCACCTGGCCTGGATTCTAGATCGGCTGGTGCAGAATATGATGATTTGCCTAGCGAACTTTATTCTTCCCCTTGCATGTGAATGATGGCTGCAAGGTCCTATGACCCTTGAGAATGACGACATTAGATAAAAATAAATCAAACATATTTGACTCGGTTAGACTGGAAGGGACATCACAAACTACCTACTCTTTCTTCCTAAAAATATTGGGGATTGCCTTCACTTGAAATGGAATGGAGGTCTTTGCGACGATCAGGTCGTCTTATTTCTAGCTCATCTCTACTAGGCATTTCACTAGTTGTGCGAGACAATCCAAGGAGAAGTTTATTGGAGGGGCAACCTTAAATGAGTCAACGTGCTGGCCACGCTAATGCTGGAACTGGTGTGTGGATACTGATGTGATTGTTGAGGATGGTAATGAGGAGAGGGGTGGTACCATTAGTGGTGCTGAGGAGGTTAGTTCTTATATGGAACAACCATGTATTGTTGGTTCTGCTAGTATGACAGGTACTACGGTTATTGATACTTGTTTTATCTCCAATTGGCATTTTATGGTGGAGACTGTTGGTGGTACTAAGGATGATTATGGACAAATATCACTCCTTGTTGCTGAGGGATGGGGAGAATGCCAGATTGCTGGCCCTGTTGGGGTCCAGTTGGACGGGACAGTTGTGCTTCATTCACCCATACGACATTTACCTCTTGAATGAGAGGTGGTGGAGGGAAATGAAGGATACAGTAAGAATCCTTAAGCACATCATGGAAGCGTGAGTATCGCATCGTATGCTTTTGGGAACGACTAGTCGTACTAGTCGCTCGAATCAGCGGAATTTAAAAATTTTAATGTGATGAAATCACATGATCCAAGAACACTTATAGGATCATTTCATCTAAACCATAATTAGGTATTAAGGTTACATATTGAAGCGTGGTTGCGATCGAGTCTCTAAACTAAGAGACCTCCTGTGTCAAGTACGATCCGACAGAGGAGACACTTGCGAGTGCGTTGATGAGCCGCATGCTCTTCGCAATCCATGTTGATGATCCAAGCAACGAATCTCTTGATCTTGTCACACGAGATCCAACGTCTTCTTCATGAGCGAGGAGCACTGAAGGAGATGGAGATCCATGAGAAAATACTCCAGCAACATAATGAACTCTCTCAATGGCTCCATGGTGGACGACTACAATGAGAGAAAGAGAGACATGATGTGTAGATAAAGAGGGAGAGAGAGAATTCGTTATTTTCATCATGTAACTCAAAGAGCAAGGGATGCCTCTACTTATACAGGATTTTGGGAGTCCATGGATCTCAATCCATGTGCACACAAATCCAACAGGTGAGATTGATTTGTGTTTCTTCCAATGGCCATGATCTTGTTGTAAAAACAAAACAATTGATTTAATTCAAATTAATATTTATAGATAAATCAATATAAAATAAATTTAAATCAAATCAATTGACTAGCCCTGGAGATAATGAGAAGATTGACCATATCCTCTATAAAGAGGGGGACGACCACCCCTTTGAGATGGAATGGGTCTATCTCCTCATCTCATGAGATCTCATTATCTCATGAGATCTCATTATCTCATGATATCTCAAAGATTTACAACAACATTTGTGTTAAATTATTTTACAAAAATAATTCATAATTATCTTGTGAATATTGCAATCATGCCACTGGAAAAATGTGAATCACATTCACATCCTAAAATAAAATGTAAATTATATTTTCAATTAATCATCCAATTTGAATTCAATTCACATTAATAATTAATCAACAAATATAAATCACAATAGGCTCTCTCTAAAATATTATAAATCACATTTATAATATGTATGAATAATTGGATAGTACAATCCACATTATTCATATACATGATAATTAAATCACATTTAATCATCTTGGATCTATATTCTCATGTGCAAAAATAATATGAATCCCATTCACATTATTCACATCTTTGATAACTAAATCACATTTAATTATCTCATATAACTCTCTTTATAATATGAATCAAAACTCATATTAATCATGATAATTAAATCACATTTAGTTATCCATTTTCTCAATGCTCGGATATATATATCAACAATGAAATTATTCTTGAACTCTTTCAATAATAATGCGCTTTCTATGCAGATAATTGGAGATAAGGACAAGGCGATTATATTGTTCCACATATAATGACTTGGATATTGAGATCACATCACAAACCAGATCTTGCGGACCTCCCAAAGAGCTTAATTAAATCAAGGCCATAGATATAATCTTCTTATTGCATCTGAATAAAATTCAGATCAATGTCCAACATTTTGACGAAGATCAGATTATTCTCTATGAGAGGAGTCACTAAAATCCCTATCTGCTTCATCACTCCCTCGGAATGGAAACATCATGGTTATACAATCATTTATGATCACATCACCCTCAAGCATTCCTAATACATGTACATCCTGCATAATGGAAGACCCAGAATAAATCCGAAGTTTTAGATCTTTTTTAGATTGTCTCCTTCAGGATTGTATCATTAAGGTTCTCATTCGATTATTGGGAGTCGGTATCGTTCATATACTTTCCAAAAGCACATATCACACTAGGTATTGATCATATAATTTCCAAAAGCATATATCAAACCTTTCAAATTCAGTCAAGATTCTAAAGAGAGACGACCACACACATAATTTGATTCTTCCTAATATCTCATGAGTGACCTCAGGTCTTCTGGATCAATAATGAACCTGTATGATCCCCTTGAGAGATCGCATTACTCATATGTCCTTGCATGCACACCAGCGCGCATGTGTATAGACCTTGGTTAGGTCATCAACATATTGGTCTGCCAAATATACATACTCAGACATATAGTAACACATCTGTCTCCGGTCAGAGGATGCGTGCCTATATCGTGACAGCATATGACATAGGACTTTGGTTATCTCGATCTCGTTAAGCCAACTCTTTGACTTAACTTATCTAACACCTCCGAATCTCTATTCCTTTGTAAAGGACCTGCATCAAGAGGTCCATTAGATATCAACCAAATAAGAAGGGATTGCCATCTCCTAATAAAGCTGGAGATCATCTCTTAACAATCATTTGACGGTACTTGATGAGTCCTCAATCTAATCTGTAGATTTTCATCCAAGCACCAACCTCTATGATTGAGTAATTAAATCAATAGATGTATGATCATTAAGATGACCATGGTACATAACCTTAATTTACTAAGGGACCTATTATGTAAATTGGTTATTCTTCATATCAGAACAGGGAATGATATTTGCAATAGCATTTATTGCATAATGGATTGTCGTGGGATCACATGTCCAACAATCTCCCACTAGCCCAAACAGCCATTAATGGGCTACTCATTTAAACCCTCTCTCATATGACAATCATAGGATATTTAGAAAAATAGCTAGCTAAGATGATTAATCACTTTGTTCCCAAGAGACTATGCCAAGTCCTTTTACGACACTTGCATATCCCCGAGTAATAGTGCTCGCATCAAATGCAAATGTTGCATCTTATGCAACTAATACCCAATATTGTTAGTTGTAGTGTCCTTGACACCACAGCTCAATAATTAGTATAACCAGTATTTCCATTATCCTTATCAGAATACCCTCATTCCTAGAGATATCTATCTCCTAAGGTATCCGCAGTTAAGACCTTTTAGATCTCCATCTATAAAGTCTTAATTTCTTGAAGATAAGTTCTATAGATTGCTATCTCTAAAGTCGTGTCATCTTTGAAGATATTGTTATTACTGCAATCGAGTAATTTATTTCCATAGTAGGATTAGTAACAGATTACTACTCCCACTGCATGGCAGACATATGGCTTTCGTACATAATTAGCATACACTTGGCTTCTCGTAACTGATGCACAAGGTTGAGTAGTTCTAGCATTCACTTCCTCTACTCTTTGAGGTGCTATCCCTTTAGAAAGGTCAGTACCATATCTTAAGGGAAGGAAGCCTTCCTAGGGGTTTTCTAAGAATGGAATATGTCCAAGGTGTGTTACTAATGTGACAGTCCCAATGCCCTCTTCTGTTTGCTTCTGAACAACTTCAGAACTAAGATCTAAGAGGTATCCTTGAGATCATATCCCAAGGTATCTAATAGCCATATTATAAAATACTTATTATCATCCTTATATCAGTTCAAATGATTAGGATTACATTTAGCATGATGAACACAATGACACTCCCACTAAGCTTCACATGGTTCCTCAAGATTCTATCTGAAATCATAACATTTATGATTTCATCAAATCTGATGTTCCAACTCCAAGAAGCTTATTCAAGTCCATAGATGGAGTTATTCAGCTTGTACAACTTGCTTTCCTCAACTATGAAGCCCTGGGGCTATTTCATATGAATATCCTCATAGTGGTATTCATAGAGAAACGCAATATTGACTTCCATCTTGAAGATGTCAAAGTCAAGCAACAGTTAGCAATATTCCGATGGGTTTAAACAAGGTCACTGAAGAGCAAGTCTCGTTGCAAGCAGTGTCTTCTCTTCGATGTGTAGCTCATGGTTACGAGCCGTGCTTTGAAGGTCTTTACCTTTTCATTAGGTTCCCTCTTCCTCTTGAAGATCCATTTACACCTAATAGATTCTACCCTCACAGGTGGATCCTCAAGGGTCCATATACAACACTTGTATATGAAGTCTACTTTAGACTTTATTGCTAACATCCATATTTCCATGTCATGATCTTCAGAAGCTTCATCACATGAAGTAAGATCATTGTCAGACTCAACTGACACATGGAAACCATCCTCAAACAAATTTGAAGAGGTATGAGTGTTTCATCTTTAATTGTACTTTTAATTTCCGATAATCATATCCTTATTATGTTCTCAAGATTAAATGAGTTCCTTCACTTCATTTCATCTTGAATCTCAAGAGAATCATCCTCTAAGAATCATATCCTTAGAGATGAGATCTTTTAAAAACTCAAGGTCATAAAATAGGTATCCAATACCAATCTTTATTTTCCTAATGAAGTAGCACTCTCTTGTGCAAGATTCTAGCTTATTTGTAGGAAACCTTATGAAGTATATATATTGTAGTCTCTACTACATATATACCTTAGAAACTAAAAGGTAATTATGTTAATATTCATCATTAATCAAATCATGTCACACATGATCCACTTGTATCTCTCTACAACTCCATTGAGTTAAGGTACATTAGGAGGATTGAGATAGGAATGATATTCCTTTCTCCATAAGGTATTCCTTGAATTCATCTAATAGGTACTTGCTACCTAGGTTAGATCAAATTCATTTCATATTCCTTCAAACTTTGGTTCTAAACCAAAATTGAGAAATCTTTGAACATTTCAAAAGTTTCTAATATGAAGGAAAGAAATCGCATATCATAAATAATCATCGAATGATATCACGTATCATTAATGTTCATTTTGATATAGATGATCCACATACATTAATATGTATGAGATATTGAATACCTTGACATCTTACACCATTCCCAAGGAAAGATATATTGGACATTTTTACTTGTAAATGCAATATTTATAAGTATGTAAGATTTGAAATTTCAAATATTCTAAAGCTTCATCTCTTACTAGTATATTCATCTCATCAGTAGACATTATGTCCAAGGCATGATGCCAGATCATTGTCAAATGATCTCCATCCTCCTATTGATCTTTAAAATGTTTTAAATTTTAAGTATTAGAAAAGTTATTGAAACATTCATTAATATTCTAATTTAGTGGAGTCCACCAGATGTCAGATTACTATCAAAAATATATCCATCATTACTCTTTATGATAGGTCTATCTCAGAATTCATGTTTATTTCCAATATTTAGAAATAAACAATGATCGTATTCTAATATTTAGGTCATAGAGACATTCTCTAAGACTAAGGCCTCTCTTACTAAAAATAAGAAGTCTATCTATCCAATAGAGATTGTTGCAATAATTGCATCAATATCCATAAGATCAAACTTCTCTAATTTTCTAACTCACAGGCAACCAATTGCAAGAGTTACTAGAAAATTGACTTACAATTATTAGACTTTGATGTTATCAAATAAGCAAGTCTATTTCAATGATGATATGTAGATATAGATTATTCCGATGCATTGTTTGAGTCCTTCTCTTAGGATCCTAGTCAGACTAGATAGTCACACTATCAATTCATCGGCTTATTGCAGTATTGGCATTCAACCAACTCTTTCGATGTCATATGGAAGTCACAGAAGTACACTCAACTCTTTTACGTTCCTTCTTACTTTGGTCCAACCCATGCTTCCACTACGCTCCCTTCATCTATAAACCATTGCTTAAGACAAAGGATCTTTTATGTTGAATTCAAAAGATTTCAATATAAGAGTATTTCAACATTTATATATGCTTCATTTAGTTCATACAATATGAATATTACAAAGCTTAATGGATGACTAGAGTATAGATAGTAGAATGATGACACTCATGATATCTACATACATCTTAACTCTTAAAGACTTAGGTTTAGGTAGGTACTCAAATATTTTGAGTACATCATCTCTTATAGAGACACCATTCTACAATGCAGAGAACCATGTCATTTATGATTAAATGTCGAAAGCATATGTATTCCAGACCATCTTCTAAGAATTTTTATGAGGATTATTTGACAATTGCGATCATCATCGACATGTCACTTCCAAAGTACATTTGATGAGAGATCAAAATTATAGAGAAATACAAACCAAGGGTTTGTAGTCCTTGTATATTTAATTGTCATTCCTCATTATTATGAGGAAACTTGCACATTGCAACCACATACAATATGTGTCCAACTGCGAGTACAATATCTCGATCATGGATCCAATCCATGATATTTCACTGATTATTATTGAGTATAGTACTTAGTGGGTTTAATGATGGATTATCTGAAATAAGAAATTTGCATAAATATATATACATATTTTACTTTGATTAAGGAATTTTATATCAAAGTTATCTTGCCTTGTCAACACTAAAAGTTCATTCCCTTAATCACTTTTAATGTAAGAGATATACTTACCATTATATCTCTAGCAAGATGTGGGATCTCCTTTCTTATCTTTGTCAAATTCCAATAATATGAGAACTTGCGACTCGGATAAAAGGAAGTGGGAACACAATCTGCCTTGCAAGTCCAACTTGCATCTCCCAATTCGGTCTTTAAAACCTGAGCTCACCACCCTAAGGTGATGTTGACCTGCCATTAATTGAACCAACCATCAAGCAGAATACAACTCACTACGCACAATCCAGTATGGCCCCAATAATACAAGGACTCCATATTGGGGTCACTACGCATATTTCCTTACTCTTTTGAGAAGCAAAGAGCCCAATCCAAATGGCTTGTATGCAGGAGCTGTCACTTCAGACATGCGTCTCCTACATACAATCTCTGGCAACAGAACCCTTTGCCTTGACGGGACACCGTGGATGTCACTTATGTGATCCTCCATATCATGTTCAAATTCTAATTAATTATTATGAATCATATTCACAGAATTAATTCTTCTAAGGGAAATAAAAACTCTATTTATAACAAAGTATTTTAATTTTAATTGGATTCCAAGTAATCTAATCATATTAAATTAATGATCCAATTAATATCCAACAAACATTCTTTTTTGTTACTTGAAATATGGTATTTTCTAAAAAATACTTATTATTTCAAATTTTAATAATTAGAAAAATACACCATGATTTCTTAAGCATTATCCCTTCCTTACCGTTGTCATGTCCAGTGCCGATGGGAGAGGGATAGACCGCACACGGTGCAAACTGCTACCCCAACGCTCCCTGACTAGACACCATATTCGCCTCGGGAAAAGATAATGCCAAATAGATCACTTTGTACTTGACATGATAATCGAATTTTCAACCAATGTTATACCATATAGTAATAATCAAAACCATTTTGATAATAAGGAAATTTACTAAACAAATTACCAAACCTATTCAAGCAACATGCTTGTTGGAAAGTGTATAATGTAACCAATTTGTGATCTATATCATATGTAATCAATTATTGGTTACGGAAATGTCATTTAAGGGAACAATTATCATCAAATATCTCTCAAATATCTATTCATAATTATTCCATAAAATTAACTATTAATTTTACTAATTTATTTAATGACAGTCACAAGGTTTTTGATTAAGTACGTAATTTCAAGCAGTGACCCTTACTTACTAAAATTAGCACATCTCTCATTCATTTTAAATCCAAATCATGCAAAATCAGTTTCCAAAGTTTCCTAATTTGATTTAAACCAGAATCCAAGTAATTAGTATGCATTTCTAGGCATTTAAAACAGTAACTATGTCCTTAATTACGTCAAGATTCTCCATCCCCGAAACAGTGGATATATGTTCATTAAAATGATTATATCTTGAGCAATCGGATTCCAAATCACGCAAACTCAAATCCCACGGTTTTCTTAATTAATCAGAAACATTATCTATGTAATATTTTCGTGTTTAATCATTTTAAATAGGGCCGAAAATAACTACAAAACAGGGCTGCAAAAATGGAATGCGATAAAGTTTTCACAATCCCTAACGAGCCCAAGTCTTCCTTAGTTCATTGATCACATCCAAAACCTTCAACCTGGCTCTGATACCACTTGAAGGATATGGTAATAATTCTTAAGCTTATCACAGAAGCGTGAGGATTGCATCATATGCGATTTGGAGTGACTAGTCGTACTAGTTGCTCTTGGCAGCGGATTTTAAAAATTTTAATGTGATGAGATCACATGATTTATGAACATTTGTCGGATCATTTCATCTAAATCATAATTAGGTATTAAGGTTACCTCTTGAAGCATGGTTGAGATCGAGTTTCTAAACTAAGAGACCTCCTGTATCAAGTCTGATCCGACGGAGGAGATGCTTGCGAGCGCATTGATGAGACGTGTGCAACTCGCAATCCATGTTGATGATCCAAGCGGTGAATCTCCTGACCTAGTCACTTGAGATCCAAGGTCTCCTTCATGAGCAAGGCTCACCAAAGGAAATGGAGACGCGCGAGAAAATATTCCGGCAGCACAACGACGGTGTTGCGGCGATGGCGACTCTCTCAATGGCTCCATGGTGGACGACCACAATGAGAGAGAGAGAGAGAGATGACGTGTAGATAGAAAGTAGGAGAGAGCATTCGTTGTTGTCATCGTGTAACTCAAAGAGCAAGGAGTGCCACTTCTAATACAGGGTTTTGGGAGTCCATGGATCTCAATGCATGTGCACACAAATCCAATGGGTGAGATTGATTTGTGTTTCTTTCAATGGCCATGATCTTGTTGTAAAGCACAACAACAATTGATTTAATTCAAATTAGTATTTATTGATAAATCAATATAAATTAATTTCAAATCAAATAAATTGACTAGTCTTCAAGATAATGAGATGATTGACCATATCCTCTAAAAAGGAGGGGACGGCCACCCCTTTGAGATGGAATGGTCGATCTCCTCAAAATCTCATGAGATCTCATTATCTCATGATATCTCTAAGATTTACAACAACATTTGTTGTAAATTATTTCAAAAAATAATTCATAATTAACTTGTGAAAATTACAATCACGCCTTTGGAAAATGTGAATCACATTCACATCCCAAAATAAAATGTAAATTATATTTCAATTAATCATCTAATGTGAATCTAATTCACATTAATAATTATTTAACAAATATAAATCATAACAGGCTCTCTCAAATATATTATAAATCACATTTGTATTATATATGAATAATTGGATAGTGCAATCCACAATATTCATATCCATGATAATCAAACCACATTAATCGTCTTGGATCTCTATTCTCATGCACCCAAATAATATGAATCACATCCACATTATTCACATCTTCGATAACTAAATCACATTTTATTATCTCATATAACTCTCCTTATAATATGAATCAAATTCATATTTTTCATGACAATTAAATCACATTTAATTATCCATTTTCTCAATGCTCGGATACATCTATCAACAATGAAAGTATTCTTGAACTCTTTCAAGAATAATGCGCTTTCTTCGCGGATACTTGGAGATAAGGACATGGCAATTGTATTCTTCCACGTATAGTGACTTGGATATTGAGATCACATCTCAAATCCAGATCTTGTGGACCTCTCAAAGATGCTTAATTGAATCAAGGTTGTAGATCTAATCTTCTCATTTCATATGAATCACATTCAGATCAGTGTCCAACATTTGGGCTAATATCAGAGTACTTCTCTATGAGAAGAGTCACTAAAATCCATACATGTTTCATCACTCCCTCGGAATGGAAGCGTCATGGTTATACAATCGTTTATGATCAAATCACCCTCATGCATTCCTAATAACTGTACATCCTGCATACTAGAAGACCTAGAATAAATCCGAAGTTTTAGATATCTTTTAGACTGTCTCCTTCTGGATTTTATCTTAAGTTTCTCATTCTATTATTGGGAGTCGGTATCGATTATATACTTTACAAAAACATATATCATACTAGGTATTGATCATATACTTTCCAAAAGCATATATCAAACCTTACAAATTTAGTCAAGCTTCCAAAGCGAGACGACCACACACGGAATTTGATACTTCCCAATATCTCATGAGCGACCTCATGTCTTCCAGATCAGTAATGAACCTGCATGATCGCTTTGAGAGATCGTATTGCTCATATTCCTTTGCATGCACACCAACCTGTCGGTGTATATACCTTGGTTAGGTCATCAACATATTGGTCTACCAAATGTACATCCTGATGAACATAGGAAAATTGAGGGCTTGGAAATCTCAAAAGGTGAGAGATCTAGTCGATGCGTTGATCGCTCAACGAATCTTAGTTAATCAGCATATAACCCACAATATGAAAAAAGTAATGAAATATCAAAAATGTGGAGTTAAAATTTATTATAACTCTACAGTAAAAATGAATAGGTGTAAGTGATGAATCTGTGATTCATCACTCTAAAAGTTGAAAATAGAAGCTTGTCCCCGAATAAATAGAGGCATATTTCCCTTTATAATGCATTAATAGCATTCAGACATGCATACATAAAACATGCATTTTAGCATTCCATTTGCATTTAAATAAGAATCCAAAATCACTTGTAAAATGTGCACTCATAAAAATCAGCTCTCCCTTATACTATGTACACCTTAGTTAATAATATAAGGAAAAAAGCCAAGAATTCCCTTCGTAAAAGCACCAATAAAGCCCTAAAGCCCTTGGACCATAAACTGCCCATAGATCCCTAATACCAACACCAAAATAGGTGTACTCACTTTCAGATTAATACACATTAAAAGACCTTAAAAATGAGACTAATTTCATCCAATTTGGAGCTCGTATGAAAAAGTTGGGTTTTTGGGCCTCCTTGTATACTATGTATATGTATATTTGTATCCCTATATTTTTTGTATCATATTTGACCTCATCTCCATCTTTGGTCGACATGAAACTTGTAGATCTCCTCAAGATCTACAACTTTCATGTTTTGAGTTTTTCCAAATTCTGCCTCCTCCGCTCCCTAAATTCATTTTTATTTTCAGCCAATCACAGCTGGCCACGTGGCGCCCTCTGGTTGCGCCACGCGGCCTGCCCCCTTGACTCATCCGCCTGCGCTCTCAGCCATTGGATCTCTATCCAGATCCAACGGTGGAGCCGCCTCCACGTACGCCTTTCTTTTTTACCGTCAGATAAGTCCCCCTTCCTCATATGATCCGCCCGCTCGTTCCGCTTCCACAACGCACCACGTGGCGCATGTTGCGCCCTTCGATCACACACTCCATCCTTTCATCGCATCCATTTATCCAACCTCACATCACGACCCTTCGATCATCCTTAGATCTGATCTGAACCGTTAGCCAACGCCGATCCCCTGTCGCGCCACATGGCGTACTCAGCACCCTTAGATCGCGTCGCCTTGACTTGATCTCAACCGCCCTCTTGCGCCTTGCCTTCGACGCGCCACGTGGTCCCATCACGACCCTTGATCAATGCGCCCCATATCAGATCCAAGCCGCCCCATCCCGCCTTCATCTCCGCCGTTGGATCAAGAGATCCAACGGTAAGGACCTCGTCTCCTACTTCCGGCACCCCTCACTCCCACGATCTCGACCGTGCGCGGGACGTTTGCCCTTTCTATTTTCGGCCGCATGCCAGCCACTCTCGCCGGCCACCAACGCCTCCTCAATGATCCCCACTCGTCCCTCATCCTCGCCAACTCCCTCACTCGCCACCACTTCCACCATAGACGCTCCATGACCTCCTCGAACTTCGCCCCATCGCCAACCCTGCCGAGACCTTCACCCTTTAAATACACCCTCTCCGGCCAACTTCAGCCCTATCTACCACCCTCGAGAGGTTCCTCGAGCTCATCTAGACTGATTGGTGACTGCAATCATGAGTAATTTCGAGCGAAGACCAGGTTCTTCTCCGGCGAGTTACGTGGCGTCTCCGTCGTGTCGCAGCCACTCCTCCGAGCAGCTGCTTGAGCTCAGGGTCTAACCGCCCCTTCGAGCGACGATCTGGACCTCGACTTCGAGCTCCAAACCCTAGGTAATCCCCTCCATCTCCATTTGATCTTCGTTCTGATTTTTCCTTTTATTTCTCCGATTTTATTCACCGTCCACATCCATCTTCAGGCTCTGCTTCCACTTCGCCGAGCTCCGCAACGGAGCTCTCATCCTCGCGCTACACTTTGCACCCTCCGACGACACACTTCGCCCTCCATCAGCTCTAGCTCCACCACTTGGGTGGAGCACCATCGTCGGAACCTCTTCCCTCCGCTTTAGGCCTCGCCACTTCATCCTCACCTCTCCACTAGCACGCACGAGCTTCGGCTATTCCCCCCAACCCCTGCAGGTACATGCTGTTCACTGATCGGAAGTTCACCGGAGTCACCCTCGAGCTTCATCGACAGCGACTTCCGACACGCCTCTCTCCTTCCTGGGACCACCGGACGCCTTGCCGCACCACCGCGCTTCTTCTGGGATCTCTCCGAGTCCCCGGAGAAATTCACCGACACCTGGAGGGATGGGCGGAGCCAAGGCCTCGTTGCCGGAGCCCCGCCATCTCCTCCGCAGGCGGCGGAGGACCATTGAGAGAGAAGACCCAGCTACCGTTCGATCATCTCGATCGAACGGACGACTTCTCGCCACGTCTTCCATCATCCGAAGCTGCAGACAGCCGTCGGATCATTTGTGATCCCACGGACCTCAGCGAGCCACGTGTACAACATCTGGAGCAGCCCAGGAGCCATTGCATCTTTCTTGATCCAGCGGTCAGCATTCAGCCACGTCACTCCCTTCCGTGGTTTCCTAGCGCCGTTGGATCTATCCAGTCTGACGGCCTCTCATCGCGCCACGCGTCTCCTTCCAGCAACCGTTGGATCATTATTGATCCAACGGTCTTCAGCACGCCACGTCGACGAAGTCCGAGCCTCTTCCCCAACCTAGGCTCGGACCACCCGAGGCTAGCCGAGCCTTACTCCAGACCTCCAAGAGCCCCCGAGCCAAGCCCCGAGCCTCCGAAGCTGCCCGAGCCTAGGGCAACCCACGTGAGGAGCACGTGCGGCCTGGGTATTTTACACAGAGGCCCTGGGAGCTTTTCAAAATTGCAGAAAGGTCCCTGTGAAGTAGTCCCACGTGAGGAGCATGTGTCAAGTGGAGAAATTGCATTCCACCCCCCACCATTATAAGTAATTGCATTTAAGTCCCTGTCAGCATGTTTCTTTTTATGTAATTTTATTTTCTTTATTGCAAATACACCCCAGTCTTTGCACGCATCCCTAGGTGTCATTTTGCATCATTTTGAAAATCTAAAAATTGCATATTATTGAGTAACTTGACCTCTATTTGTTGTGACACTTGTCACATTTTTGTAATTGCAGTAGATTTTTAAATGAATTAATTGGTTGATTTCTGTGTTATTTTGCCCAGTTGGACCTTTTAATTGATAATTAATTCTCTGTAGCTCCAAAAATTCTAAAAAAATCACAGTAGCTCTAGCATAGTTAACTGAACCTTGCATAAAAAAATTCATGTCATTTGCACGCATATCGATGCCTAAATAAAATCTTTAGTTATTTCCTTAGTTTATTTTTAATAGGTTCATTTCACATTAAAATTAAGGATTGTCAATTTTCCTAGATTCCTTATCATTATATCTAGAATAATTTTTGTTCCTGAAAAAAATGTGATTTGATATTTATTAAAATTAAATTAGTGAAAATCACCCTGCCTGCATGTTTAATTCACAGTAAATTCATTTAGTGTCTAAAAATCCCCAAAAAAATTAGGGTATCTTAATTTCATCATAATTCATCATCTGGCCAACTTTCATAATTTTTGGACATCATTTGATACCTTAATTGAATTAACTTTAAATTGGCTTGATTGTTGCATGTGTCCTACATAGAAAATAGAAAAAGATAAAAAAAAATCCTTGAAAAATCGAACATTGGACTTTGCTATTAATTCATCTAAGGAGACAGATGCCTCTCTGAGTTTGACCTTGGACTTCACCAAGTAAAAAAAATCTGCCGCTTGAAATTAACTCGAATCTAATTTAAGTGGTTTTTGATATTCCCTCTCGTATCCGACTGCAACGAAACTGATAATTAATTTGGACATTAATCTGACCGAATTAACATAGGGTGCGGGGGCGGACATCAAATCGGCGTCGTTGCCGGGGAGGCATAGCTTAGGTTCATTTTTAGGGAAATTCTGATTATTTGATTTTCTTTCCCCGGGTAGTCTGACCCTCGGTTTTCTTGTAATTATTTTCACTCTCTTTTATTTCTTTTCATTATTTTTCTGTGTCACTCTCTGACCTCAATATTTTTCTGTGCGAGGAACACGAGGAGTCGAAGACCCTTCGAGGATCGAGCATTTAAATTTATTGAGTGAGAGAGAGGCTTTGTAATTTACATTTTATTTCATTTTATTTCTTTTTCGCATTATTTCCAGCGGTTCTCGTTTGGGTTCTCGCGCGTGTAAGTATAGTGAAATTGTGTCCCCGTGTGCTGTGTGGGTGAATGTAATGTAGCTTGCACTACCGGCTCCCTGAGCCAATCTAGGAATTGCTTGTGCTCGTGATCATTAGGACCACACAAATCACTTAAAAGACGCACTTAGCCAAAATAACTTGTTCTTCACGCTAATAGAACTGCTTGTCTAGGAGCGGCTTTTATCGTTTGCATTTGCATGTAGATAAAAGTTTTCAATTCTGTTTTGCATCCTGCATAAAAAAGCGAAGGGATCACTGTAAGTCTCCTGAACCCAGCATAGCATCATTGTTTTATCTTGCATCGGCTTTTCTCGATTTCTCCCTCTGATTTTCACATTAAATTAAACGGAAATTAGGACTGTCTGATAAGCGTGCTGTGTGGTTGGACTTAATCAGTGAGAACTTAACTTAAAATCGGGACTGCTAAACATTATTGACCAAAAAAAGAGGAATAAAATTTGAAAATTGTTTGCGGGAGATTAATCCCCGATCTTATTTTCAGGCTGAGTGAGGGTACTTGAGTGTGTGTGAACACCTTAAGGCAGAGCCCAAATCCCCTCCTTCCATATCACGTTCCGACAGATCCTAGAAAATATCACAAGTCGAATAATTTCAGATTCACTGACTAGTACCAAGTAGCCTCCGCCTGTTTAAGGTACATAGGAGTGAAATTGCGGCACTTTGCGACAAGTTGCCAGTAACCCCCCGGGGTGAAGTTCCGGCCTTGTCAGCCTCCGCCTGCTTGTAGGTAGATAGGGGTGTGGTCTTTGAATCCATCGACTTGGGATATGAGGGAAGAAAGGAAGGACCGGCGGTATCTTAGGCGACAGGTTAAACATGGAAGACGCATCCGGCTCTGAGCCGACTTCCCTATAGGCCGTGTAATCCTTGCTATCTTGCTTGAAAATCACACTTAAAATCTACAAGATTAATTGGACTCGATTTCGAATCCTTCACTGTGTTGAGTGTGAACCCAGGGTTTTGAATTGATTTGTTTGCTTCAGGTAGGAGTAAAATTCTATCTTCTTTACACCATATCAAGATGAGTGATTGGGGAGATCTCGACTCTTTATTCACCGATCTCTCTATGAGTCCCCAACGTAACTCATTTTCATCAGCCCAAGCGCACCTTGGGCCACCCAGGACTCATGACCCTCTTGAGTCTTGGTTCCCTCAAACTCAAGGTGGTTACTCTCAAACCAACCCTTTCATATCCTCTGAGCTTACCGGGGAAGACCATCGCCTCGGTAAGAACCCCTTCCTTGATTTGTCCTCTGACACTGATCTTAATTCATACCCAGGACTAGAGGACAAGATTCCACCGAAGCAGCCACCACCGGATGAGGACCAACTACGTTAAATTCTCAATCGCCTTGCTAAAGCCGAACAATGAAATGCAGATCTCACGGCTCGGATGGGACAGATCATAGTAGCATGAGGAATAGACCGACCAATGGTCGATGCATACAACCCGGCGGAGAACGAGATACAGAATTGGTTGGCACCAACGGTTCCCGCCGAAGCATTTGAGTTGAAGCCCCACTTCCTTAGTCTGCTTCTGAAGTTCAACGGAAATACCAATGAAGAACCGTATACTTTCCTCCGTGACTTCGAGCTGGTTTGCAACAATCTTAGCCATCCCAATGTTGGCCAAGATTACATTAGACTGAAGGCCACCCCATTTGCCTTTAGAGATAAGGCAGCAATTTGGCTGAAGAATCTACGGGTGATATGTACTACCTGGATGCAGTTCAAGGACCTATTCCTGAAAAAGTTCTACCCTCTAAGTAGGACTAACCAGATGAGAACAAAGATCGCCAGCTTCTCTCAAGGACCCAGTGAACCTTTCCATGATGCTTGGGATAGGTTCAATGACTTAGTGCAGAAATGCCCCTGCCACGGCATTTCTAAGGCGATCTTAGTCCAGACCATGTTCTCTGGCCTAACCCCGGAGATGCAAGGGTTGGTCAGTGCCGCCTATGGAGGAAGCTATCTGAACAAGAACGAGCATGCTGTGTGGAAGATCCTGGAGCAGATGGCGGAAACCGGTAGGTCGTAGGCCACCATGGCTTATCAGTTGTCTCCCTCAATCCTATCCAACGAGACAACCCAAAGGACTGTAGCGGATCTGACTAAGGACCTCATCCCCAGCATGGGGATGATTGCTGACAAGTTAACCATGGTCAAACAGATCCACAAGAGGGTCACTGACCTTGAGTCTCTCTCGCATCTACCGAAGCAAGTGGAGGAACTCACTGAGAAGGTAGCTAAGATGAAGCTACCTGCCCCTTCTGCACCACCTGCACCTGTGCATAGAGTCCATCTTGTGCAGGAGCAGGCACCGGGGCCTCACAGTGGCTGGGTGGAGGATCAGACTTACACCCAGTAGGACCAGCATGCACCCCCACTAGTGGAGAGTGGATACGAGGAGCCTCCGTAGGTGTTCGAGATCAACGGGCTGTGGTACAGCCGTGACCCCGTCAGTAGATAGTCGGGGATGGGGAATGGTCAGCCTCACCGACCTTCCCCAGCTTACCAAGGAACCAGCTCCGTCCCCGCACCACGCTTTATACAGTCTAGGACAGAACAAGGGTACCAGCCTCAGCAGCACCAACGCACATATCAGTAGGGCCCAACACCGTCCCACCAGCAGCAGCAGTACCGGCACGGCCAACAGGGCCAATACAGAACCTCGCCCGCACATCAGCCAACCCAGCCCACCGAATTGGAGTCCCTCACCTTGGCGATCCAGACCCTGTCTGATAGGGTCCAACAAATGCAGAATGACTATCTGGACCTGAGAACCGATATCAATCATGTCTCTCGTAACCAGGACCAACTGATGGCGCCAAAGACTCCAATTTCCGCACAGGTTCAGGCCAACCCGAACAACATAATCCAGAGCCAGAACCGACATCGTGATCAGGTATATTATTCAGATAATTATTTATCTGAACATGAGATCCTTTCGTATGATAATGTAAATCATATGTCCATCAGGAGTGGAAGGACTGTGACCATGCCTGATCAGACAAGGGCACCAAAGGAAGGAGCTACCATGTCTCTACCTGAGGAGAACTTGGAGTAAGAAGAGGAGCAGCATCATCATCACCACCGGCAGAAGAAGAGTACGTCTGAGTCCTCGAAGCAGCAGTCTCGCATCAGCATAGAGTCCGACGGAACCGATGAGGAGCCCGCACCTCCATCTGAGGAGGAACATCCAGCAGTCGCGGAAGAAGCATCACCGGTTTTGCCTCAGCATTTTCTTTTCAGTCAGAGTCAGAGTCCTAGTTTGTTTCAGAGTCAGAGTCATGTAAAGAACTCAGTTCCAGAAGTTAATGAAAATCTTTCAGTTTCCGAACATGAGTTGGAGTCAATAATCCCTTTTCCCCGAGCTCTTAAGAGTGGAAAGAAGAAAACTAAAAAAATCCAAAAAGATGACCTTGAGATGGCAGAGTTCTGTAACAAACACATCAAGGTCACAATCCCTTTTGACAAGTACATGGAAATGACCCCTGCATTTCAAAAATACCTTAAGGTGTGATGCACACCTAATAGGGTTAGCAGGAAGTCCAAAAGCCGTGTTGAGAAACACATTTTATCAGTAGCCACGACTTGTGCAATAAAGAACTCGTTTCCTAGGAAACGCAGAGACATGGGTGCACACTATGTAGTGAGTCATCTTGATGACATCGCGTTTGCACGCACTCTCATGGATAATGGATCCTCAATCAACTTAATGCCTACAACCCTCTACTAGCGGCTTAATCTCGGACCTCTTAGGAAATATAGAACCCTCTTGCAATTTGTTGATAAATCAACCAAGAGGTCCCAATGAGAATTGAGGAACATTGTGATCAAAGTCGAGGGGCAGGAATACATTGTGGACTTCACTGTCCTGGATATGGAAACCCCTCGTAATTGGAGAGATTCCCAGATTATCTTAGGCAGGCCCTTCCTCAGAACAGCGGGGGCCTTGTTCGATTATAAGATCGGGAAGATCCAGTTCCGAACTCCAGGCAGAGATGAGGAACTTGAGATGAAGCAGATAAGATGTCAGAGACCAGATTCCGAATCCAGCACCGAGTACTCTTCTACCGAAGCAGACTGCGATCATGTAGACATAGTTGGGCCATGGAGATAGAACCCATCCAGTACCGACGAGTCCATCCCCTCGTGAGATGATCCAGTGCATGAGTCAGTTTGCGAGATCCTCAGGAACGAGTACAGCCCTGAACCTGCATCGCCCTACATCTTCGATGACTTAGAGGCCCAGTTGGGCCTGTCAGTCCTTCCCTCTTAAGTACAATCGGAAGATGAGGATGACGAGTCGGACGAGGCTTTTGCAGATTGCATGGAGACTTTTGACGATCCGACTCCTGAGCCAAATAACTTGGTGGCAACTATCACAGAGAAAGATCCAGCCAGTTCCAACACCGAGCCAGATAAGACTGAGCCAGACTTCTTAGACGATCACACTATTCCTGAGCTCAAACCTTTACCCACAACTTTAAAATACGCCTTCCTTGCGGGTCAGGACAAGAAGTATCCGGCCATCATCAGTTCGCGATTGACCGAGGAGCAGGAATCTCGCTTGCTAGAGATCCTGGAGAAAAACCGCAAGGCGATAGGCTGGAGCATTTCTGATCTCCATGGGATAAATCACGCTCTGTGTTCGCACCATATCTACTTGGAGAATGAAGCTAAACCCTCTCGTGAATTCCAACGTCGTTTGAATCCAAATTTACGAGAGGTCGTGAAGAAGGAGATAGAGAAATGGTGCAACACGGGTTTCATTTACCCAATCTCCGACTCTAAGTGGATGGCCCCAATCCATGTTGTCCCGAAAAAGTCGGGAATTCAGACAACCACCAACGAGGACGGAGAGGAGATCGTGATGAGAGTGCCCACGTCGTGGCGCGTCTGTGTGGATTACAGACGCCTGAATGCCGCGACGAAGAAGGATCATTTCCCCTTGTCGTTCATTGATCAGATCTTAGAAAGATTAGCAGGGAAAGAATTCTTCTGCTTCTTAGATGGGTTCTCGGGCTACAATCAAGTAGCCATAGCTTCTGAGGACCAGGAAAAGACCACATTCACATGCCCCTTTGGTACCTATGCTTTCAGGCGCATGCCTTTTGTTTTATGCAATGCTCCAGGTACTATCCAAAGGTGCATGATTGCTGTATTCGCCAAAATGGTCGGCGAATTCCTGGAAGTCTTGATGGATGACTTCTCGGTCCACGGCGATTCCTTCGATTCCTATCTTAGGAATCTGGACCGAGTACTCAAAAGATGTTGTGAGGTTAATCTGGTGCTCTCCTTGGAGAAAAGTCACTTCATGGTGACGGAGGGCATAGTGTTGGGGCACGTCATCTCCAAGAGAGGAATGGAGGTTGACCCTGCCAAGGTGGATGTGATCAGACGACTCCAGCCACCAACCAACGTCAAACAGTTGCGGTCGTTCCTCGGGCATGTTGGATTTTATCAGAGATTCATTAAGGATTTTTCTAAGATTTCCCGACCGCTAACTGAGCTTCTAGGCAAAGACACGGAGTTTATTGTTGATCACAAATGTCTTGAGGCCTTTAAGCTATTGCAAGGAATGATTATGGACGCACCTATCCTACAAGCCTCAGATTGGTCTCTACCTTTTGAGATCATGACGGATGCCTCAGACCATGCTGTTGGGGCTGTGTTAGGACAAAGAAGAGATGGCGTCCCGTTCGCAATTCACTACGCAAGCAAAGTGCTTGACGCAACTCAGCGTAACTATGCATTTACGGAAAAGGAATTGCTTACGGTAGTGTTTGCCTTAGACAAGTTCAGATCTCAATTAATTGGATCCAAGGTAATTGTGTTCAATGACCACACGGCACTACGATATTTGATGGAGAAGAAGGACGCGAAGGCGCGTCTTCTTCGGTGGATTTTACTTATCCAGGAGTTTGATTTGGACATCTGTGATAAACCTGGAAAGAAGAACGTAGTAGCCGATAATCTTTCTTGTCTCGAAGATCTTAATACTTCCGAGGATTTACCAATTCAAGACTCCTTCCCTGACGAGTCGATTTTTTTTGTCGACTCACTCCCATGGTACGCCAATATCGTGAATTATCTTGTCTCCAAGAAAGTTCCCGAAGATTGGCCCACGAGCCAAATTGACCGACTAAAGTCGGACGCTAGACACTACCATTTGGAGGATCCGATCCTTTTCTTCGAAGGACCGGATTGTGTTTGGAGGTGGTGTATTCCTCAGGAGAATTACCAGAGTGTCCTTTCTTTATGCCACAGCTTAGAGGTAGGAGGACACCACTCCGAGAAGAGGACCGCATGGATGGTACTTTAGTGTGGCTTTTACTGCCGACTCTGTTTCGTGATGCCATCGCCTTCGCGAAGTCGTGTCCGGTATACCAGAGAATGGGAGGAACCGTTGGGTCCAAGGATGAGATTCCGATGTAGCCTGTCATCATTTGTGATGTCTTTGACGCCTGGGGCATCGATTTCATGGGCCCATTCCCTGTTAGCCACGGTTTCGAATATATCCTTCTTGTAGTAGATTATCTATCCAGATGGGTGGAGGCTATCCCGACCCGAGCCGCAGACAGCAGGACTGTTTGTAAATTCATCAGAGATCACATAATCTCTAGGTTCAGGATCCCTAAAATGATGATATCAGATGGGGGTAGCTACTTTGTGAATCGGGATGTGAAGAAACTCTTGAAGGACTACAACATCGAACACCGTGTCGCTAGCCCTAACCACCCACAAACCAATGGTATGGCTGAGGTGTCAAATAGGGAGGTGAAAACTATATTGCAAAAGCTTGTCTGCCCAGACAGGAAGGACTGGCCTCAGATCTTGGATCAAGTCCTCTGGGCGTATCAGACAGCTTACAAGACACCGTTAGGCACCTCCCCGTTCCGAATGGTATTCGGAAAGCCGTGCCATTTGCCAGCAGAGTTAGTGCACTAATCAAAATGGGCAATTAAGAAGGTTAACTGGAACGCATACCTTAGGAAGAAGTAGAGAGACATGGATCTGAATGAGCTTGTGGAAGTCAGAAACCGTGCATATGACCACAGTTTGGTGTACAAGGACAAGGTGAAGCGTTGGCATGATAGATATATCAGACGAAAGACCTTTGTTCCTGGACAGAAGGTATGGTTGTTTAATGCTAGGCTGAAGATCTTCCAAGGCAAGTTAAAGTCCAAGTGGACAGGCCCATTTGTCATCTGTACGGTGCATGATAGTGGATGTGTCGAGATCTCAGATCTCGCAGATGACGCACCGATATTCCTAGTGAACGGACAACTGTTGAAGCAATTCGTCGAATTCAATGAGCAGTTAGTCCATGTTGAGGAGATTATATTCATGCGTGAGACAGATTCAGCAGATACACCTAGAGTCGCGCATGAGACCTTGCAGCAGTGAGCTCCTGCCATCGGCAGCATCTTGAAAGATTCAGACCGACTCATTTGTATATATCATCATTCTTGTACATCCTATCCTCTCTCCCACGCGACTCTAGTAACCCATCCCCGCCTCATCAGATCACTATCTTCGACTATACTTAGGATGACCAGATCCTAAGTATAGGGGGGAGGAGTCACTTGAGTCGGTTCTTTGTACATTCTCCAGATCACATTGGTCCTCATACTCACTTCCGTCCTATACTTAGGCTTACCTGAGCCTAAGTATAGGGGGGATCGATGCGCGCATAGTATATTCATCCACTTCTCTCCTTGACCTCGTTCCCCCCACTTTTTGACTTTCTTCTACACTTAGGCTGCCAGAGCCTAAGTATAGGGGGGCCGGTCGATTTCTATACATTTTCATTTCTCTTTAGCTCTCTTACGCTTAGCACGAGCTATGTCTTTTTCCTCGCTCTTCGTGCTCTGAGGACATAGCACACACTAAGTATAGGGGGGCGTGTATGTATTACATATATACTTTACCCATAGCTCGTACTTTCGCGTATTTTTGTATACATTTTACAATAATTACGGGTGGGTAAAAATTGAAAAAAATGTGTATATACTTTGTAAAATAGGAGGTATACCAATAAAAAAATGAAAATAAAAATAGGCTTCTTATTTATTCTTGCATATCATCTCTGCATCTGAAAAGAAAAGAAAAAGAGTCTTGCATTTTCATTCATCTTCATAGCATGACATATGCATCTCATCTGCATATCTTGCATATGCAAGGTGGAAAGCTAGTGGGTTCTGAACCAAGTTATAAGTAGATATTGAGGATGGACTTGATTTGACCTTAATCCACCTAATTTCAGAGGAACCTTATAGGAACTGGAGTTAAGATTTCTCAGGTCAAGTGACTTAATTCTTTGAGTCCGCAAGTCTATGTTCACATGTCATCTTGATTAGTCTAAGTAGAATATCTCGTGCATACGCATGATTCTTTTAGATAATGACCTAACTTGGACAAGCACTATGCACGTAGCTCTTCATTGATGAGGTGGTGAGGAGGTAGAATCCTTTAGCTTGGAGTAGCACACGGGTGGAAACATCCGTCCTCCTCTAGGGAGGGTAGTGCATCTCAACCTAGTCTGGTAGTATTGACATCTAAGGACGGGATGCTGTGGGTTGCAATAATGCTTCAAAAGAGGGATAGTCTACTGGCTCAAGAGGAAAAACACCTAATGTACATGCTGTACCTTTTATGAGTTCAAAAAAAAATGCAAAAACTCCAAAAAAAAATCAGACAGGTCCAAGAGAAAATAAAATACCTGTCTGAGTCTGTATATTAGCAAAGAAATGCAGCTGGATGACTTGGCTACACTGGTCAGGCATCCCGGGATAGGTAGCTACACTGACTACCGTCCATTCTTTTCTCTATCCCCTCCTCTTGGGTTGGTCGCACTTGAACTTAGAAGGGAATACCCCGCTCCTCGAGGAAAGAGTTACTGGACCAGGTTATTGAGTTACCTTGTTAGAGGAGGCTGGTTTCGAGTCATTTCTGATGTGGAGAGCTATATCTCACTTACACGGTACAAGTAAGAATCATAGTCATCAGAAATTTACGTTTGAGGATTTGTTCTGACCTGACTATTGAGTAGTCTTGAATAGAAGACTTGTGGAACTTGAAGTCTGTTACGTCTTAAGTTCACGTCCCAATAAGGTTCCGACACACAATTAATCCAAAGGTCGAGTCAAGCTCCATTTTCAACTTTAGTTCATGACTTTGGTATGGAACCCAAAATCATTTCACTCTTGCATTTCATTTAGTTGCTCAGGGACGAGTAAGGTTTAAGTATAGGGGGTTGATGAATCTGTGATCCATCACTCTAAAAGTTGAAAATAGAAGCTTGTCCCCGAATAAGTAGAGGCATATTTCCCTTTATAATGCATAAATAGCATTCAGACATGCATACATAAAACATGCATTTTAGCATTCCATTTGCATTTAAATAAGAAGCCAAAATCACTTGTAAAATGTCCACTCATAAAAATGAGCTCTCCCTTATACTATGTACACCTTAGTTAATAATATAAGGAAGAAAGCCAGGAATTCCCTTTGTAAAAGCACCAATAAAGCCCTAAAGCCCTTGGACCATAAAATGCCCATAGATTCCTCATACCAACTCCAAAATAGGTCTACTCACTTTCAGATTAATACATATTAAAAGACCTGTAAAATGAGACTAATTTCATCCAATTTGGAGCTCGTATGAAAAAGTTGGGGTTTTGGGCCTCCTTTTATACTATGTATATGTATATTTGTATCCCTATATTTTTTGTATCATATTTGACCCTATATCCATCTTTGGTCAACATGAAACTTGTATATCTCATCGAGATATACAACTTTCATGTTTTGAGTTTTTCCAAATTCGGCCTCCTCCGCTCCCTAAATTCATTTTTATTTTCAGCCAATCACAGCTAGCCATGTGGCGCCCTCTGGTTGCGCCACGAGGCCCGCCCCCCTTGACTCATCCGCCTGCGCTCTCAGCCGTTGGATCTCTATCCAGATCCAACGGTGGAGCCGCATCCACATACGCCTTTCTTTTTGACTGTCAGATCAGTCCCCCTTCCTCATCTGATCCGCTCGCTCATTCCGCTTCCACAACGCACCATGTGGCGCATGTTGCGCCCTTCGATCACGCACTCCATCCTTTCATCGCAGCCGTTTATCCAGCCTAACATCACGACCCTTCGATCATCCATAGATCTGATCTGAACCGTTAGCCAGCGCTGATCCCCTGTCGCGCCACGTGGCACACTCAGCACCCTTAGATCGCGTTGCCTTGACTTGATCTCAACCGCCCGCTTGCGCCTCGCCTTCGACGCGCCACGTGGTCCCATCACAACCCTTGATCAATGCACCCCAGATCAGATCCAAGCTGCCCCATCCCGCCTTCGTCTCCGTCGTTGGATCACAAGATCCAACGGTGAGGATCTCGTCTCCTACCTCCGGCACCCCTCTCTCCCACGATCTCGACCGTGCGCTGGAAGTTTGCCCTTTCTATTTTCGGTCGCACGCCAGCCACTCTCGTCCGCCACCAACGCCTCCACGATGATCCCCACTCATCCCTGATCCTTGCCAACTCCCTCACTCACCACCACTTCCACCATAGATGGTCCACGACCTCCTCGAACATCATCCCATCGCCAACCCTACCGAGACCTTCACCCTTTAAATACACCCTCTCCGGCCAACTTCAACCCTATCCGCCACCCCCGAGAGGTTCCTCGAGCTCAGCTAGACTGATTGGAGACAACAATCGTGAGTAACTTCAAGCGAAGACCAGGTTCTTCTCCGGCAAGATCCGCGGCGTCTCCGCCATGTCGCAGCCACTCCTCCGAGCAGCTGTTTGAGCTCAGGTTCTTACCGGCCCTTCGAGCGACGATCTGGACCTTGACTTCGAGCTCCAAACCCTAGGTAATGCCCTCCATCTCCGTTTGATCATCGTTCTGATTTTTTCCTTTTATTTCTCCGATTTTATTCGCCGTCCACATCCATCTTCACGCTCCGCTTCCACTTCGCCGAGCTCCGCGATGGAGCTCTCATCCTCACGCTACACTTTGCACCCTCCGACGACTTACTTCGCCCTCCATCAGCTCCAGCTCCGCCACTTGGGCGGAGCACCATCGCTGGAACCTCTTCCCTCCGCTTTAGGCCTCTCCACTTCATCCTCACCTCTCCACTAGCACGCACGAGCTTCGGCTATTCCCCCTAAACCCTGCAGGTACATGCTGTTCATTGATCGGAAGTTCACCGGAGTCACCCTCGAGCTTCATCGACAGCGACTTCCGACACGCCTCTCTCCTTCCCAGGACCACCGGACGCCTCGCCGCACCACCGCGCTTCTTCTGGGATCTCTCCGAGTCCCCGGAGAGCTTCACTAACACCTGGAAGGACGGGCGGAGCCAAGGCCTCGTCGCCGGAGCCCCACAATCTCCTCCGTAGGTGGCGGAGGACCATTGAGAGAGAAGCCCCAGCTACCGTTCGATCATCTCGATCGAACGGTCGACTTCACGCCACGTCTTCCATCATCCGGAGCTGCAGACAGCCGTAGCATCATCTGTGATCCCACGGACCTCAGCGAGCCACGCGTACAACATCTGGAGCAGCCTAGGATCCGTTGGATCTTTCTTGATCCAGCGGTCAGCATTCAGCCATGCCATTCCCTTCCGCGGTTTCCTAGCGCCATTGGATCTATCTAGTCTGACGGCCTCTGATCGCGCCACGCGTCTCCTTCCAGCAACCGTTGGATCATTATTGATCCAACGGTCTTCAGCACGCCACGTCGACGAAGTCCGAGCCTCTTCCCCAAACCTAGGCTCGGACCACCCGAGGCTAGCCGAGCCTTACTCCAGACCTCCATGAGCCCCCGAGCCAAGCCCCGAGCCTCCGAAGCCGCCCGAGCCTAGGCTGACCCACGTGAGGAGCACGTGCGGCCTGGGTATTTTGCACAGAGGCCCTGGGAGCTTTTCAAAAATCCATAAAGGTCCCTTTGAAGCAACCCCACGTGAGGAGCACGTGCCTAGTGGAGAAATTGCATTCCACCCCCACCATTATAGGTAATTGCATTTAAGTCCCTGTTAGCATGTTTCTTTTTATGTAATTTTATTTTCTATATTGCAAATACACCCCCATCTTTGCACGCATCCCTAGGTGTCATTTTGCATCATTTTGAAAATCTAAAAATTACATATTGTTGAGTAACTTGTCCTCTATCTGTTGTGACACTTGTCACATTTTTGTAATTGCAGTAGATTTTTAAATGAATTAATTGGTTGATTTCTGTGTTATTTTGCCTAGTTGGACCTTTTAATTGATAATTAATTCTCTGTAGCTCCAAAAATTCTAAAAAAATCACAGTAGCTCTAGGATAGATAACTCAACCTTGCATAAAAAATTTCATATCATTTTCACGCATATCGAGGCCTAAATAAATTCTTTAGTGAAATTTTTGGTTTTTTTAATAGGTTCATTTCACATTAAAATTAAGATTTGTCAATTTTCCTAGATTCCTTATCATTAGATCTATCGAGGATAATTTTTGTTCCTGAAAAAAATTTGATTTGATATTTATTAAAATTAAATTAGTGAAAATCACCCTGCCTGTATGTTTAATTCAGAGTAAATTCATTTAGTGTCTAAAAATCCCAAAAAAATTAAGGTAGCTTAATTTCATCATAATTCATCATCTGGCCAATTTTCATAATTTTTGGACTTCATTTGATACCTTAATTGAATTAACTTTAAATTGGCTTGATTGTTGCATGTGTCCTGCATAGAAAATAGAAAAAGATAAAAAAAATAATTCCTTGAAAAATCGAAGATTGGACTTTGCTATTAATTCATCTAAGGAGACAGATGCCTCCCTGAGTTCGACCTTGGACTTCACCAAGTAAAAAAAAATCTGCCACTTGAAATTAACTCGTATCTAATTTAAGTGGTTTTTGATATTCCCTCTCGTATCCGACTGCAACGAAACTGATAATTAATTTGGACATTAGTCTGACCGAATTAATATAGGGAGCGGGGGCGAACATCAGTAAGTACTTGTAGAGGTCGAATACAGGGAGAAAACAGTAGAAGGCAGGCAGAAAGATGCACAAAAGTTCTGTCTTTTATCTCTTATCCATGTTGTTGTTTTTGTGGGTTTTTAATTTGATATTTTTCATTTTTATTTTATTCATATTTTTTAATTCTGATGATTAATTTTCTGATTTTTATATTTTCTGATTTTTATATTTTTTATTAATTTTCTTTTGTAAACTATATAGCATTTATAAGGATTAATATATACAATATGTAGTAGTATATTTATAAATACTATTAAATATAGATAAAATTCAGAAAATAAATTGTTTTTAAGTTGTTACTATTTTCTTTTGATATTTTTCTGGAATTTTTGATATTTTTTATGTATTTTGAAAATAAAAATATCCCAAATAAGGGATAAAATAAAAACTCGAAATTGAATTGGATTTTAAAAATTGTAAATAAACTCAAAAATTATCCAAAACAATTTTAATATATATATATATATATTTATATAAATAAAATTATAAAATAAATAAATAAAAGATATTTTTAAATTTTTTAAAGAATTTTTTAGCTTTTATAAAAGAGTTTGAGGTTTTTAGATTTTTAGGATTTTTATTTTTCCATTTAAGTGAATTTTGGTCTGTAAGTAAATTAGCTCAAAATATATTAATTACATTTTTTTGGAATTTTTGAAGACATTTTAATATTTTTAGGTATTTTATAAGTTAGATATGGAATAAATAGGCTCCTTTTTAATTTTAATAAATAGATTAAATGCAAAAAATGCAAAGTGGACACGTGTCATGAAAGTATAATGCATGAAGCATCTAATCCTATTTTTGTGGATTTTTAAGAGCACATTAACTATATATAAAAATTATGGAAAATGCATAAAATTAAGTGTCCTAGTAGGGGCATAAATGTAATAAAAATAAACTACATGAGGCTCAGTACAAATATCCCAAAAATATTTAACGATAATTTATTTTATTGAACTTTTCAAAATACAAAAATTGTCAAAGGTATACATGCAAAATTTCCCAAGTCACGTGGGACTACATGTGACTCTAGGAGGGACCAAAGTGCAAATAAAGAAAGTTCGAGGGTCCATTTACAAAGTGTCCATTTTATTTACAATGCTATATTTTCTTTACAAAACTAAATAAAAAATAAAAAATGGGGCTTGATATGCAATTTACCCCATAAGGCTCTGGATCGGACAGTTGACATGTGCCACATAACCACGTAGCGCTCATCCAACAGCTAATTCCGGTTTGCAGACCGACGACGAAGATTAGATCGACTCAAGCGATCCAATGGCTGGAGCATCGTGTGATCCAATGGCTGAAATTCGATCTGGGGCACCTCCCAGATGGCATCTGCTCTCCATGAAGAATAATGAAGAAGGGCTTCTTCCCCGAGCTTCGTCCTCGATTTCCTCCCTCATCCGATGGCTTCCAGCGATGGCGTTTGGCTCAAAACATCTGGGGGAGTGGTTCACATCTGTTGACGGTCGTGAGGAGAACCAGGAGTCCAAGGAGCGGCGTGGCGAGCTACGCGAAGAATGGAGCTCCAGGAACCTGCAGGTTGACTTGATTCGAGCTCAGAAGGGCTCCGTTGGGTGCTTGTCCTGCACAGAAAGGAATAGTGGCTCGAGGGGGTGCTCCTTGACCAGGCTTCAAGCTGAAGTGTGTGAGAAACGAGGTGTGCAACGATGCTCCGGCACGGGGTGGTGGTTTTGGCTTCGGTTCGCAGGACCACACGGTTCTGGTTGGTCTAAGGTGGCTAGGAGGTGGAGAAAATGATGAGGAACGAAATGAGATGGAATGGGGGGGTCGGAGACAGGTGTTGAATAGTGGAACATGGCCGGAGCTCTAGAGCTCCGGTGAGGGTAGCTAGGTTAATTAACTCACTAAAATACAAAATTAAACGCATCAAATTAATCCTAACACTAATTCTAGGCGAATTAAATGAAATGTCATAGCTCTTACCTAGCGTTTGTCCAAGTCGAAGAGGTCATCATCGTGGTCGGCCTAGGTGCACTTCCTCCTCCTCCAGCCGCTGTGGAAGCTCAGGGGACTCCCCCTATCATGGGGATACATGCTAGGCCGAGTTCCAGGGGCGCAAAGGCTCAGAGAGTGACCAAAATTGAGTAGATGAGAAGAAGAAAATATTTATAAACAAGTGCGGCACCCTTATTGACTGGGCGAAATCAATGAATTGGTGCTATGTACAGGGATTCCAGGATCCTGGCGAGATTCTAGGATGATCAGAGAGCATTTCTCATGAAGGGATCGGGGACAGATGATGGATTGATCATGCAAGAAAATGGCAAGAAAATTGAGTAAAATACAGATCTGACGTGCAGAAGCTTGGATGGGACAATTGACCAGAGGTCAACGGTCCAAGCTCTACCATTGTCCATGTAGACCCGCTACAATACAAAATTACAAATTTATTTGAAACTAAATATTTAAAAATAGTAAATGATTTTATTAATTTTTACATATAAAATAAAAAATGTTTAATTAATATTTTATTATAATTTTTATTTAATTTTTTAGTTTTAGTTATTAGTAGTTAATTTCTAATGGTGTATTTATATGTATATTCATCTATATATTTGCTATTTTATTTTTATTTTATATATTTAATTTTATTATTTTATTCTATTATTTTACATATTAAAAAATATTTTTTAAGTATAAATATATTTCTATTTTATTTTTATGAGGTTATTTGTATACTTAAATAAATAGATATGTATATTTGATAGGTATGTTTATATGTATATTACCTATGTTTTATTCACACCATTTTATTTGAATGAGTTTAATTGGATTTTATTTTGGTTTTATATTTTTAATAGAATATGAATAATATTTACAATATTATAAAAATATAAAGAATAAGGATAAAAGAATAAAATCCATTTTTTTATATACATATATAACATAGGTATTTTGTCTATGTATTCTCATAGACTTATTTTATTTTACATTTTCCTTTTGGTTTCCTTTTGGTTTGAATATGCACATGTGTTATGATTAGTACTTACAAAAATATAAAAAATATAAATTTGGAAAAATAATGGATAATGAATAAATTGAATATTTTAATCAGTATAATATACAATGAGGGTAAAAACCTAACTTTCACACAGTAACTCCAAAAAACACGATACCACCACCATTAAATTGCTTGTGAAAAGTTATATACAATAGAGTGTGATTTTGATATGTTTTGAGTTTTTATTTAAAATATATGGGTCTGTGAAGTTGGGTTTCTGGCTTTTTATTTTGTGCATAATATGAACATTGTATATTAATTTTGTATAAACTCAATTTTGTTTTCTTAATTTACATTATTATCTACAACTTTTATGTTCAAAGTTTCTTCATTTGATGAATAAATAATAAAGAATAAAATATGTGTCAAAACTGAATAAATAATGCATACAAAAATTAGGTTTTTATTCTATTTTTGGCCCTTATCTCCCCTACTTTATTCCTTGCCACCAACTCAATTCTTGACTTGGTCTCAGGGTTTAGTGTTATAAACTATTTTCAATAATTTATTCCTTTTTCTTTTCTTCTCTTTATTCTATAATTTTAGCATTAAAAACCTTATTTTGTACGCAATAAATACAATAAAAAGTGAATTCTATTATGCACAAATTGATGCTATTTACATGCATTAGCTAGGGGTTTTAAGGCCAAAATTGTAGAATAAAGGGGATGAAATGGAGATTCATCACCTCCCTATACTTGCATTTGCTGGTCCCTAGCAAACACTTATGTAATAAGTACAAAAAGAATAAAGAAGAAAAGAAAAAGAAAAAATAAATGGAATTGATTTCAATAGTTAAACTTGTCAGAACAAAATCAAAGTTTGCAGCTAAGGTTAGACCATGATATGAAAATGTGTGTGGAACCTGGTCGAGAACCAAATTTAAAACACAGCAGCCTCCGACAATCATTGAACTCGGTTCAAACCACCTTAATAGCCATGTCAGAACTAGCCTACATCATACGCAAACCTTTATGACTATGAAACTAACTTGTACGGTGTAAGTGATAGTGGCTCTCCCCAACTGAAATGACAAAGGAACTGACTTCTCCAGAATGACAACCCAATGATTCCCCAATCCAACACTCTGTCCTCGAGGAGCGGGGTATTCCCTTCTAAGTTCAAGTGGCATCCAACTCAAGAGGAGGAGGTTAATAAAAAAATGGACGGTATCCAGTGTAGCTACCTATCCTGGGATGCTTGACCAGTGTAGTTAAGTCATCCAACTGCAGGATCACAAGGTATAACTTTGATGCTCAAGCTTGCTTATTTTCTATACAACATATATACATACTCCGACAGGCATTTTATTTCAATCAGGCCTGTCCACTTTTTTGGAGTTTCTTTTTTTTGAAATACTATTTACATCAGCATTTACATAAGGAGTTTTTCCACTTGAGCCAGAAGACTATCCCTATTTTGAAGCTTCCAACCCACACTCTCCTATCTTTAGACTTCAGGGTAACTAGACTGGGTTGGGGTGCACTTCCCTCCCTAGATGAGGATGAATGTGTCCACTCATGTGCATCTCAGACCAACAAATCCAACCCCATCACCACTCCAACTGAGTTGAGCCAAGTGAAAGGTGCAAGTGTCCAAGTTAGGTCATGACCGATAAGAGTCAAGCGTGCATCTTTGAAAAGATCAAGTTAGCCAGTTTAGGTGACTTGAACCCAACCCTAAGTCTCAAAGAATTAAGTCCTCATGGACCTGAAGTACCTTAAACTAGTTCCCATAAGGTTCCAGTGCAATTAGGTGCAGCAAGGTCCAGCTAAGCTCTAATCTTCGACTTTATTGGACCAGTTCAATCATCAAGCTCAATCAAAGAATATGAATGCTATGCAAATGCTATGTACAATGCAGAAAGAATGATGTAATTTTTCAAAGAATTAAAAATGAAAAGAATTTTTACACAACGAATTTTGCAAAAAAAGAATTTTTGCAAAAGAAATATAAAATATATACAACTATTTACATGGATGTGCCACTTTTTATTTATTTACAATGGTTAAAAAAATTTATATGTTTAAATGTTACATTTATAGGTATATATACAATTGATAAAGAATTTTATTCTCATTTATAATTATATACACATTTTATTATTTTAATGATGCATTTTTTCCTTGATTTTATTTGAAAACTATAGTACACAATAATATTTGCAAACATTTACAAACATTTGAAAGACATTTTGCAATGATTTTTCAAACAATATATATATACATTTTTTAGAAATAATTTTACAAAACATATTCAAAATCACTTGCAAATAGGTTTTCAAAACTTTTACTTCACACAAAGAAAAAAATTTTTGCAATCAAGATATTTTTACAAAAGTTGAAAAACATTTCACAAAAAGTTTTTTTCCAACCGGGTCAAACCATTTTTCATATCATTTTGCAAAAAAATATTTTTAACCTGATTTATTAATCAATATATACAAAAAGAATTTAAGGAATAAAAAGCATTATTAAATGATGTTTAATGAATTATATATGTATATAGAGTATTTTTAGTCATATTTATTAATAATAATACGAAAGTACGAGTTATAGCTAAAGTATATACATAGTATATATGACCCCCCTATACTTAGCATGAGCTATGTCCTCATAGATCAAAGAGAACGAGAAGACATAACTCGTACTATGTATAGAAAAGCCTATACTACAATGCCTGAAGAAGGAATGAAAGAATGGATCGACAAAAGAATAAGAAGGTGATCGACCCCCCTATACTTAAGACCAAATTATCCTTAGTATAACAGGCTGTACACAAAGAAGGGAGGGTCAAGGGTGGGAATAAATCAATAAAAATAAACAGATCACAACTCGGGCTGTCTCTACCTATACTTAGGACAAAGTACACCCTAAGTACATAAAACTAACATAAAGGGGCGACATCTTTTTTGTAGAAAATGAAAAATGAAAATGAAAAGAAGACAAGAAGAAGGGAAGAAGAGTAAAAAATATACATATAGATGAAAAAGATTGTAGAGAATGTACGCATCATTCCCCCTATACATAGGGTAAAAGATCCCTGCGTATAAGCAACGACAGGAGTGATGAAACAGGGCGGAGAAAGAACAACACGGTGTGTACCCCCTATACTTAGGACAAGGTACGCCCTAAGTACATGCATAAAGATGTGGCGAAAGATATGGGGTTCATAATTACATACAAGAGACAGAATGGAAAACACATATATATACATAAGGGTATAGACTCGTAAAGTACATGACGATATCCGACAAGTGAATACCATGCTCTTGTCATCATCTCCCTGTGAGAACTGTGACGCAGTCAGAAGGTGAAAAGACACACGGGTATGCAATTAAGTTGGTGTCGGCTACTGGGGAAAATAAATTGAAAGGTGAGACCGGGTTCAGTAGCGGTGAGGAGAGCATCGGCTCATAAGGAAAGAATGAGTGAGAAGAGCCAATACTGTGAGACTTGGAGGAAGAAAGAATAGTACAGACTCCTCCAAGTTAACCAGAGTCTCAAAACGATATGAAAGGTGGAAAACATGAGTCTTTCTTAATGTCGCGCCGGGATGTCCGGTGGTCATAAAGTCAGAACGTCAGGAACACATCGAACACCACAAGACATGGCTCAACCCTGCGAGGGTTGTCAAGGTGAATGGACTCCGAGGAGTCAGATCCATCAGATGGATCAAGAGAAGCAGCCTCGGTAGGCGATAACTCGGCTACCAGCAGAAGAGGCCGACGGAACTAGAAAATGTGATAGCGTCCCGCAGATAACCCTCAGGGAATGTGCTACCAACTAAGTATCGAATAATTAGAGAAAAATAGATCTTCCTTACGAGGACCGTCAAGGAGAGCGGACTTAAAGGCATCCATTCATATGGGTCCCTGGATCCAATGAGTCAGATACACTGCATGGCAGTGGGACTGAAAGATAAAATAGACGAGTCGGTTCCGTACTCCAACAAATAGGAGACATAATCAGCAAGGAGGATCGAATGTAAAGGAAGTGTCGCATCTTCCCACAGATATTCCTCGAGAAGTAGTGCAAGCTAAGCAGAGAATAGTTAGATCAGATCCCATCCTTGCAAGGGTTGTCAAGGAGGGAAGACTCTCAGGAGTCAGTTAGAACGATCTCGGTAGACGACAGATCGGCTACCTAGTAGAGGAGACCGCATATCTTGCAAGGTGTTAGAGTCTCTCGCAGATAACCCTCGGAGAGCACTATGAGTTGGGCACAGAAGAATCAGAAATGTGGGGCTCATCCTTGTGAGGACCGTCAAGGAGAGTTAAGTCAAAGGAGCCAGGGAGACTGGCCTCGTGCACCGACAGATCGGGTGCACAATCAGCAGGGAGGCCAAACAGTCAAATCAGATGATGTGGTTTCGGGCTCCGACAAGGTGGAGTCATAGTCAGTGAATGAAACTGATTGTAGAGAATGTGTTTCATCCTCCCGCAGATAGTCCTCGGGGAGGTATGCAAACTAGGTCAATCAAAACATGGAATTACTGGCAACACATCTCAGGTCCTCAAAAGCAATCAATCAATTAACATGAGGGCATAAGATCAAGTGAGGGATAGATAATCAGGTCAATCAAATTACATCCCTCAAGTCAATCCAATCAGCTGAGCTGGCAAGAAATATAAGCAGAAATCCTCAAAGTGCCATAGGTGGATGATAGTCAGGAGATCAAAGATGGCTCAGACAAGTAGATGAGTGAAATATGTGGTTTCCTCACACCATCGCTCTGAGGTCCGAATCAGAATAGTCAATCAATCCTCAAAATTAAGATGGTTGAGACCGAAAAATAGATTGACCAGTCATAGCTAATGATATCATCATCATCAAATCATCAAAAAATGTCACATCGTCGATCCGGTGTGCATGATAAAAAATCCTCAAATAATAATCACACCTAATGATCGTGCATCATGAAGTACCCAATAAGCTCTTATGCACATATCGGAAGGAAAATCCACCAAGAGTAGGATATCAATCTCAACATCCTCAAAAGGTGCCCGACTTACTCCAATAATCAATGTGAGTCAAAATCCTCGATGCGAGCTATATCTGTAAGCGTAGAAATCCCGGATAGAATAAAGAATGATACAGAGGTGCATGGGGAGGGTGGGTGAGATGAAGGTGGACACAATGAAAATTGTATTTCAAGGAGAGGGTCTCCTCGAACCGGACCAGATGTGGGTGATATGGGCAAGGAGAGAAGCCGCAAAATCCGGGTAAGAAGGTGAAGCTTAAGACCCAATATCACGTCTCGATGCAAATGAGTGGATATATGTATAAGAGACGTAGAGAGACTCAAAGTTGAAAAAGGATGACTCACACGGATGGGATTGATAACTCTAAGAGAGATGAAAATGTAAAAGGACTCCAAGTCACAATCAATACACAAAGCAACCCCCGATTGACCTACTCAACACAGTGAAGACCAAGATGTGGCCATTTGTCTTTTCTATTTTAGAGTTAGGTGATCATCACAAAGTTGTACACACTGAGGACAGGCTTGGGATTTGGATACTAATCCTTAGCATGTACGTAGGAATAAAATACACATACAAGGAGGGGGTTGCTCTTCCCAAGACAAGGAATCCATTACATTTTATTTTAGGTATCAAGTAGAGTTAGTAGTCCCGCTTTTATTTAGATTATAACTTTTTTCTTTTTTTTGTTATCTTTCAATGCACGTGCCTAACGGGGTTTCCAATTCCATTTAGTTTCCTAGGTGAGCAAAATCAAAGGGAGAAGGTCGGAAAAGCCATGCAAGTCAGAAATCGATGATACATGCAAAGTCAGAAGACTTACAGTGCTTCCCATCTCTCTCCATGCGGGATACACGACAGATTTGAAAACCTATGCTACATGAAATGCAATCTGATGAAACCTCCCTTGATATAGAAATTACTATTATCGTGAAGAACCACATGCTAAATATCTAGAGATGAGATTTTAAAAAGTCTGGTATCTGAAGTGCATCGATGTCCGCAACAGCGGATCCTGCAAGCGCTGTATAACACTTCTCTCGGAGCTCGATCTCAAATCCAAATAAATAACAATTATTATTTGACTAAGTCCAAGCACACTTTTATAGGTACATTCAAATATATTAGGGTCTTTGGACCTTAATCTAAGAGCAAGCAATTTCCTAAACTAGGGCTCATTCACACAAAATAATAAGAATAAAATAAAAAGCAAAAAAGTGTCAAAAATCATCGAGGCCCTCGAGGGAACAATCCCTGGGCACTGGACCTCAGGAAGTCAGAGTGTCTGAGAGTCATGTATTGTTACATGCCTCACTCTCTTATGATTCCATGATTCATTAACATTTCTGTCGCATTTTGTCTTAAAACCCTTAACAAAATCATATAAATATTCATTAATTTCTATCTTTTAACAAAACCCCATTCATGAATAAAAATGCACTTTTATGCATCAAGAACATGTAAACAAATAAAAGAATAAAAATAAAGAAAAGAAGGCAGATAGTAAATATGTATATATATGTACAATATGACTCAGAAAATATAAATATAGATGTAAGATATATTTATATAACCTAACCCCCGAGACCAAGTCAGCATGGATTGGTCGACAAATCAAAAAGTAGGGGGAGATAAGGAAAGAAAACCATAAAAAAATAATTAAATGTATACTCTACTCCAACAAATTCTTTTCCTAATTATTTCTAAGAATATATATAAAAATATAAAAATAAGTTAAAAATATTATCTTGTATATATGCCAAGAAATCTAACTTTTAATTTGTCAAATTCTCAACTTCCAAACATCATAACTTCCTCATATGAACTCCAATTTCACTCTACTCACAATTAAAATTCATAAAATAATATTCTCTAATTAATGGATGTGGCTTTCCTAAAATCGGAGCCCTTTTGCAAAAAAAAAGTCGATTTGGGTGGGACCTAATGACAAAAGGGTTTCTGGGCTATTTAATTTCATTCGAACACACTATTTATAGTTTTATTAATTTTATAATTTCTAATTATTTTTATGATCTTGTATTTTTACTATGATTTATTTCAGAATTTTTAGAGCTAATTTATTATTATAATAAAATCCAAAACCCTAAATTATAGATGAAAATGAACTATATGACTTATACATGTATTTCTTAATATATCTAAAGTAAATTATTAAAATCCACAAAAATTCACAAATGCATTACTTATTATTCTAATAATTAAGAAAATATAAAATTAATATATAATTACTTATTTATAGAATTAAAAATTCAATACCTATTTATTGAGTATTTTTTATACTTATTTATTAAGATAATATTTATATTTCGAATAATATTTATTATTTAGAAACATTAATTATACCATAACTTAGATAATTTAATTATCTATATTTTTCGTTTTTATACGTATTTAAAATAATGTCATTTATTATTTATTACATAATTTATAAGTATTTTAAACATCTGGCCAACCAGGTGGAGACACGTGTCAGCGTTTCAGCACCTGGTGCAGACTCTGTTCCACCGGCCATTCTTCAACCAATTCTCCCGCTCCACTTCTAACTTCCATGATCAATCTTAAACTTTCATCCTCTTCCCCTAACAACCCTAATTCATGCCAACCCTTCGATCCATCTAACAAACTCTTCGATTCATCTATAAAAGTTCATAAATCTAGCGCATTCCAACCAGACTTCTCCAACTACCAAAACCCTCCAGTTCCAATACCGACCAACCTTCTTCCAAGCCCCATGCTGGCTGACTACGGTGGTGAGAGCGTCCATCAGCCGCCCCGCATGGAAAATGATCGTCGGAAGAGAAGCTCCAGGGCAACCACTCGCCTTACATCACCGCCCAAAGCCGCGTCCAGCTCCGTCAAGGATCGACCGTCGAGCCATTATCAGAGGTAATATACCTCTCTTCCCAGATCTAATCCTCCACCTTTGTTTTCATTTCTTGAAGATTGTGTCGTGTTTAGCTACATTAATCACGTAATTAGTTTGGTTGATCATCGTAATTAGACGCTATATCTTTTATTTTCTCAAAACGACATAGAATCAAACCAAAAATCATTCTCACATCTCTCCCATTTATACGACTTTCTTCATTCATTCTGGAAACACCATCTTTGATCTTGCAACTCTTATAATCTTTGGACGATTTCTCCTCAAATCGAGCACAAATTCATTACGTTGCAGGTTCAACTTTCATTGGTCACAAAAAACAAGGTTATCTGGAGCAAGAAATCCAATGCAATTTCAAATTGAAGAACGTGCAAACTCGTTATCATCTTCTAGGATCAGTTGAGATGTGAACTTCATTGACGGATAACCATCGACTTCCGCTGCCTACGAAGGAGCACCACCGCGGGCGAGCTCAAGGGGTTAAGGAGTCACCCCTCTAGCCCCGCCGGAGAACCTAGACCATTATCGTTCATCGGAGAAAATTAAGAGACGAAGGCCCCGTCGTCAGTCGCGCGTTAGAGCTCAAAAACGACAAGAACACAAGGATGCACAGGTGTGCGACACATGTCCCTTCATCGACGGTTCAGATCGCACGCCGCCTTCTAATCCTGACCATTCAATCTGAAAAGGTGGAGAATTTGCATACTTAATCCAGTCAAGTTCCTGATATTCAGATGCGCCCCAACAAGTTTCCAGAAATTGAATTTAGGTTCCTGCGTAGGGACCTAAATTCAATTCCTTTAATTTTCTTTTCATTTCAGTTCTCATAGGGACCTTTCTGTAATAAAAACAATAACTTTTCTTTGCAGTTATACTCAAGGTTTGTAGGGGCTGTTTGGACCTTAAATTTTCCATATTTTTCCGCGATTTGTTTAGGGTAGCTTGATAACTACCCAAGACATTTTTTTGTTATATTTCAAACATTTTTCGTCGCTTCATTTTGTTGATTTGATTTTCGACATCTCGAGTTAGTTATGAGCCGGATTTCTTATCAATTTCTTTCTTTGTAAAATCAAGAATGAAAGAGGATTTTCCTGGAATTCTTTCCTTGTCTAAAAAACCATAGTTTTAATATTCTGCCTCCTTGAGTTCGACCAAGGTACACTCACCTGGTAAAATAATTAGTGAACGATAAAATAGGAGAAAAAAGCCGATTTATCTCTCTCTTGTATTTTATCGTAATTTTGTTTGGTCAACGCAGTTCCCTCTCTACATCTTTCTCTCTACACCGATAATCTTCTAACCGCAAGTCGGAACCGCGTTATCAAAATGGTGTCGTTGCCGAGGAGGCATTATTTCTAAAACTATTTTTGACCCGATTTTCTCTCATATTCTTTATTTTACAAATATTGTTTTCTTTTGGTTTTTGATTTACGGATTTTTTTGGTTTTTACGGTTTTTCATGTTTCTTTGAATTTTTTGTTTAAGGTTTTTTGTGTATTTTGTTCTTTCATAACTAATCTTTGAAGGGCCTATAGGTTCAGTCGGCTTCCTCAGAAGACGAAGTAGTTGAAAGTGTAGAGACCGAGATTTTCGGTTACTGAGGGCAGGATTAGTTAGGGTCTGTGTTGTATTTTCTTCTTTTATTTTTGTAAAAAAGGGCACTTGCCCGTGTTTTCATTTTATTTAGAAAGGGGCCCCATAAGGGCATCCCGACTTGTACCTCCCCTCCCCTTTTTCTCGAGGTTTGATACACCAAGTGCCGTGCATTCGGGATATCAAAGCACCCACAGTGGTTTTTCTCGTATCGTCGGTTTTCCGCAGCTTTTACGAGGCTAGGTGCATGCTTAGGTGTCTTCGTTTTTTTTCCTATCTGATTGCACCTTCGTAGTTAGTCTTAGGACTCGCAACTTATGTGCATGATTTTATGATTTCTAATAAAAGAAGACATTCGTTAGAGGCTTGTCTGAAAAAATACAAAAAAATAAAACCAAAAATAAAATCAGGATTGCTTAAGTATCTGACATAAAATAAACATAAGGATCAAGTGATTTGGTAGAGTAATCCCTGCACAGGTACTTCTCAGAGTTTACGAGTGAAAGACAATCCTTAAGGATAGAGCCAAAGTCTGTATTTCTTTCAAAATACTACTTAGTCTATACACCTAATCACTGCTTTTCAGTGGGTACGCTCGGGTAGTCGGAAACGAACCGAGTTTACTTAGCAGAGTGGGGGGTTTAGAGGACACTGCGTAAGTCTCCATCCTCAAGTAACACGGGTAGCCAGAAACGGTCCGTACTTACCCCCATACTGGCTGAGAGCAAGTGGTTTTCTGTAAAGACTCGGGACAGTATTACGGGGAAACTTCAGGCACCTATCAACTCACATTAATCGGAGAATATACTTGTATGCTAATACAATCCTAAAACCGACAAGATAAACGACCGAACTCTTACAGTCATCATCGGGTTGTGTTGGTGAATATGAGGTTTGCTTTGTGTTTGCTTGTAGGGCATGAGTTACCGCAGCTTTTACGCATTTCTCATCTTTCTTGAATTGATAATTGTGCTCTCCTGATCAATCTCTTGACATCGAAGATGACAACTCGACTACTATTTTGTTCAAGACTCCGTGAGCCCTCGATCTTTCACGTCCGTCGCACATCTTCACAGACTCGGGATGACCCTCATCCTGAGTTGGTCCCATCTGATTTCGAGGAGAGTCAGACCCAGACTCCCTCACCTCCCGGCCAGTCTTTTGAGGCAAACCCTTTCCTCAATCTATCGACACTTTCTCCAGCTGATTTTTCGCTAAGTTCTGATGGGAAGTTCTCTTTCACAAAAGATTTGAAGCACATGGCTTGAGGAAAAGGTCCAACAGGGGATAGGACAGCTGAGGAGCACCATACTGATGGAAGACCGGATCCAACCGTAGATATAACAATCGGGATTCTCGATACATTACAACAGATGAACATACAGATTCAAGAACAATTCAAAATTCAGAATGAGTTGCCAACTGAGATAGCCGTGCTGAGAGCAGGAGTCGGGAACCCTTTACCGCCTGCAGTGGTTCCCGCCACTTTACGAGATGAGTATGACCTAGGAGCGTGAACGCTACATCATTGGATTCGGCTACCTCCGAATCAAGGGCCAAACGAGCTGAGACCATCCTTCATCTCTTTGCTTCCTAAGTTTTATGGGAATGCTACAGAGGAGCCGTTTACCTTTCTGCAGCAGTTCGAGATGATTTGTGGTACAACGAGCTATCCAAGAGTTACGCAAGAGGCTGTTCGCCTCAAAGCCTTTCCCTTCTCCTTAGAAGATAAGGAGCTTTACTGGTTGAGTCACTTAGGAAGGGAAATTTCTACATGGGACGATTTGAAGTCCACATTACTACGTAAGTATTTTTATCTGGGAAGTACGAACATTATGAGGAGTCAGATCTCCAACTTCACGCAATTACTGAATGAATCTTTCCATGAGGCATGGGATCGATTCAAGGATCTTACGGAGAATGCCCGCATCATGAGATACCAATGAAGGTGCTTGTACAAAATTACTTTGGAGGACTCGAGCCGGACATTGAAGGGCTGGTGAGTGCCACTTGTGGCGGTAGTTATCTGAATAAGGATGCCGAGTTAGTCTAATCCATCTTCGAAGGGATGGAGGAAAATTCGAGAGCTGCCGACTCTACTCGGGCATTCCAGAAGGCCCCTCAGCCACTACATCATCGAGAGCATCATAAGGTGGCAAATATTTCAGAGTCTGAATCGAATACCAACATGGGTTTTATTAGCAAAAAGTTAATGTTGGTATGTGATTCAGAAGCAAGTTCAGGACTTACAGCCGCTGCGAGAGTTGGAGAAACTCTCATCTCTGCCTCAGCAGTTAAGTGATCTTACAAAAAAGGTATCAGAGCAACAACTTCAATGTTAGCAGGCTCAATCTTTTTTGACTTCACAACCTGCACGGAGGTCTTTACCCGCTCCACCCACCCGATAGATACATTTCGTCCAGAGCGAGCCAGAGACTCTGCAGATTGATTGGCATGAGGACCAGTCTCATGTCAATCCCGATTAGATCACTAGTTCTGTGGACATGGATGTTGAGCCTCAATCCACTCTTGAGATCAATGGAATTTGGTATACTTTGATTCAGCAACCGAGCATACCTCATCGTCATCAACAGCAGTATAGTCATCCGTAGCATGGACGTCCACACTTTCAGCACCGACAACATTACATGCAGCAGCAGTCTCACCATCATGCATATCAGAGGCCACATTCTTTTCAGTATCCTGCTAATCATTTACAGACATATCACTATCAATAGCAACAGTAGTCTTCCTTTACACCTCAGAGATCTTCTCAGCCTTACACCTCACAACAACACACGCCAAGGCAGGAGAGAGTAAAGCCAAGGTCACCACACAGAATCAGAGATGTCTTCACATACCCTGGCACTGAATCAAATCATGGATATGTTGAGCACGCTTCAAACTACACGTAGAACCGAGATGGAGCAAGTTAACCATCGTCTAGATGAATTAACTGCGCAGAAGACCACTCTCCCAGCTCAGCCTCAGATGAACCGGAGCAACAAGAGGATGCTTCCAGATCTGGTAGAAACCACTACAAGTACTATCTCTTTTCCTAAATTTTTATCTAACTTCATTCATCTCAGGAGCGGTAGATCAACACAAGCACCTGATAGAGTAGAGGAGAGAGCACTTGATTATGAGCAAGAGTCAATCCATGATCAAACACATTCTGATGCTATGGAGGAGAACCATCACACTAATGAAGACCACCATGATGAGCAGAGAGAAGGGAGCGATGTCGAAATAGTTGACATGGACACATGCTAGTCACACGATGATATCACGCAAGACCATGCAGATACTCCCGAGAAAAAATGATTCTTCCTATGTTTTAGAGAGTTTTGTACATAATTATAAAACTCTCGATGTACAGGATGATTCTGATTTGAATAAAAAGTTTGATTTTGTCATTCCTGATATTGTTCCTTTTCCCGATGCCTTGTTTGGAAAAGGAAAGAAAACCACCAAAAAGAATGTTGTTACTCCAGAGACCGAGCGTTTATTGAAAGATCACATCTTTTTGAAGATCCCACTTCACGATACCTTGGATCACTTTCCTATGCTCAAGAATCAGTTGAAGAATCGATGTACCATTTGAAGGAAGAAGAGATCACAAGTTGAGAAGCATATATTGACCAAGGCAACTTTGTGTGTTACTCGGAACAAGGTACCCAAGAAGAAGAGAGATTCTGGAGCTCACTATGTCACTTGTCAGACTAAAGATGCTGCATTCCATCGTATTCTCTTAGATAATGGTTCCTCGATCAATTTGCTTCCATCCTCTTTGCTTGATAAGCTCAAGTTAGGTCCTTTCTACAAATCACGAGCAATACTTCAGTTTGCAGATCGATCTGTGAAGAGACCTAGAGGTGTCTGAGGAACATTATTGTAACCGTTCAAGGCTTGCAGTTTCTAGTGGACTTTACTATCCTAGACATGACATGCCCTACACAGGTACACCTTACTCCAATCATTCTCGGGAGGCCCTTTTTGCAGACAGCGAGAGCACTCTTTGATTATGATGCTTGGAGAGTGTCATTCTACACAGATAATGGAGAGATACACATTGAGATGGAGAGAGAATGTAGCAGTCCCAAATCAATATTGTCATTTATTTCAGAGGACACCAGTCTTGCAGACGATCGCCAGCACATAGATGAGACACAGTCACTTGATCTTGAGAGCATTTATTTTGATAACCACGATATCCTACACAAGGATATGGTAGAACACATGGTACCTAGTTCTTCAGATGATTGTTCACAAACATAGACCGATTCCATATCAGATTCAGGTGAGTAGTCACTTGTAGTAGACATCTTAGTGCCGCAGATTGAGAGTATACATATTACAGCACAAGAGTTAGTTGATTACATTTCATAGATCATACAGTCTATTCATCATAGAGAGTCGGATGGTGTGATGGTTACACATATAGACACCTTCTGTAGTCCGACTCTAGAGACGCGTATTTCAGTAAAGAGGCTCATGCCAAGTACAAGGTTCATTTGTAGAGGCAGCTCTACTCAGACAGCCGGAGATCAGTAAACACATAAAAAGCAGAAGATTCAGTAAGACCCTGGTTGAAGTGATCTACTTTGTACAGGACTCATGACTACTCTTCGACTTTATCTCACGCTGTGCAAAGACTTTTTGAGCCATTCGAATTTTGGATTTCACAACACTTGTACATTCTTCGTAAACCACAATTGTCCCCATTTTTGCTCGTCTTTTATGCTTAGATACCGGATCCTAAGTATAGGGGGGGACCGATTTCCCATTGATTAGCATTTTCTATTTTGTTCTTTTTCTTTTGTATATCCTTTCTTTTTTCAAAAATCACTGGTCCCCAATTTCTGGCTACACTCTTTTCTATACTTAGGATGCTTTATCCTAAGTATAGGGGGGACCAAGTGGTTTCGATGTTCTTGTTTTCTTTATTTCTCTTGTTCATTCGTTGTATATTCTTTTTTCTCAGTCACCTCATTTTTCCTCTTCCATTATACTTACGATGACTAGATCGTAAGTATAGGGGGGGTCGACTGACTTTTATTCTTTTATTCTTTTTTCACCCACTTTTACTTAGCACGAGTTATGTCCTCCTTTTTCTCTTTTGATGCTATGAGGACATAGCACAAGCTAAGTATAGGGGGGTGTGTATATATTGTATATATACTTTTGTCCATAATTCATTTATGTATTTTCTATATATATAAAATCCATAAAAAGTGGGTGAGGGTAATTTAAAATCCATTTACTTATCTATTACTTATAAAATCCTTGTAAATAAGTAAAATATGTCTAAAATCTGTATTTAAAAGACTTAAATTAAAATATGTATTTAATATGTATAATACTTATTTAAAATCCTAACTATTAAAATATGTGTAAAAATCATTTAATCCTGGTACAATTCTCTGTATATAAAATTTGTAAATTACATTAGATATTTAATTCAAATAAATTATATGTTGTAAAATTCTTATACAAATACTTGTTTATAAAAATCATAAAATCAATAAAAAATACAAAGTCCTAAAATTCATAAAAAAAATACAAAAGCCTTAAAATCCATAAAAATGAGTAAAATCCAGAAAATATACTTCACAAAAATATTGTCGCATTTGCATTCGCATTTTTCAGAATAAGTTTGATTTCTAGAACTAAGGATTGAATCTAGTCTAAAGGATGGAGCTTGATTATGACCTTTAACTTTCGTTGTAAGGAGCCTAGTTAGGATCTGGAATTTAGACTCTTCAGGTATTTGACTTAAATCTTTGGGTTCCATAAGACCATATTTGGGAAATCAACTCATATATGCTTAAGTATAACACTTGGTATCATCCATATAACTCTGCACTAGTGAACAAATCTTGGACACATGCACTTTGCACTTAGCTCAACTTGCATGGAGTTGGGAAGGGTCGTTAATCTTGGTAGTGTGTTTCTGTCCATGTCTTTGCAGCATTGACATCTAAAGACGGGAGAGATTGGGGTTGCGATAGTCGCTTCGGATGAGGGAAGGATCTGCTGACACATTTTTTCTAAGACCTCAAAAAAGGGACAAAACAAAAGATGCTATATCCGTCGAGGCACAAAAAGATGAATAAAGTGCAAGAAAAGTACAAAGCCAAATTAATGAAGAAGCCACCAAATACAAATACGACCACAATGGTCCAAGCTTCTACCAAAAATGCCTACACATATTAGTTGAGAATTAGCTACACTGGTTGAGCTTCACAAAGAGATGCGTCTACAATGGTCACACTCCAATTCTTTTCTCATTCTTCTACTTTCTCTCTATATTTGATTGTAGACATAGCATGAACTGACCTCAGAAGGGAACACCTCCCTCCCCGAGGAAAGAGTAGCTGGATGAGGAATCAATGGAAGTGTATAGCTAGGATGGAGGTTTTTTTCGCTTCTTTGAGCAGGAAGAGCTAAAACAATTTACACAATGTACAAATTGACTTCAAGGTTGATAGAGTTTGCGATATGAATAAGTCAGCCTGTACTAGCTGATGAGATGAACTTAAATAAGGATTTGTGAAACTTGAGGACTGTTGAGGATAAAATCCTAATCCTAGTTAAGGCTCCGACAAAATGCTTGTTTCAGGCCCGATCGAGCTCTGTCCTTTGTCTGTTCTCATGAGTTGGTTTAGGAAAACAAATTCATTCTAACTTTCTTTCTTTTTCACTTACTTTTCAAATAAGTGTTTGCTAAGGGACTAACAAAGTTTAAATATAGGGGGTTGATGAATCCATGATTCATTAACATTTCTATTGCATTTTGTCTTAAAACCCTTAACAAATACATATAAATACTGATTAATTTCCATCTTTTAACAAAACCCCATTCATGAATAAAAATGCACTTTTATGCATCAAAAACATGTAAATAAACAAAAGAATAAAAATAAAGAGAAGAAAAGAAGGCAGATTGTAAATATGTAAATATGTACAATATGGCTCAGAAAATATAAATATAGCTGTAAGATATATTTATATAACCTAACTCCCGAGACCTAGTCAGCATGGATTGGTCGACAAACCAACAAGTAGGGGGAGATAAGGAAAGAAAACCATAAAAAAATAATTAAAGTACACTCTACTCCAAAAAAATTCTTTTCCTAATTATTTCTAAGAATGTATATAAAAATATAAAAATAAATTTAAAATATTATCTTGTATATATGCCAAGAAATCCAACTTTTAATTTGTCAAATTCTCAACTTCTGATCATCATAACATCCTCATAGGAACTCCAATTTCACTCTACTCACCTTTAAAGTTAATAAAATAATATTCTCTAATTAATAGAGGTGGTTTTATTAAAATCGGAGTCCATTTGCAAAAAGTTGATTTTGGGACCAAATAACAAAAGGGTTTCTAGGCTATTTATTTTATTTAGAACACATTATTTATAGTTTTATTAATTTTATAATTTGTAATTAGTTTCATTATCTTGTATTTTCACTATGATTTATTTCAGAATTTTTAGAGCTTATTTATTATTTTAAAAAAATCCCAAACCCTAAATTATAGATGAATTTGAACTATATGACTTATACCTGTATTTATTAATATATCTAAACTAAATTATTAAAATCCACAAAAATTTAAAAAGGCATTATTTATTATTCTAATAATTAGGAAAATATAAAATTAATATATATCTACTTATTTATAGAAATAAAAATTCAATACCTATTTATTGAGTATTATTTATACTTATTTATTAATAAAATATTTACATTTCGAATAATATTTATTATTTTCAAAAACTAATTATACTATAATTAATATAAGTTAATTATATATTTTTCATTTTTATACCTATTTAAAATAATGTAATTTATTATTTATTACATAATTTATAAGTAATTTAAACATCTGACCAACCAGGTGCTGACACGTGTCAGCACCTGGTTCTTCTTCTCTAAAAAGCTTGTGCAGACTCTGTTCCACTGGTCGTTCTTCAAGCAATTCTCTCGCTCCACTTTTAACTTCCTTGATCAATCTTAAACCTTTCATCCTCCTCCCCTAACAACCCTAATTCATGCCAACCCTTCGATCCATCTAACAAACTCTTTGATTCATCTATAAAAGTTCATAAATCTGGCGCATTCAAACCGGACTTCTCCAACTACCAAAACCCTCTTGTTCCTGTACCGACGTGCCTTCTTCCAAGCCTCGTGCCGGCCGACTACGGTGGTGATAACGCCCATTAGTCATCCTGCATGGAAGACGATCGTCGGAGGAGAAGCTCCAGGGCAACCACTCGCCTTGCATTGCCACCCAGAGCTGCATCCAGCTCCGGCAAGGATCGACCGTCGAGCCATTATCAGAGGTAATATACCTCTCTTCCCAGATTTAATCCTCCACCTTTGCTATTTCATTTCTCGAAGATCGTGTCGTGTTTACCTAACGTTAATCACGTAATTAGTCTGGTTGATCATCATAATTAAATGCTATTTCTTTTATTTTCTCAAAACCACAACGAATCAAACCAAAAATCATTCTCACATCTCTCCCATTTACATAACTTTCTCAATTTATTCTGGAAACACCATCTTTGATCTTGCAACTCTTATAATCTTTGTCTGATTTCTCCACAAATCAAGCATAAATTCATTACGTTGCAGGTTCAACTTTCATTGGGCACAACAAACAAGGTTATCTAGATCAAGAAATCCAATGCAATTTCAAACTCGTTATCATCTTCTAGGATAAGTTGAGACGTGAACTTCATTGGTGGATAACCATCGACTTCCACCGCCTATGGAGGAGCACCACCGCGGGTGAGCTCGAGCACCGGAGGCCCTAGACCGTTATCATTCATCGGAGAAAATAAAGAGACGAAGGCCCCGTTGTTAGCTCCGCGCCAAAGCTCAAGAATGGCAAGAACACCCGGACGCACAGGTGTGCGACACGTATCCCTTCATCGACAGTTCAGATCGCACGCCGCCTTCTAATGATGACCGTTCAATCTGAAATGGTAGAGAATTTACATACTTAATCAAGTCAAGATCCTGATATTCAGACGCGCCCCAACAAATTTCCAGAAATAACATTTAGATCCCTGTACAAGGTCCTAAATGTAATTCCTTTAATTTTCTTTTCATTTCAGTCCCCATAGGGACCTTTTTGTAATAAAAACAATATCTTTTCTCTACAGTTATGCCCTTGGCTTGTAGGGGTTGTTTGGACCTCGAATTTTCCGTATTTTTCCGCAATTTTTTTACGTTAGCTTGATAACTACCCAAGACATTTTTTTGTTATAATTTACAACATTTTTCATCGCTTCGATTTGTTGATTTGATTTTCGTCATCTCGAGTTAGTTTTGAGACAGATTTCTTTCAATTTCTTTCCTTGTAAAATCAAGAAAAAAAGAGGATTTTCTTGGATTTCTTTCTTGTCTTAAAAACGTAGTATTAATATTCTACCTACTTTGAGTTCGACCCAGGTACACTCACCTGTAAAATAAGTATGGAACGATAAAATAGGAGAAGAAGCCGATTCCTTTCTTTCTCTCCTATTCTATCGTGATTTTTGTTTGATCAACGTGGTTCCCTCTCTGTGGCTTTTCTCTCTCTACACCGACAATCTTTGTACCGCATGTTGGAACCACGTTATCACTTCCTCTCACATAAATCTACTTTTTTATAAAAAAAAATGCATAATAAAATTAAGCTCGGGAACTGTCTCAAAAATTCCTCCAAGTCTGGATTAGTTGATCTCTCCTACCCAGCTCAGTCAGAATGTCGGATCCTACTGCTTGGGTGCATAGGCCTCCATCGCATCGCGGTCCCTCACAACAAATTCAAACATGAAGGAGTGTAAGATAGTTCATAATAATATCAACTAATAGAGAAAAATAAATACATAAATAAATGCAAAAATAAATAAATGAATGGACAAGTGATATAGACAAAATGCAATAATCTTCAGAAAAGTGATGTTGCTCCCCGGCAATGATGCCATTTAATGAACAGAGGAAAATTGAGGGTCTGGGAATCTCACCAAGGAGAGAGATCTAGTCGATGCGTTGACCGCTCAACAAATCTCAGTTAATCAACAGATAAACACAATATGAATAAAGCAATGAAATATAAAAATGTGGAGTTAAAATTTATTATAACTCTATAGTAAAAATGTATAGGTGTAAGTACGTGTAGAGGTCGAACACAGGAGCAAACAATGAAGGAGGGCAAAAAGATGCACAAAATTCTGTCTTTTGTCTCATGTTGATGTTATTGTTTTTGTGAGTTTCTAATTTTATGATTTTATAATTTTATAATTTTTTTTTTTATGTTTTACTTTTTATATTTCTGATTTTTATATTTTTTTATATTTTTTATTATTTTTCTTTTTATATAAACTATATATCATTTATAAGGCTTAATATATACAATATAAAGTAGTATATTTATAAATACTATTAAAAATGTACAAAATTTTGAGAAAAAAAATTGTTTAGAGTTTTTAATATTTTTCTAATTTTTTTATTTTTCTGGAATGTTTGATATTTTTATGTATTTTAAAATAAAAAATATCCCAAATAAGTTATTAAATAATATCCGAAATTGAGTTGAATTTTATAAATGGTAAATAAACTCCAAAATTATCCAAATCAACTTTAATATATAAGTATTTATATAAATAAAATTTATAAAATAGAAAAAGATATTTTTGTATTTTTAAAGATTTTTAAGATTTTATAAAAGATTTTGAGGTTTTTATATTTTTTAGGATTTTGTTTTTCTATTTTTAGTGATTTTTGGTCTGTAAGTAAAATTAGTCAAAATATACTAATCATAGTTTTTTTGTAATTTTTAAAGACATTTTAATATTTTTTCGGTATTTTATAAGTTAGTCAGGGAATAAATTGGCTGTTGTTAATTTTATAAATAGTTAAATGCAAAAAATACAAAGTGGACAAGTGGCATGAAAGTACAATGCATGAAGCATCTAATCCTATTTTTGTTGGATTTTTAGGGAACATTAACTATATAAAAGTTATGAAAAATGCATAAAATTAAGTGTCCTAGCAAGGGTATAATGCAATAGAAATAAACTATAGGGGGCTCAGTGCAAATATCCCAAAAATATTTGAGTAAATTTACATTTATTGAACTTTTTCATAAATACATGCAAAATTTCCCAAGTCATGTGGGACACACGGACACTAGGAGGGACCAAGTGCAATAAAGAAAGTTCAGGGGCCCATTTACAAAATGTCCATTTTCATTTACAACACTATATTTTATTTACAAATATAAAATAATATAAAAAGGGGCTGGATATGCAATTTACACCATAAGGGGCTAGATTGGACGGTTGGCCTGCGTCACTTAACCACGTGGCGCTCATCCAATGGCTTGTACCGGTTTGCAGATTGATGGTGAAAAATTAGATCGCTGATGAATCTTGTATTCATCATGCTAAAATTGGTCCATTTAGGCTCTGTCCCCCATCACCCTCTTGTAATTAATCATTAATAGAGCATTATTAGCCATCATGCATGTGTAAATAATATCCGCATTTCATCATGCATAAATTGCATTTAAAATCCCCAGTGTAAATTAGCCCAAAAAGCCGCTAACTTCTCATATTTTTAATTAATTCATCCTAACTCCGATTAACCCAAAACCACCTCCATTGTGTAGATATACTAACCTTATTAAATAAAAAATACAAAAAATTTATTAACCCTAATAAGTGTCAAATAATCCCAAAGTCAAATTTCATATCTGACGACTAAAATGAGCATATCTCCCACATAAAGTGTCCGATTTTGGTCTACTCACTTTTAAAGTACTCCATTTTCAAATACCTTCAAAACAAGACTAATTTGTAAAATTCGGAGCTCATATGTGAAAGTTGGTTTTGGGCCTCTTTTGCGCTTTTTAACTTTTTGCCAATTTTGACGTGAGTTTTTATGTGCATAATTAACTCTTTTAATTTTATTTCTTTTTCATTTTGTGTCCTTTGATAAAAGTCTTAATAAGAAGCGTAAAGATCAAAATCCAGATCAAAGCTGAGATCAAAGAAACCGACCAAGTTCAAGTGTCCGTTGTGGGTCTGTACAAAAGTTGTGTGTTTCTTACCTTTATTTTATTTTCCTATTTTCTTATCCTTTAAAAATCCAAAAAATAGATTAGTGTGTAATTAATTTTCTTATATTTTATCGTATTTTTTCTAGATTTTTTATCCCCTCTAAAACCACTAAAAAAAGTACAAATCTCAAAAATACAGTTTTTCGTACACATGGAAAGCCACCAAAAATATCACTTCTCACAGGTGACCATTTTTGCTCCCGGGTCCTTCATGGAAGTTGTAGATCTCATCGAGACGAGCAACTTTTGTGAAGGAAGTTTTTCGATCCGAGGTCTCCTGCTATTTCTTTTCTAATTTTATTTCATCTTAAATTTTGAAATTTTTTGGGGCGCCACGTGGCAGCCCCTGGGCGTGCCACGTGGCACCCTCGCTGTTCTCTCTCCCCAGCCGCATACAGGTCACGTTCTAGGCACGTGACCCGTCTTCAACCTCCAGCCCAGCCATTCAGTCGCATCTCCTCCCCACCTCCTCGTAACGGCCGACGCCACCACCATCTCCGGTCGTTACGAGGCCACCGCCCTCTTGCCGTTACCCGTGCCACCCCCTATAAAGCCATGCCCCCCTCCGCTCGCTCCGACCATCCGCCCAGTTTCAAGATCGCCGGTCTTTTCTAGGGCAAAAATCTTGAGCCACCTACAAATGTGAAACAAGTACGGTCTTTTCTAGGGCATGTCGGATTTTACAGGAGATTTATCAAAGATTTTTCAAAAATTGCCCGACCGTTAACAGACCTTCTTGGGAAAGACACTGAATTCCTGGTAGATCATAAGTGTCTATAACCCTTCGAATTACTCAAGAAAAAAATCATTGAGACACCCGTCCTACAAGCTCCCGACTGGTCTCTTCCCTTAGAGATCATGACAGATGCTTCTGATTTCGCTGTAGGGGTTGTATTAGGACAACGAAAAGGTGGAATCCCGTATGCTATTCACTACACAAGCAAAGTTTTTGACCCTGCTCAGAAAAATTATACGTGACCGAAAAAGAAACGCTTGCTGTGGTTTTTGCCTTGGAAAAATTTCGATCAATACTTCTAGGATCTAAGGTGATAGTTTACACAGACCATTCTGCCATTCGCTATTTAATGGCCAAAAAAGACGCAAAAGCACGACTTCTGAGATGGATTCTACTACTTTCAAGAATTTGTTTTGGAAATTAAGGACAAACCTGGTGTTAAGAATGTCGTTGCTGATCATTTATCACGGATTGAACATAACAAAATTCCAGAATTTGAATCCATCCCATGAAACCTTCCCAGACGAGTCAATTTCTGCTATTGACTCACCTCCCTTGGTATGCAGACACGGTGAATTATCTTGTCACCAATGAAGTTCCTCAAGGTTGGCCCAGAAACAAAATCGATCGACTTATATCTGAAGCGAGACACTATCATTGGGAAGATCCTTTCCTTTTCTTTAAAGGACCGGATTGCATATGGAGAAGATGTATTCCTCAAGAGGATATCAAAGTATCCTCAATCTATGCCACACCTTGGAGGCGGGAGGACATCACTCTGGGAAGAGGACTGCTGAGAAGATATTGCAATGTGGATTTTACTGGCCGACCTTGTTTAAGGATGCTTACAATTTTGTAAGGTCGTGCCCCGTCTGTCAGAGAATGGGAGGAACCAATTGGTTCCAAAGATGCCATGCCTATGCAACCAGTGATCATCTGTGACGTATTCGATGCATGGGGCATTGACTTATGGGCCCATTCCCTAATAGTCAAGGATTTCAATATATTCTTCTCGCGGTAGATTATTTATCTAGATGGGTGGAGGCTATCCCTACTCGAGCTGCAGATAGCAAAACTGTTTGCAAGTTTTTGAAAGATCATATTATTTCGAGGTTTGGAATTCCAAAAATTTTAATATCTGATGGGGGAAGCCACTTTGTCAACCGGGATGTGAAGAAGTTTACTAAGGAATACGGCATCGAGCACCGTGTCGCTACTCCTTACCACCCACAATCTAATGGCATGGCCGAGGTGTCAAACAGGTAGGTTAAAGGAATTTTACAGAAGCTCGTTCGCCCTGACAGGAAGAACTGGTTCCAACTCCTGGACCAAGTTCTGTGGGCTTAACGGACGGCTTATAAGACCCCATTGGGCACCTCCCCGTTTAGAATGGTATATGGAAAACCATGCCATTTGCCCGCAGAACTCGTGCATAAATCAGAATGGACAATCAAAAAGATTAATTGGAACTGTCACCAAGGAAAGAAGAATCGAGAAATGAATTTGAATGAACTCTCTGAAATTCGAAATCATGCTTATGAAAACATCACCATCTACAAAGACAAAGTAAAGAGATGGCATGACAAGAACATTCGAACAAAGACCTTTGTCCCAGGGCAGAAAGTTTGGCTATTTAATGCAAAGTTGAAAATTTTCGGAAATTGAAATCAAAATGGACGGGACCCTTCATTGTAAGAGAGTTACATAATAATGGGAGTGTTGAGATCTCAGAGACCGCAGACAGCACGCAAACATCTATGGTCAACGGTCAGCTGCTTAAACATTTTGTCGAATCCAATGAGCAATTAGTACAAGTTGAACAGATCTTCACTCAGGGCATAGATTTTGACGAAGAATTTGATCTGCCCAGATAGCACACTTCTCTGGAACCTACACTCTCTTGTACATCCGAAATTCTTCACGGTTCTCCATGGTGTAATTATCCGATTATACTTAGGTTGACCTGAACCTAAGTATAGGGGGACCGCTACCATTGTTTATACATCTCTTTTCTTCTTTTGTTTTTCATCTTTCTATATTTAGTACGAGGTATGTCAACATTTCACTTTGTGCCATGAGACATAGCACTAGCTAAGTATAGGGGGTGTGTTTGTATTTTATCTACTTTATCCATAGCTCGTACTTTATTCGTTTTTATCTAACATCGGGGTTGGGTACAAGTAGTGTGTATATTACATGCTTTTTCAAAAAAAACAAAAAACAAAAACAAAAACAAAAACAAAAAAAACAAAACAACAAAAAATAAAAACCCCAAAAAAATCCTTTTGCATTAAAAAAAATCATCACTCATGGTCTTGCATTTCATCAAGCATTTGATGCATTCCTTGGTCGATATATTCCTGACACATTCACCATCACTCAAGGCTTGAGGATTTTTGAGGACACTTGATTTCTGAGATCTTGAGATTCTGAGTTAGCCTGCCTTAGTCATTAGGGTTTTGAACTTAATAAATCCATACTTCCCTAGTTGAAAGATTTGAGCGCTATATTGCACTCTTCATCTCTACCTTCAAAAAGAATATGATCAGCACAATCACTCCCACAACTGCATAATTGATGAGATGAGTTGAGATATCACTTGAGGAACTAGGACTAGAGATTTGAGTTTAGATCCGATCTGATGATATTCGAGGATGGGATAAAGTTAATGAGGGCTTCAGAAAACCTGAGTGTCAGCAAAAACCTAGCCAGTATGTGAACAAGTTCATATGCTATCTTTTTGATATTGACCTAAGTGCCAGGGTGTGTTGAAATTTAATGAAAATTGTTGATCAGTGTGCGCCACATTTTGGTAAATGCAGTGGAGCTAGCCAACAAAAGAAAAGAAAAAGAAAAGTCAAGAAAAGCTCTATCATCCAAAGACAAATTCTAAATGAGCTTCCACCAATGGCGAGCGCTCCCAAACATTTTCAAGGTGTCCACTTGGACCAAGCGCTAATTAGGACCAAGGAGTCGGGTTGAGACCATAAAAGGGCTCTGCATCTTAGATACTCAAAAGAGACACACCCCGGTGTACTCCCAGAAAAACAAGTGCAGACGACTACAAATTCTCTTGAAGGACACATTGATCAACAAAATAAAATATACTGGTGTTGAGTATTAAGGCACTCGAGAGGCACCTTGTTCCAATGAAAAGGAGAGAAAATCATACACAATCCTATGCCCTCCATCAACTGGCCGTCCATCTACACTTCCAAAGTCTGACAAACTAATGAGACGGTTGACTGAAGAAAGAATAGACTTATTCCCTAGGGTTGAGGATCATGTCTAGAGGAGAGTCTCTTGGATTGGAACTTTGGGTGATGTTTCGACTTGACTCTCATGAAATGCAGTACACTTAAAATCATATCCTTATATTATATGTACAAACAGAGAGTCTGAAAATTAGAGAAGTTGGGTTCCTTTTGATTAAAGCTTGGTTGAGCCAGAGTTTTAGGATCAATCAAATTAAGGGTCTTCTATGAATTAAGCCTTGAAAATTCACATGCACAGTCAGGGTTGTATTCAACTAAGTCATTCATTCATGCTCGGGGACGAGCATGGTCTAAGTATAGGGGTATGCTGAATCTTGTATTCATCATGCTAAAATTGGTCATTTAGGCTCTGTCCCCCATCATCCTCTTGTAATTAATCATTAATAGAGCATTATTAGCCATCATGCATGTGTAAATAATATCCGCATTTCATCATGCATAAATTGCATTTAAAATCCCCAGTGTAAATTAGCCCAAAAAGCCGCTAACTTCTCACATTTTTAATTAATTCATACTAACTCCGATTGACCCAAAACCATCTCCATTGTGTAGATATTACTAACCTTATTAAATAAAAAATACAAAAAATTTATTAACCCTAATAAGTGTCAAATAATCCCAAAGTCAAATTTCTTATCTGACGGACTAAAATGAGCATATCTCCCACATACAGTGTCCGATTTTGGTTTACTCACTTTTAAAGTACTCTATTTTCAAATACCTTCAAAACAAGACCAATTTCGTAAAATTCGGAGCTCATATGTGAAAGTTGGGTTTTGGACCTCTTTTGCGATTTTTAACTTTTTGCCAATTTTGACCTGGGTTTTTATGTGCATAATTAACTCTTTTAATTTTATTTCTTTTTCATTTGTGTCCTTTGATAAAAGTTTTAATAAGAAGCGTAAAGATCAAAATCCATATCAAAGCTGAGATCAAAGAAACTGACCAAGTTCAAGTGTCCGTTGTCGGTCTATACAAAAGTTGTGTGAATCTTACCTTTATTTTATTTTCCTATTTTCTTATCCTTTAAAAATCCCAAAAAAATAGATTAGTGTGTAATTAATTTTCTTATATTTTATCGTATTTTTTCTAGATTTTTTATCCCCTCTAAAACCACCAAAAAAATTACAAATCTCAAAAATACGGTATTTCGTACACATGGAAAGCCACCAAAAATTCCACTTCTTACATGTGACCTCTTTTGCTCCCGGATCCTTCATAAAAGTTGTAGATCTCGTCGAGACGAGCAACTTTCGTGAAGGAAGTTTTTCGATCCGAGGTCTCCTGCTATATCTTTTTCTAATTTTATTTCATCTTAAATTTTGAATTTTTTGGGGCGCCACGTGGCAGCCCCTGGGCGTGCCACGTGGCACCCCCGCTGTTCTCTCTCCCCAGCTGCTCACAGGTTACGTGCTAGGCACGTGACCCGTCTTCAACCTCCATCCCAGCCGTTCAGGTCGCATCTCCTCCCCATCTCCTCGTAACGGCCGACGCCACCACCATCTCCGGCAGTTACGAGGCCACCGCCCTCCTGCCGTTACCCGCGCCACCCCCTATAAAGCCATGCCCCCCTCCGCTCGCTTCGACCATCTGCCCAGTTTCAAGATCGCCGGTGACAGCGGCTCGGTGGCGAGATCCAGCCGTCGCACGGCTGCAGAGGGCACCCTCCTTCCTCGAGGTGAGCTCCTCCGCCTCGACTTCCCCTCTAACCGCCGCCGGCCTCGCACAGGCCGGTGCTCCGCCCCCTTCTCCCTCCACACGAAACCCCATCTCCATCTCCCCCTATTTCGTTTTTTTTCTCTGCTAACCCTTGCAGGAAGCACCGCCAGCTCTCCACCAGCCTCCGCCATCGCCTTCGGCCGCAGCTCGGCTGCTCCGCCTGGCGCGGTCGCCGCCTCAGCCCCAGCCCGCCTCTCTGCCGCAGCATCGCCCTCCGATCGGCCTCAGCCTCGCCTCCTCCACCACGCGCCTCCGCCTCGCCGCGCCTCCTCTCAGGCCCCTCCGTCTCCACCTCGCGGCTCCGCCCTCCTCGCCACGCCTCCGCTCAGGCCCCTCCGTCTCCGCCTCGCGGCACCGCCCGACCTCGCAACGTACAGTTGCCATCAGATCGGGCAAGTGCTGCCCTTGATCCGATGGCCCCTGTGCTTCCACTTCCCCCCCCCCCCCCCCGAGCCTCGGCCCCAGCATCGAGGCTCGGGGCCCCCGAAGCGCCGTCCCCCTCCACGTAGGCTCGGGCCACCGAGCCTAAGCTCCTGTCCGACCCGAGCCTGCGCCTCGGCCCGAACCACAGGCTCGGGGCCCCGAGCCTCCGCCTCTGCATACAAGCCTCCTGGCGCACGTGCTTCGCACGTGCGCGTGGGGAAAATTTCACCGAAGCCCCTGGCCTTTTCAGATTTGCAAGAAGGCCCCCGCTAGGGGTAAATTGCACAGGAGCCCCTGTGACTTTAATAAATTGCAGATAAGTCCTTCCAGGGACCATTTTGAAAGAAAAACTTTATTTTATTTACATTTTAGTCCCTGGAATTTCATTTTATCATATCTTTGTCATACAGACTCTGATTTTAGTGTATAATATGTCGTTTCGAAGCTCTTTTCATGCTCTACCATTTAGCATAGTTTGTGAACAGATATAAGGTGGTTTATTGTCAATTATTATTTGCGGATCATCACTGACTTTTGCAGGCTTATTTTGACATACTTGTGCTTGAGAATTGAGTGATAAATTTTTGTAGGAGGTCGGATAGTGAACTCTGCCCTCGATCGCACCACTGATAGTCTATAGCAGGACTGGTAGCCTACATTGATCCCTGATTGCCTGAGGAGAACAACCGGAACACAAGAGGTAGGATTGTCATTGATGGTTAATATCACATTTAAGATTTCATAGGGGATTAATTTAGATCCATTCCTCTAAGTTTAGAGGAATTAATTCAAAAATATTTGGAGGTCTGATCTCTCGCTTCAATCTATTCTAAGCTTAAATTTATTGATGTGAAGCATTGACTCAATTACATGTTGATCTGTGATTAATTTTGATGAAATTATTGATCATTTTATTAGAGAATTAGATACGATCCAAATCACAGATCCTGGGCATAAATTCTGTATATTTCTTTGCATTGGCATCTCATTGCATTGTACATTTTTGCAACACATAAATTAATCGAGCATTAATTGATTATTTAATTTGATTTAAGACCAAGCAACTAAGAATCACCGTTCCCTGAGTTCGACCTTGGTACACTTGCCAAGTAAAAATATTCCACAACATTCAAATATTGTGGTTTTTGATCGACCGATTTTCACCTCCTATACTACAATTCACCGACTTTTAAAGAGGTGGATTTCGCGTTCATCAATCGCCTGGCTCAAGCATGGCGCGATCCAACGATTGATGTTCTCTCTGGGGCGTCTCCCCAGATCCGATGGCATCTGCTCTCCACAAAGAACAAGGAAGAAGGGCTTCTTCCCCGAGCTTCGTCCCCGATTTCCTCCCTCCTCTAGTGGATTCCGGTGATGGGGTTTGTCTCTAAACATCCGAGGGAGTGGTCCGCAGCTGTTGATGGTCGTGAGGAGGTCCAACAGTCCAAGGAGGGACCTGGCAAGCTCTGAGAAGAATAGAGCTCCAGGTCCCTGCACGTTGACTTGATTTGAGCTCAGAAGGGCTCTGTTGGGCGCTTGTCCTTCACAGAAAGGAATAGTGGCTCAAGGGCGTGCTCCTCGACCAGGCTTAAAGCTGAAGCACGTGAGAAACAAAGTGGGTGACGAAGCTCCAGCGAGGGGTGGTGGTTTTGGCTTCGGTTCGTAGAACCACAGGGTTTTGGCTAGTCTAAGGTGACTGGGAGGTGGAGAAAATCATGTGGAACAAAATGAGATGGAATGGGGGGGGGTCGGAGACATGTGTTGAACGGTCGAACATGGCCCGAGCTCTAGAGCTCCGGCGAGGGTACCTAGGTTAATTAACTCACTAAAATACGAAATTAAAAGCATCAAATTAATCCTAACACTAATTCTAAGCTAATTAAATGAAATGGCACAGCTCTTACCTAGTGTTTGTCCAAGGAGTAGAGGTCGCCGACATGGGCAGCCTGTGTGCACTTCCTCCTCCTCCAGTCGCTGTGGAAGCTCAGGGGCCTCCCCCTATCACGGGATTCATGCTAGACCGAGTTCTAGGGGCTCAAAGACTCAGAGAGTGACCAAAATTGAGTGGAGGAAAAGAAGGGGTTATTTATAAACAAGCGGGGCACCCTTATTGACTGGGTGAAATCAATGAATTGGCGCTATGTACAGGGGTTCCTGGATCTCGACGAGTTTCTAGGATGATCAGAGAGCATTTTTCATGAAAGGATCAAGGACAGATGATGGATAGATCAAGCTGAAAAAAGGCAAGAAAATTGGGAAAATACATATCTGACGCGCAGAAGCTTGGATAGGACAGTTGACCATAGGTCAACGGTCCAAGCTTGGATAGGACATTCGAAATTAAATATTTAAAATAGTAAATGATTTTATTAATTTTTATGTATAAAATAAAAAAATGTTTATTATTTTATTTAATATTTTATTATGATTTTTATTTATTTTTTTAGCTTTATTTATTAGTAACTAATTTTGAATGGTGTATTTATAGGTATATTCATCTATAATTTTGCTATTTTATTTTAATTTTATATATTTCATTTTATTCTTTTATTTTATATATATAACTTATTTTTGTGAGTATAAATATATTTTTATTTTATTTTTATGAGGTTATTGTATACTTAAATAAATAGATATGTATACTTGATAGGTATATTTATAGGTATATTACCTATGTTTTATTCACACCTTTTTATTTGAATGTGTTTTGTTGGATTTTATTTTGGTTTTATATTTTTTATAGAATATTAATAATATTTAGAATATTATAAAATATAAAGAATAAGGATAAGAGAAAAAAATCCACTTTTATTTATATACATATATAACAAAGGTATTTTGTCTATGTATTCTCAAAGACTTATTTTATTTTACATTTTCCTTTTGGTTTTATTTTGGTTTCAATATGCACATGTGTTATGAATAATAATTACAAAAATAGAAAAAAAATATAAATTTGTAAAAATAATGGATAATTAATAAATTGAATATTTTAAACAGTATAATATACAGTGAGGGTCAAAAACCTAACTTTTACATAATAACTCCAAAAAATACAAAACCACTACCATTAAATATCGTGTGAAAAGTTATATACAATTAGAGTGATTTTGATATGTTTTGAGATTTTATTTGAATGATTAGGGTCTGTAAAGTTGGGATTCTGGCTTTTTATTTTGTGCACAAAATAAACACTGTATATTATTTTTGTATAAACTCAAATTTGTATTTTTATTTACATTATTATCTACAAATTTTATGTTCAAAGTTTCTTCATTTGATGAATAAATAATCGAGAATTGGATAGGTGTCAAAACTAAGTGAATAATGCATAAAAGAATTAGGTTTTTATTATATTTTTGGCCATTATCCCCCCCTACTTTATTCCTTATCGACCAACTCAATTGTTGACTTGGTCTCGGGGTTTAGGGTTATACTTTTTCTTTTCTTCTCTTTATTCTATAATTTTGGCATTAAAAACCTCAATACACAATAAATACAATAAATAGTGAATGCTATTATGTAAAAATTGATGCTATTTACAAGCATTGCCTAGGGATTTTAAGGCCAAGCTGATAGAATAAAGGTGATGAAATGGAGATTCATCACATCCTCAGACATATAGTAACACATCTATCTCCGGTCAAAGGATGTGTGCCTATATCGTGACAACATACAACATAGGACTTTGGTTACCACGATCTCATTAAGTCAACTCTTTTACCTAACTTATCTAGCACCTCTGAATCTCTAATCCTATGCAGAGGACCTGCATCAATATCTCGATTAGATATCGACCAATTGAGAAAGGATTTCCATCTCCTACTCTGGCTGGATTCATCTCTTAACAATCATTTGATGGTACTTGATGAGTCCTCAATCTAACTCTTTAGATATTCATCCAAGCAATAGCCTCTATGATTCAGTAATTGAATCAATGGTTGTATGATCATTAAGATGACCATGGTACATAACCCTAATTGTACTAAGGGACCAATTATGCAAATTGGTTATTTTTCATTTCAGATCAGGGAATGATATTTGCAATAGCATTTATTGCATAATGGCTCGTTGTGGGCTCGCATGTCCAACTAGAAACATGGATCTTGGATGGGCTGGGGCTCAGGCTGGTAGATTACCAGTTGTTGCTGCAACTACTGTGGAGATGATGGTTCTGGGGCTTGCACGTAATATGCGTGTTGAATTGTTGGTTGTGGTTGACTTGGCCGACGAGGCTGTGGAGATGCTCTAAGAGGAAGGTAGCTGTAGGCAGATTCGCGTAGGGGCCCTTACCCCTTCCCGCCTTTCCCGCTCCATTCTTCCCAGGATTGACTATATATAATGCTTCTCATATAAGCTGAGGAGGATGGTGTAACAGCAGTTGACAGCGCTTGACGAGTCGCGATATATAAAGTTGCTTTCCGTCTGCTTAGTTAAATATAATAGCCCCCTGCGGCTACACCTAGCCTGTTCACCCGGGATGGGACCTGGAATGCGCCTATTCCCTGCTAGTTGGGCTATCTATATACTTTCTAAACTAGTTCCTCAACTAGATAATACAAGCTTTTTTGAGATCAAAGTTATATGTCGCGTTGATATTACAATTATCTGGCTTGAATATATCGCGTAGATATATAAAAGAAATTCTAGCTTAGAATAATATATAGCGTAGGTATTTATTTGAACTTTTAAGGGAATATATATGATGAAAGAAACTAGGGCCCCGTGAAATCAAGAGAATACCTATTCATATATAAGAGAGAAATACCTGCTCCAATTTCTGGTTATTTAATAAGTCTAGTGAGAAATTCATTGATTAATGTTAGTACTAAAAAAAGACTATATACTTTCTATTTAATATAAAAGAAACTCGACGTGAGGGTGGATGATGGACCTGCCTTTTCTATTTTCCTGACAATGACAAAGGCTTGCGAAACGGAGGGGAGCCTTCGGGTAGGGTGCGAAGCGGCTTTGCCCCAGGGAGCGAAAGGAATAATGAGATGGTGCGAGGGAAGGCGATAGCCGTATCGAGTCTAGTTGCTCCTTCTTTTGAGCTAGAGTTGGGTCTGATGTAGACAAAGAATTACAGGAGTTGATTGTGCTGACCAGCACCTCCAGCTGCTTTGGTGATCTGATCTAATTTATCAAGGTTCGGCATCCTTTGTTCGACCACATCAAGTTTTTCGAGGTCATGTGATCATTTCTCGATAATATCCACCTTGGACAACTTGCTCCCTATGATGTTCAGGTTAGAGCTCTCGTCTCTGTCCGGCTCGTGGGAGGATGCCATATGGACTAGCTTCTGAAGAGTGTGGGGCTAGCACTGGTAGGCACGAGATGACAATAAGGAAACCTCTCCATCGACCATTTCTTCAAAGATTTGCCAGACAATGCCCTCATCTTTTTGAAATGTGAGACCCCACTGATAACCAAAATCTGACATGTGGTTTGTTTAATAGAGTTGTCAGGGTAGAAGAACCACTAAGACAGATTTCGATTGATCAAACAAAAAATCCAATAAAATAGGAAAGAGATAGAAGAATGAAATTTGTTTCTCTCTTATTTTATATTTAAACTAATTTTTTATCCAGGTAAGTTTCACTGGGACAAAATCAAGGAGGCAGAATATGTATATCACAACTTTTGAGAAGAAGAGGAAACTTGTGATTTTTATTTGTTCTTGAAAATGCAAGAAAAAAAATTAAAAATAGAGACAACATTATAAAATACAAAACAAGAAAAATACACGATAAAAATTTATTAAAAAATATAAGAAACCTTGCTAGGGTAATTGAGTAACTACCCTAGAAAATCGATGAAAAATTGCATCAAAAAGATGTCCAAATTTAGCCTACAGTCCATGGGTATAACTGCAAGAAAATTAAAAGAATCTGTTACAATAAAGTCCTTGTCTAGGTACTGAATTGAAAAGAAATTAAATTTTATTATGTTTAGGTCCTTGTGTAGGGACCTAAACGTAATTCCTGGAAACTTTCTGGAGCGGCTGAATTTCTGGATATCGCAGGGGCTACTAAGTAATTTTTCCACCGGATCAGAATCAATGGCTGGGATTAAAATGCAAGGCGCAATCGTGGTCGTCCATGCCCGTCACGTGTCACAATTATGCAATTTGTCCGTTCTTGAGTGTTCTTCCCCCCTTCTGCAAATGCGATGACAGCGTGCTCTTCTCCAAATTCTTGCTGGAGACTGGTTGAGGGCTTTGACCTCATGTAGGGCCAAAGGGTGGCGCCTTCACTCCTCATGCTCGTCTGCGGGTGAGATGGCTTCGAGGTGGCTTCTAGACATGAAGGTCAAGCTACGGATATGTCCGGAGCTTCAAGGTGTTGCGCCATCATTGAATCCAGTTCTTGCTCCAATGATTCGAGCCCTGTTATGTAAAATGCGCCGGACTCAAATGCAAACCTGCAAGCAATATATTGATGTTCGATTTCAAAGGAAATCGGCCCAAATGTTTAGGATTAAAGAAGACTTGCAAGTCAAATAGGTAATTTCTGAGACATGATATGCAAACCAAAATCGAGTGCGAAATTGAACAAATTGGAGTTAGTTTTTCTAAGGAAATCGGCGAGGGTACTACTATGACTAATCCTAATGATTATTCAACACTAATCATGCATGAATCACGATGAAAATAAGATGAATGATGGTTGAATTGGATCTGGGAATAGAGGTGTATTACCTTAGGTCATCGCGTCAGCCGATGCTTGCTAGAGCTCTATTCGTCAGTGGCGCGATGAAAAGCCAACCAAGGCTTTGGAACATCTCCTATGAAGCTCCTTCTTCCATGAGGAGAAGTCACCAGGCTCTGTCACTATCGGAGGCAGCTGGAGCAAGGTGGAGAAGTGGAGGGTTCGACCAGGTTGTTACTGGAACTGGGAGAGTTTGGAGAGTTCATTTGAAATGGCGAGATTTAGGGGATTTTATAGGAAGATCGAAGGGGGATTAGTTGGCGATATGGGCTGGCGTGAATTAGGGTTGTTATAATTTGGAAATGGAGGGTTTATATTAGGTGAATAAGTTAGGAGGAAGTGGGTAGAAATTAGTGAAGTTAGGTTGGTAGAACAAAACAACGTCCTGAGTTCTTGAGGAAGAAGACCCTGGTGTTGACATGTGTCAGTACCTAGTTGGCTAGTGTGAAGAAATTCACTAATAAATACATATTAAATAGTAATAATGTTATTTTAAATAGGTATAAAAATAAAAAGTATAAATAAACAATTTATCTAAATTATTATATAATTAGTTTTTATAAATAATAAATAAATTATGAAATATAAATATTATATTAATAAATAGGTATAAATACTACTTGATAAATAGGTAATTGATTTTTAATTCAATAAATTAAAAAATAGTATACCATTTTAGATTTTATTAATTAATAAGGTTAAAAATAAAGTATTTGTGAATTTTTGTGGATTTTAATAAATTATTTTATATTAATAAATACGGATATAAGTTATGCAATTCAATTTTACTTATAAATTAGGATTATGATTTGTTTAAAATTTTAAATAAGCTCTGAAAAATCTGAAATAAATCATGGTTAAACTACAAGATCAATAAAATTATTAAAAAATGTAAAATCATTAAAAATGTAAATAATTTGTTCTAGATAAAATAAATAGGCCAGAAACATAGTTGTCATTAGGTCCCAAAATTGACTTTTTGCAAATGGACTCTGATTTTAATGAATATACCTCCATTAATTAGAGAATATTATTTTATGAACTTTAAAGGTGAGTAGAGTGAAATTGTAGTTCGTATGAGAAAGTTATGATGTTCAGAATTTGAGAATTTGATAATTTACAATTTAAATTTCTTGGCATATGTACAAGATATTATTTTTAGCTTATTTTTATATTTTTTTATATATTTTCAGAAATAATTAGGAAAAGAGTTTAGTGAAAAATATGTTCATATGAATTAACTTAAAATCATTGATGTTATGATAATTATTGGAATAAATAATGAAGAGTGTGTAGAGTGAAAAATGAATTATTTTTTATTGTTTTCTTTCCTTATCTTTCCCTACTTATTTATTTGTCGGCCAACCCATGTTGACTTGATCTCAGGGGTGAGGTTATAAATATATCTTTCATCTATATTTTTTTATAAGTCATATTGTATATATATACATATTTACAATCTGCCTTCTTTTTTAGTTTTCTTTATTTTTAGTCTCCTATTTATTTACATGATTTTGATGCATAAAAGAGCATTTTTATTCATGAGCATGGTTTTGTTAAAAGATGGAAATTATTGAGTATTTACATGTATTTGTTAATGGTTTTAAGACAAAATGCATACAAAGTGTTGATGAATCATGGATTCATCAGCCACACGTAGCATCCACGAGCTTCTAGCTTTCAACTGTCGATACCCCTAAGAAATGCTAGACCAAACTGGTCTTAGGAATGTCATGATGGGGTCATTTCTCTTTCACTTGAGTAAACCTTGTTTAAGCCTCATGGATGGATTAATTTGTGGCTTGGATGAAGTTGGTAATGCGGGCACACATATTATTGTCGCCAAAGAGGATAATTTTTATACAGGAAGGAAGACTTAAGTTCTTCCCATGTAGTGACGATCTTCCCCAAGTGGTTGATCCAATGAAGGGCCTTGTCCTAGAACCGAATGGGAATGTCGCCATCTTGACTACGCCTAATGGCATGTTGGGGTAGTGTGTTATACCACAAAGCACCCGGACTATTGTAGGTGGATATAAGATTTCTCATTTGCGTTTCGTTGGAAGCTAGGAAGGAGCACCAAAAGTTAGGCTTCAATTCAAAGTATGCATGGATCACTGGGATCTGGATCCATTCTGTGACTTGTACAGCTCCAGGGTTGTACGTCTCTTTGAGCATCGACTTGGGCCTCTCTTCTTAGGGCTCGTCTGCTGGGTCTACATAGCCTCCACTTGCTCCTCCTCCTTGAGGGCTTTCTCCTTATCTCCTCAAGTCATTAAGCATGTCTTGGAAGGCGACCTGGGCTAATGCTTGGTCAATGAACAGCTATTGGATCACCTGAGAAGAGGCGAGAAGCTGGGCATTCACGATGTTTTGATCTGCCTGGCCCTATTCTGGTTGTGGCTAATATAGGTTCTGCAGTCCCTTCCCTTTACCTTTTGGGAGCCATTTCTATGTCTATTTCTGACTCTGAATCTGAGAGAATATCTAGCTCCAGATCGGGCTCGTGATCTGCACATGGAATGATGCCCAATTAATAAGAATTGAAGCACGTGCTGTAGAAAATTATTCTTTGTTAAGGTCAAAACATAATTTCATTAAGGATGGCAAGGTGTAGAGAGTGCGATCAATGGCCATACACAATGGGTAGAGTTCGGTACAAGAGTGATATCAGATTATTGGAGAAGACAGGGAGTTTGTAGATCGATTCATGGAGTCCGAACCAGGTTATCGGGAATCACCCTGAATTATTGGAGAAGACAATCACATGGAATCAATGTAGGCATCAGCAGGGTACCGACTAAGCCATCCATGTGTTGCCATCTGAAAGGTCAAGAGGAGATCGAGAATGGAAGGACGATACGAAGGTCAAACGTGGAATAAAGGGAGTGTAAAAAAGTAGAAGGCTCCAAATGAGCCAGGGGTCAAATAGAAGAAAGTGAAAAAGGCACAAAATGTGCAGGATTTATCTTTGAACCTTATTCTAATTCAAACAATCATAAGACAAGGATGAATTCACCTACTCAACACATGTGAAGCTGTAACAGTTCGGTTGTTTTTATCTTTTCAATTTTATTGTTATTTTCAGGCAATCTTATAACAAGTCCTTATGTACACTAACCCTATAGGAGTGTGTGTAATGCCAGACAAGTGCCCCGTACTTCTTCGACCTCCTTTATAACTTGTGATCTATGCACTAAAAGGTCCTTGATCTCGTTCTTGGGAGGCTACTCAGTCAAAGAATTAGAGTGGAGAAGCCGATAGGCAAAATCAATACTTTGGACCTCACTCACAACGGAATCACCAGTGATCGTGCAAGGACCTACTCAGACACAAACCAATGAGACAGACACATTCGTGAGGGCGTGGCCTAAGCTCATTACTTCATACCAAGTCAGATGCTCCACACAAGGCTTGAACACCGTGCTCGACGACGCCCTACTCGGTCATGTACGATAAAAGTTGCAATACTTTTCCACCCCAGGTGATACTCAAGGAACCACAAATCAGGATTTGGGCTCTTATCCTTAGCGGGATGTGCCTCACTCTGTATGGATTGTACCAGAAAAATAACGTGGGCTTTATGAACCCAAAATAATGAATGGTTCGTTACGAATTTAAATTATGGTCAAGTTTATTTAGCAATACCTTTTTAAAATTTTTTGGTTTTCAATTTTTTGAGTATTTTTCAGAGCAAGCCACCTAACAATTTTTTTGTTTTTCCCTTATGTCCTAAGTGATATACAGAGGGAGAGGACAGAAAAGCCGTGTAAGTCATTACTAAAATGAAAATCTCGCCATAGAGACTAATGATGCATGCAAAGATAGAATTACTTACAATGCTTCCCAACTCTCTCCATGCGGGATGCAAGGCAGAATTGAAATAATTACTCTATATGGCGATATGCAATAGTAAGAAAACATGCTAAGCAATATCTGCTATTATCAGTAAGAACCAAATGCTAATTATTCAGAAGTGAGTTCCGAAAATCCGATCTTTGAAGTGCATCATTGTCTGGCATGGCGGATCCTACAAGCGTTGTATAGCACTTCTCTCGACGATCGATCTCAAGTACAAATAACCAACAATTAATTTTGACTATTTTCGAGAGCATATCACTATGGGTGCATTAAGGCTTTGGACCTAGATACAAAGTAAAGCAACCTAATATCTAAGGGCTCACTCACAAAAATAAATAAAAACAAGGTGGAAAGCACAAATCACATGATACAAAAATGAAAGAAAAGCGATAAAAGATGAAAAACTGCGGTGAGGTCCCCAGGTGAACATACACCTAGGTAGTGTCTAAGTTAATTACAAATTAATTATTGCAAAAAATAAAATCTCTCTCTCAATAAATAAAAACTAAGTCCAAGTTGCTCTCGTCCAGCTCCCATGCTCTTCTCATCTACTCTCTCCTGGTCGGCTCATAAGGAGAAGGCCGATCTCCACTCATCTTGGGTTCATCAACCTCCTAAGAGATAGTAGTCGCCAAGCGGTCCCTCGCAAGAAAGATTGACAAGAAATATGGATTAGAACAATCAAATAATTATCTAAGTAAAATAAACAGAAGTATATAGGAAAATACTATGCGACTATATATATAAAGGTGTGATATAATCCATTGCTCCCTGACAATGATGCCATTTGAAAGAACCACTTGCAAAAGAGGGGAGAAGTCAGGAGCTAAGTCGCTGAATGGATTGTAGCACACACGATGGGAGACGCACACAAGGCAGGAGCAAAGTCGCTGAACTGACCTCTCAAAAATCCCAAGTGATAATCTCAACCATCATCCCACACTAAATATAAATCAATTAATAAGTAGATAAATGTGTATAGTGACAAGCAGAGTAGGGTTTCCAACAAAGGAAGCATAATAGTGTAGCACTTGATATTATCTATAAACAAATAATGAATAAATAACATATGTATATATGTATATATGTATGCACACAATTACTCAAGGAATGTGGGTTTTTAGTAAAAAATAATATATTTTTAATTATTTATAAATATTATAACATATAAATTATTTTTTTGAATTCTAATATATTTATAAAAAATTATCATAAAATAAGAATATAATATCCTATATATTAGTATTTATAGATATAAAATACTCTGTAGGGTAATTAATTTATAAATATGAGTAGAAATAATCAAAAAAGGAAAAATAAAACTTTTTGGTTTTAAATAAATTTTCACTATTTTTGCAATTTTTCAAGTAATTTTGCTATTTTTTAGGGATTTTTAAAGTACAAAATACACAAAATCAGGGACTCTTTAATTAGACCGACTTATTTTGAGATTTAAAAATACTAAATAATGTTAAAAAGTCTCAAAAGTATTTTTTTATATATTATAATATATATAATTAAAAATATAGGATATAAACACATATTTTTGGATTTTTAGAAGAGTTTTTATATTTTTTGTTGGATTTTGGAGTTTTTTTAAATTTATGTCAATTTCTTTTTCTATTTTTTTGGATTTTCGGTCTGGGGGTGCTAGATACTATAATAAACACATTATTTTTTTTTGAAAATTTTAGACATGATTTTATATTTTTTTGGATTTTTAATTCAAATCGGAAATATTTGAGCTATTTTTGATTTTTATAAAATAGGAAAAGTCCTAAAATGCTTATTTGAAAATATAGTGAATCTAAAAGCAAGCAGGAGATTTACCCTATTTTTCTAGAATTTTTGGAGCTTAGATACTATTTTTAATAAATAGAAAACACCACGCAAAAATCATAGAACTAGAAGGGGCATACTTACAATTAAAAATACACTCGAGGGGTAAAGTGCAAATAACCCAAAAACTTATAACTGAACTCAGTAGTTCATGTATTAAACAAAAATTATTATAACCCAGAAGGGTTTACACGCAATTTTCTCATGCACGTGGCCCGTAACGTAAGGTGACGTGGACGTGGACTAATACACAGTATTAAATATGTCAGGGGGGTTACATGTAATTTATCCCGTACTTTTTTAAACTATATATAATATTTACATGTCCATTTAAATATCAAACAAAAAGCTGAGGGTGCCTAAGAAAATTACCCTCGTCTGGCGGAAGGCAACGACCATGGTGACACCACATCAGCTCACTTAAGTCCCATCGTGCGGCTCCAGAAGGCTTAGTTTCATGCTTGATCTGATGGCCACGATTAAAACTAGAGTTGGGCATGGATTAGTAGGTATATAGAGGTTCTCCATGAACACGAAGAACAATGGAGTGTCTTGGGTTTTATATTGGGTCTCTCCTCCCTTCACGCTTCGTTCCCCTCCCCAATAGGTCGTCCATGAAGGATACGGGGAAAATCCTCAAGCGCATCACGGAAGCGTGATGATCGCATCGAACGCGATTGGGAGCGACTAGTCGTACTAGTTGCTTGATGCAGCAGAAATTAAAATTTTCTATGTGACGAAACCACATGATCCAAGAACACTTCTCGGATCGTTTCGTCTAAAACACAAACAAGTAATAGGATTACCTCTTGAAGCGTGGTTGCGATCGAGTCTCTAAACAAAGAGACCTCCTGTCTCAAGTCAAATTTGACGGAAGAGACGCTTGCGAGCGCGTGGATGAGATGTGTGCTTCTCGCAATCCATGTTGATGATCTATGTCACGGATCTCCTGATCTCGACAAATGAGATACGACATCTTCTTCACGAGCAAGGCATACAGAAATAGACAGAGATCCACGAGCAGACGATCGGCAGCATAACGACGATACAACGACGATGGAGGATCTCTCTAGGGCATCCATAGTGGACGACCACATGAGAGATAGAGAGAGTAGGCATGTAGAGAGAAGAGAGAGAGAGAGAGCATTCATTGATGTTGAGTGCCTTGAAGAGCAAGGGGTGCCTCTTCTTTTATAGGGTTTTGGGAGTCCATGGATCCCAATCCATGAACAACAGACAATCAACATATGGAACTGATTGTGTCCCTTTCAACGGCTAGGATTGTTGTTGGTAAAACACAACAATAAGTGATTTAATTCAAATTAATTATCATTGATAAATCAATATAATTAATCTCAAATTAAATCACATTTGACTAGAGATAGGATAATGAGAAGACAACCAATCCCCTAAAATAAAGGGACGGCTACAATCAACTCATGAGATCTCAATATCTCATGATATCTCATTATCTCATGAGATCTCAATATCTCACGATTATATCATGATCTATTGTCGATAATATTTTAACCAAAAAATAATTCCAAATTATCTTATGGAAAATATCAACCATGCCATTGAAATTATGTGAATCTTATTCACAACCCAAAACTAAATGTAATTATATTTTCAACTAATTGTTCAATGTAAATCCAATTCACATTAACAATTAATCAACAAATATAAATCACAATATGCTCTCTCTAATATATTATAAATCACATTTGTAATATATATGTATATATATATATATATACGATTAATATGGATAATGTTATCCACATTATTCATATCCATGATAATTAAATCACATTTAATCATATTGGATCTCCTTTTCTCATGTGCCCAAATAAAATGAATCACATTCACATTATTTATATCTTTAATAATTAAATCACATTTAATTATCTCAGATAACTTCTCTTATAATATGAATCAAATTCATATTATCCATGATAATTAAATCACATTTAATTATCAATTTTCTCAATGCTTGGATACATATATCAATAATGAAATTATCCATGAACTCTTTCAAGGATAATGCGCTTTCTCCGTGGATTCTTGGAGATAAGGACATGGCGATTGTATTGTTCCACATATAGTGACTTGGATATTGAGATCACATCTCAAATCCAGATCTCGGGCCTCCCATAGATGCTTGATTAAATCAAGAACGCAAATCTAATCTTCTCATTACATTTGAATCACATTCAGATCAATGTCCAACATTTTGACCAAGATCAGATTACTTCTGTACTGAGAGGAGTAACTAAAATCCAGACCCGTTTCATCACTCCCTAGGAATGGAAATGTCATGTTTATACAATCGTTTATGATCACATCACCCTCAGGGTATTCCCAATACCTGTACATCCTACATACTGGAAGACTCAGAATAAACCCGAAGTATTAGATCAACGTTATAATGTCTACTTCAGGGTTTTATCGGTAAGTTTCTCATTTAATCATTGGGAGTTGGTATCGATCATATACTTTCCAAAAGCATATATCATACGTAGGTCTTGATCATATACTTTCCAAAAGTATATATCAAACCTACAAATTTAGTCAAGCTTCCAAAGCGAGACAACCATGCGCACAGAATTTGATTCTTCCCAATATCTCATGAGTGAGCTCATGTCTTCCGGTTCAGTAATAAACCTGTATGATCCCTTTGAGAGATTGTATTACTCATATGCCCTTGCATGCACACCAGCACGCCGGTGTATAGACCTTGGTTAGGTATCAACCTATTGGTCTGCCAAATGTACATACTCAGGCATATAGTAAAATAGCTATCTCCGGTCAGAGGATGTGTGCTTGTATCGTGACAGCATACGATATAGGACTTTGGTTATCTCGATCTCATCAAGTCAACTCTTTGACCTAACTAATCTGACACCTCCAAATCCCTATTGCCAAGCAGAGGACCTGCATCAAGAGGTTGGTCAAATATCAACCTATGTGAGAAAGGATTGCCATCTCCTACTCAGTCTGGAGATCATCTCTTAATAACCATTTGACGGTACTTGATGAGTCCTCAATCTAACTCTTTAGATATTCATCCAATCACCAGCCTCTATGATTCAACAATTGAATCAACAGCTGTATGATCATTAAGATGGGCATCGTACATAACCCTAATTGTACTAAGGGACCTATTATGCAAATTAGTTAATCTTCATTTCAGATCAGGGAATGATATTCGCAATAACATTTATTGCATAATGGCTTACTGTGGGCTCGCATGTCCGACAATCTCCCACTAGCCCAAAGAGCCATTAATGGGCTAATCATTTAAACCCACACTCATGTGACAATCATAGGCTATTTAGAAAATAATTAGGTTAGCTGATCAGTCACTCTGTTCCTGTGAGACTATGCCAAGTCCTTTTACGGCACTTGCTTATCCCCAGTAACAGTGCTCCCATTTAATGCGAATGTTGCATCTTATGCAACCAATACTCAATCTAGTCAAAGCAGTTATAGTGTCCTTGACAATATTGCTTAATAATTATTATAACCAGCATTTCCATAATACTTATCAAAATACCCTTATTCCTGGAGATCACTATCTCTTAAGGTATCCATAGTTAAGACCTTTTAGATCTCTTTCTATAAAGTCTTATTTTTTTGAAGATAGGACTTTGAGATCACTATCTCAAAAATCTTGTCTTCTATGAAGATTTCGTTATTACTGCAATCAAGTGTTTTCTCTCCATAGTAGGATTAGAAACATTTTACTACTCCCACTACATAGCAGATATCTGGCTTTTGTACACATCTAGCATACACTCAACTTCTCGTAACTGATGCACAAGTGAAAGCAGTTCTAGCATTCACTTCCTCAACTCTTTGAGGTGCTATCCCTTTAGATAGGTCAATACCATATCTTAATGGATGGAAGCCTTTCTTGGAATTTCTAAGAATCGAATATGTCCAAGGTGTACTACAAATGTGACAGTCCCAATATCCTCTTCTCTTTGCTTCTGAACAACTTTAGAGCTAAGATCTAAGAGATATCCTTGAAATCATATTTCAAGATATGGAGCCAGTCTATAAAACATTTATTATCATCCTTATATCGTTCCAAATGATTTAGATAGTATCTACATTTAGCAGGATGAACACAATGGCACTCCCACTAAGCTTCACATGGTTCATCAAGATTCTATCTGAAATCATAACATTTATAATTTCATCAAATCTTATGTTCCAACTACAAGAAGATTATTTGAGTCCATAGATGGATTTCTTTAGCTTGCACATCTTGCTTCCTCAACCATGAAGCCCTGGGGCTACTTCATGTGAATATCCTTAAAGAGGTATTCATGGAGTAATGCAATCTTGACTTCCATCTCGAAGATGTCAAAGCCAAGTTGTGTAGCTATAGTTAGCAATATTCTTATGGGTATAAGCATGGTTACTGAAGAGCAAGTCTCATCGCAAGCAATGTCTTCTCTTCTGGTGTGTAGCTCATGGCTACGAGTCGTGCTTTGAAGGTCTCTACCTTCTCATCAGGTTCCCTTTCTCTTGAAGATCCATTTACACCTTAACGGGTCTTACCCATATAGGTGGATCCTCGAGGGTCCATATACAACACTTGTATATGAAGTCTACCTTAGACCTTTATTTCTAAAATCCATATTTCCATGTCATGATCCTCAGGAGCTTCATCACATGAAGTTCGATCATTGTCAGACTTAACTAACACATGGAATACATCCTCAAACTCATTTGAAGAGGTATTAGTGTTTCATCTTTAATTATACTTTTAGTTTCTGTTTGGAACCTCATTATCATCTCAAGATTAAATGAGTTCCGTTACTTCATTTTCATCTTGATTCTCAAGAGAGTCATCCTCTAAGAATCACATTCTCAGAGATGAGATCTTTTAAGAATCTCAGGGTAATAAAGTAGGTATCCAATACCATCCTTTATTTTCCTAATGAAGTAGCACTCTCTAGTGCTCGATTCCAGCTTACTTGCATGGAATCTTATTAAGGATATATAATGTAGTCTCTACTACATATATACCAAGAAACTAAGAGAAACTTATGCTAAAATTCATCATTGATCAAATCAAGTCACACATGATCCAATTGTATTTCCCTGCAACTCTCTTGAGTTTAGGCGCATTAGGAGGATTGAGATAGGAATGATATTCATATCTCTGTAATATATTCCTTTGAATTCATCTAATAGGTACAAGCTACCTAGGTTAGATCAAATTCATTTCATCTTTCTGCAGACATTGGTTCCAAACCAAAATTATGAAATATTTGAATATTTCAAAGCTTTCTTAGGTGAAGAGAAGAAATCTCATATCATACATAGTCATCAATAGATATCACATATCCATAATGTTTATTATGATATAGATAATCCACAAACATCTATATGTATGAGATCTTGAATACCTTGACATCTTACACCATTCCTAGAGAAGGGTGTATTGGACATTTTACTTTGAATACAATATTCATAAGTATGTAAGATTTGAAATTTTAGACATTGAAAAGTTTCATATCTTACTAGTCCATTGATCTCATCAACAAACATATGTCCAAAACTTTATGCCAGATCATTGTCAAATGATCTTCATCCTCCTATTGATCTTTTAAGGCTCAACTTTCAATATTAGAAATCTTAATGAACCATTCATTAATTTTCAAATTTTGTGGAGTCCACTAGATGTTAGACTACTATCTGAAATATATCCTTCATAACTCTTTATGATAGGTTTATTCCAGATTAATGTTTATTTCCAACATTTAGAAACAAACAATGAGTGTATTCTAATATCTAGGTCATAGAGACATTCTCTATGACTAAGGCTCTCCCACTGAAATTCAGAAGTCTATCAATCCAACAGATATTGTTGCAACAACTGCATCAGTATCCATATGGATAACTACAAACCTTAAGATCAAACTTTCCAGTCTTCTAAAACATATGAAACAATTGCAAGTGTCATTAGAAGAATGAGATACACTTATTAGACTTTAACTTATTCAATAAGCAAATCAATATCAATGATTTATGAAGATTATTCTGGTGCTCTATCTGAGTCATTCTCTAAGGATTCTAGACAGTCTTGATAGTCATACTATCAACACACCAACTTATTGCAGTATTGGCATTCATCCAACTCTTTGGATGTCATATGGAAGTCACAGATGTAGGTCAACTTATTGACTTTCCTTCTTACTCGGGTCCGACCCATGCTTCCACTGTGCTCCCTTTATATATAAACACCCATTGCTCAAGACTAAGGATCTCTTATGTTAAATTCAAAAGAATTCAATGTAAGAGCATTTCAACATTCATACATGCTTCATTAAATTCATACAATATGAATATTATGAAGCTTCATGAATGACTAGAGTATAGACAATAGAATGATGACATTCATCGTATCTACATCCATCTAAACTCTTAAAACATTGGTTCAAGTAGGTATTCAAATATTTTGAATACATCATCTCTTATAGAGCTACCATTCTGCATAATGCAGTGAACCATGTCATTCATGATTAAATGTCTAGAGCACATATGTATGCCAAAACATCTTCTTTGATTTTATAAGGATTATTCGACAATTACGATCACCATCGACATGTCACTTCCAAAGTACATTTGATGATAGATCAAGACTATAGAGACATACGAACTCTAGGGTTGTAGATCTATTTTCTATTTAATTGTCATTCCTCATTATTTTGAGCAAACATGCACATTGTAACCACATACATTATGTATCCAACTGCAAGTACTATATCTGGATCATGAGTCCTATCCATGATATTTTACTGGTTATTATTGAGTATAACATTGAGTAGGTTTTATGTAGGATTATCTGAAATAAGAAATTTGCATAAGTGTATATATATACACATATATATTCTACTTAAATTTAGGAGTTTTTATATCAAAGTTGTCTTGCCTTGTAAACACTGAAAGTTCATTCCCTTAATCACTTTCAATGTAAGAGATATTCTTACCATTATATCTCAAGCAAGATCTGGGATCTCCTTCCTTATCTTTATTACATCCCAATAATATGAGAACCTATAACTCGGATAAAAAAAAGCGGGAACACGTTCCGCCTTGCAAGTCCAACTTGCATCTCCCAATTCGGTCTTTAACATCCAGGCCCACCACCCCTAAGGTGATTTTGACCCGTCATTAATTGAACCAACCGTCAACATGCTTAATACTCGCTATACGCAATCCAATATCGCCCCAATAATATGAGGACCCGATATTGGGGTCACTACGTATACAACCTTATTCTTTAGAGAAGCGAAGAGCCTGATTCAAATGGATTGTATGCAGGAGCTGTCACTTCGGACATGCATCTCCTACATACAATATCTGGCGACGGAACCCTTCGCCTTTATGGGAGACCTTGGATGTCACTTATGTGATCCTCCATATCATATTCAAATTCTAATTAATCATTATGAATAATATTTATTATGATCAATTCTTCAAAGGGAAATAACAACTCTATTCATAATCGATTGTTTTAATTTTAATTGAATTTTAATTAATGTAATCTTATTAAATTAATGATCCAATTAATATCCAACAAACGTTTTTAATTGTTACTTGAAATATGGTATTATCTCAAATACGTATTATTTCAAATTTTAATAATTAGAAAATACATCATGATCTCTCAGGATTCATTCGTTCCCTACCCGTTGTCATGGCCAGTACCGGCGGGAGAGGGACGTAATAATTATCATCTCTAAATATTTCACAAATATTTATTAATAATCATTTCAGAAAATTAGCAATTAATTTTCATTAATTTATTTGAATGACAATCACAAGGTTCATTATAAACACGCATGAGATCTTAATATCTTATGAGATCTCATTATCTCATGATTATATCATGATCTCTTGTTGAAAATATTTTCACTAAAACATAATTTCAAATTATCTTATGGAAAATATCAACCATGCCATTGAAATTACGTGAATCTCATTCACAACCCAAAACTAAATGTAATTATATTTTCAATTAATTGTTCAATGTAAATCCAATTCACAATAACAATTAATCAACAAATATAAATCACAATATACTCTCTATAATATATTATAAATCACATTTATAATATATATATATATATGATTAATATGGATAGTGCTATCCACATTATTCATATCCATGATAATTAAATCACATTTAATCATATTGGATCTCCTTTTCTCATATGCCCAAATAACATGAATCACATTCATATTATTCATATCTTTATTAATTAAATCACATTTAATTATCTCAGATAACTTCTCTCATAATATGAATCAAATTCATATTATCCCTGATAATTAAATTACAATTAATTATAAATTTGCTTGGATACATATATCAACAATGAAATTATCCATGAACTCTTTCAAGGATAATGCGCTTTCTCCACGTATACTTGGAGATAAGGACAGAGCGATTGTATTGTTCCACGTATAGTGACTTGGATATTGAGATCACATCTCAAATCCAGATCTCGGGCCTCCCATAGATGCTTGATTATATCAAGACCGCAAATCTAATCTTCTCATTGCATCTGAATCACATTCAGATCAATGTCCAACATTTGGACCAAGATCAGATTACTTCTCTACTGAGAGGAGTCAATAGAATCCAGACCAGTTTCATCACTCCCTAGGAATGGAAGCATCACTGTTATAAATTCGTTTATGATCACATCACCCTCAGGTATTCCCAATACCTGTACATCCTGCATACTGGAAGACTCAGAATAAACCCGAAGTATAAGATCAACTTTATACTGTCTACTTCAGGGTTTTATCAGTAAGTTTCTCATTTGATCATTGGGAGTTGGTATCGATCATATACTTTCCAAAAGCATATATCATACCTAGGTCTTGATCATATACTTTCCAAAAGTATATATCAAACCAACAAATTCAGTCAAACTTCCAAAGAGAGACAACCGTGCGCACAGAATTTGATTCTTCCCAATATCTCATGAGTGAGCTCATGTCTTCCGTTTCAGTAATGAACCTGTATGATCCCTTTGGGCTCGTTTGGTTGCAGGGTTGGGCAGGGTTGGCTTGGCCCAACCCAGGTTGGCCCTGCAACCAAACAGAGTTCTCCTCCTCACAGTTTACTATTCACAGGGGTACCCCTGCCCAACCCATCCCTGTCCAACCCTGCAACCAAACGGACCCTTTGAGAGATCGTATTACTCATATGTCCTTGCATGCACACCAACACGGCGGTGTATAGACCTCGGTTAGGTCATCAACCTACCGGTCTGCCAAATGTACATACTTAGACATATAGTAAAACATCTGTCTCCGGTCAGAGGATGTGTGCCTGTATCATGTCAACCTCAAATCCTTGCTCCAGAGGCTTCTCAGTAGCATGACTACACCAAAAGATCATGCTGCTCGAGATGAATCACCTCGACCTTAGGATGGAGCTAAACATCAAAGAAATGGGTGAATTTGTGCTGCTCCGGTTGGAGGTGGAAGATGGAGCTTGAAACCTTGATTCCCTGCAAGAACCAAGGGGAAATGGGTGGTTTGTTCAAGGAAGATGACAAGGGTCGATATGGGCATCGAAATACGTCGATAATAATCGAGGAGCACTGAACAAGCTTGGATCACAAGCTCTAGTAGTTTGGGGGGATTTGTGATTTAAGTCTAATAGGCTTAATGAAACCTAAAATTACTTATGCAATATGAAATCACAAATATTACCTAGTAATGGTAAGAAAAGGGAGCTCAACCGGGCTGGAAGCTCAGAAGCAAGACCTCACGATCGGAGGTCGCCGGAGATGGCGGATCCACTCAACTCGACTCCTCCTCATTATAATCGTAAGGCAAAGACCTCCTGTCACGAAGTTTTAGTGATTAGAGAAGGATTGAAGGGTTATGATTCGATGAAGAGTGATAAAAAAGAAAAAGGTGGAAGTGGGAGCATATTTATAGATGAAATTTTGGCGAGTTGAAGGAGTGATGGTGTGATCGAGAGAGGAGGTTGGTGGAAATTCAAAGATGGGCATGGGGAAGGGACAGAGTGGCTACATGAAGGTGGAAGTTTCGAAGACAGAGGATGAAGATGGAGGCATAGAGAAATAAGTGAAGATGGGTACCCGTGAATCTTTGATAGAAGTCAGAAGGGTTTAGGGTATAGTTGACCTAGGTCAATGAATGATGCACCCTGACTGGTCCACGCGGACCAACCAGAAATTTTAAAGCAGAAATATCTTGGAATATACAAAAGAAATAATAAATGGATTTATTATTTTTAGGTTATAAAATAAAAAATATTTCTAATTTTATTTAGAATTTAGTGCTATTTTTATTTATTTTTATGAGGCATTTTATTGCAGTTACTTTTTACAAGTATAAATATATGTATATTCATCTATATGTTATGTATTTTTTTATTTTGTGTTTTATAATTTATTATTTTATACACTTATTTTTATATTCATAAATTATTTAAATACTTTTAAATATGTTTTTATTGTATTTTTCTGATATATTATGTGCACTTAAATAAATATAGGTATATAGTATATATGTATAATTATAGGTATTTCATCTTTGTATTTTGTATACTTATTTTATTTTTGTGTTTTATTTATGGTCCTATTTTATTTTAAATATGCAAAAGAAATATAAATAGTATTTACAAATTATAAAAATATAAAATTATAGAAATGATAAAGAATAAATAAAATGAATATTGTATTCGGGTATATTGTACAATAGGGTTCCAAAACCTAACTTTCACACCTTTACTCTAAAAAATATGAAACCACTTCACTAAATAGCTTATTAAAAGTTATATACAATTAAAGGTGATATTGATATATTTTCAGTTTTTATTTGGGAGATATGGGTTTAGGAAGTTGGGATTTTAGCTTTTTATTTTGAGTATAAAAAGTACGTTGTATATTATTTTTGTATGAAATAAATTTTGTAATTTTATTTATAATTTTATCTAAAACATTGATGTACAAAGTTTATTGATTTGATGAATAAATAATAATGGATAAAATATGTTGCAAAAGGTAATTATTAGCCTATTTTTGTTGGGTTCTCCGAATGTTTTTTGTGCAATTCACCGCCCTATCTTCCCCTACTTTATTCCTTGTCGACTAAGGCATAATGATGGCTGAGCCTCGAGGGATACAGTCACTCAACACCAATGGTGTCTTGATGAATCCACGATTCATCGCCTTTATTCTTTTAATTTAGCTTCATTTCCGTAGTTAAACACCTGTAAATACCCACTAGTTCCATAATTTTACCATTTTGCATGCATATCTTAAATATGCATTTTAACACTTTTTATACATAAATAAAAGAATAAATAAGAAAAGAAAAAGAAAAGAAAATAAAGGATGTGTTTATGTAATAAATACAGAGTAACCCGAACCCCAAGAAAAGGTCAAGACTTGACTTGATCGACCAAGAATAAAGTAGGGGGAGATAGGATCTTCAATTCAAAAATAAAAAAAAATAATTTGTAAATTTTTCTCTGTGTACTTGTATAAAAATTGGTACTATTTTATTTGTAAATAAATTGACTTCAATGTAATTATTTTTGTAAACAAAAGTTGTAAATAAAGATGTGTTGTAAATAATAAAGATAATTGCAAAATAAAATAATGTACATATTACAAATAATCATACTCAGAGAAAGCCGCAAAGCGATAATTGAAATGCCAATTCCGGCTCCATACGAACTCAAATTGAATCAAAGTTCCCTTCCATAATACTCTAAATTAAATTATCTTCCATAGTTGAAAAGTTGGTTTTCTGGGGTGTTTTGTGCAGTTTCACCAATGTTTATTGTACATGTTTATTTTTATTTTTTTATACATAATATACATAATTGTAAATATTATTTTCATTAAAAATAAAAAAAACTATAAATAAAAAAATTAATTAAAAAATATAAAAATTATTTTCTTATTTGTACATACGTATATTATATTATATGTACATAATATTTGTATACAACTAATTTCCTTATATAAAAATCACTAAAAATAAAATATCTAACATTGATTAATTAATTTCATTTAATTACGAATTTTATATTTAGATTTACTTATTTAATTCATTATTTGATTTTAAAACTTACCTTTTATATTAGATATTATTCCATACCTTTAATAGCCACCATTAAGGTGTCTAGTTAATTTTTGTAAATTTATTTATTTATTTTTTTATTTAAATTTCAATTTCGTAATTAATTAATTTATTATTTTATTTAATTATTTTATTAATTCCACCAATAAACACCTTCCTTAAGTGTATATACCTTCCTTTTCTTAATTTTCTTCTCTTTTTAATGGGCTCCTCCTCCTTCGTTATTCGTTGATCAATCTTTGGTGGAGAGGAGCTCGATCTCCAAGAGCGATCATGTCAAAGAAGGATGCCCAGCCTCCGAGCCGTCCGGTGACAGCGCGTCAGTTCTCGTCAAGGCCATCACGACATTTCTGATTCCTGAGGTGAGATACACATTTCATTTCTCTTTTTTTTCCACTTAGATAAATCATCGGTCTAATTTTTGCTCCTTTTTTATTACTCTTTAGATATCTAAAATCACAAAAATTTGTCCACTCCGATTTAATCTACATCCGACATCGATTTTTCATCTCATCGCATGATCTCCACATTTCACATTTCTATCTCAGACAATCTTCTAACTCCAGTTACGCACGGTAACCGGAGATACGGATATATCTTGCATATCGGCAAGATCCAATACCCATTCAAGAACTCTTATTTTGTTGATAAATAAAAATAAAAAAAACATATAATTGTTTTTCTTATTTCTCTAACATCTTTTTTGTAGGAAAATAAAAAAAACATAATAAATTAAAAAAAAAACTATTTTTATTCCTATTTACATTTCCCGTTTAAAAAAATAATAAAAAACATTTTTTATTATCAATTCTGTATACAAAAAATAAATATAAAATATAAAAAATAAAAAATAAAAGCAGGTCACGGCCAACTCGCCAGCGGCACCCAGCCACCCTACAGCTGAACCTCCCGACAGCAGCCGCCCTCCACACCGCTCATCGCAGCGTCCCCCAGTGGCACTCGGCCACCCTCCACTTCTGGTGCAGCACACCCGCGGCCGCCTAGAGTGTGGCCTACGCCGCGTGATGTGTTGCGATGCGACCTCCGCCCGATTCCTCTAGACCGCATGGAGGCTTCACCGATACCTCTCTAGGCCGCACGTCCTCCCCTCCGCCATTGTCGTGGCCTACTCTCGTCTTGCACAGGCGTAACTCCATCTGCCCATCCGCGTAGTGGTCCGCCGCTCCTCGTCTGAACCGTGCCGCCCAGCGACAGCCTCGCCTCAGCCCTCGCTCGCCCGAACATTGTCCCCTCCGATGCACGCCTCTCGTAGCCACCTGCACACACCCTCCACCTTTCTGCTCACCACCATTTGGGAAGAAGATAAGAAGGGGGTGGTGCCCCTCTTTTGGATTGGAAATCAAGAAGAGATATCAACGAAGAAGCCCTAGAAAAAAATTTATAATTATTTCGAAAATTGTAGTGCTATCCCTAAAAGTTATGAAAAATACAAAGAAGCCCCTGTTAAGGAACAAGACGTTCGACACACTCCTATACTTGGGTAATTTTTGCTTTTCACCTGAAGGTTTATTGCTGTTAATATTTCACGCAGGAACTTTATTTATTTGTAGTTTTAGTCCTTGTTTACCTAGACTTCTTGTTTACATGTTCTTCTTAATTAAATAAATGTTTCTATTATTCAAAAAATACTCAAAAAATTCGTGTATGGTCCTGCTTTAGTGTTTTTTCATTGAATAAATTTTTCGTTACATTTTGTTGCCATTTAATATATTTAAAAATTAAAAAAAATATGTCTTTTTGCATGTCTGGAATTAGAAAAATCATAAAAATTAAAAAAATTGCCTAAAAATTCTAAAAAATTCACTATATGTGTATTTTAGTGTCATTTAATTTCTCTCGAATTTTCGTTCTAAATACTTTATAAAACCCCAAAAAATTGTGAAAACAAAAAATCTTAAAAAAGTTGTATAAAATTCCAGAATAATCAAAAATTGTAATTCCAGTCTCTATTTGTAGATATTTATTTGTAGTTTAGCTTAAAAATAATTTTCAGGAGTATTGGGCAATTAATGTATTTTTAAGTTGCAAAATACTCTTGGTTGTACACTGTTCTCTTTATTTTTCACTGTTTTATTTTTATAAAATTATAAAAACATCAGAAAAATTTGAAAAAATTACCAAAAATATTTTAAAACATATAAAACACAAAACATTTTCTCTGGACTTTTCTTTACATTTTTTACTATTCTGAAAAATACAAAAAAGTGTGTTGTGTGTGTTTTTATCACTTGTGCTTTATTTGAACATTTTTAAAAATAAAAAATTCAAATACCACTAAATATTTTATCTTGGAGATTTGACTACGTAGTTTTTAAATCATGCTCCTTGTGTTCGACCGTGGTCGCTATACAAGGTAAATAGAATAGCGAAACCTCTTACATTTACATTTTATTGCTTGATTTATTTCTCTCTAAAGTGATTAAAAAGCAATTTTTTTCTGGTTGACCGATTCGAGTGGTTGAGAACAACGACGATTGCGATAGTTATTTACACATCTTTACCAGTCGTAAATCTTTGTCTTCAGAATGGCGCCATTACCGGGGAGCACGACTTTGTTGTCATTTTTCAACTTTTCTTGTCTCTTTATATTATAACTGTTTTATGACCTTCTCTTATTTCCTTTTTGTGCAAGGGACTGCTTTGGACGACTTGAGTTTTTTTGGAGGACCCGTACATGAGATGAAGCAGAGAAGAAAAGAAGACAATTATTTTATTTAGAAAACAATTTATGTTTTAATAATTTTGATTTTTGGACTTGTGGACTTGGACATTTTGGGGTATGTTTCGCCAAGTGCCAGTGCACTTGGGGGACCTCACCATTATTTTTTGTGTTTTATTTTCTCATTTTAATTTTTTATTTTTTTCACGTAGATTTTTTGTGCTTGAGCCCCTAGATATAGGTTTCTATTTGATTGAGCCAGGTAGCATTAGGTCCAAAGCCCCTAATAGAATATATGTTCCTATAGAACTCGCTTGGACTTAGTCAAATAAATATGTGCTTCACGATAATTGAAGTTTTTGTTTAGGATGATTCTCGCATTGCATTCATTTAGATTAGTTTAATTTTTCTGCATGGATCATATTGCATGTAGAGTGCTGGAGTCAGGTACGCACGTCTATCTATAGCATTTGCATCGATATTTTCTCGTGCATTGTCTTTTCCATTTTCCTCCTCTGTTTTGTGGATATAGGAATAAAGGAAATCAGAAATCTCATTAGACGTTTTAATGAAAATTTCCAAAAAAATCAAAAATAAAAAATAAAAAATTGGGACTCCTAATTGAATTAGACTCTTAAAATCAAACGTAATTGATTCATACTATTGTTTTGGGAGAGCAACCTCCTCGTTGTTTGTGCTTTTAATTGCTCGTGTACACACTAAGGAGTAGTGCCCAAATCCCATTAAGCCTCCTAAGTGTTTGTACTACTTTTGTCTGATCACTAAACTCTAAAATTGAAAATATAAAAGACCAAATCTCACGTTCTTCACATTGCGTAGAGTTGGTAAATTGGGGGTTTTGCATTGTGTTTGTATGTCTTTGGTGTGAGTCGGTTACGATCATCTTTAAATCATTAGCAGTCACCTTCTATACCTCTCATCTACCCCACCCTCTCTCAACTTCTCTCTCATTTACTCTCTTTCATCCCACCCTCCCTCCCTTTATCCTTTCCTCTCTTCATGATGGGCCACACTCCACTTTAGCCGGATTTTGCGGCTTCTTCACTTCATACCCATCATTCCCGCCCACTCTATTGGGAGGTCGGAACTCTGACCGATTTCCCATCTTCTCCCTAACCACTTTCCCATTTGAGACATGCTGTGAGTACCGACCGAGGAGATCGGATGGACCAAATACGAGACCTGTGCGATTACCATCCTGAGACGAGAGTGCATTCCATAAGCGATCACATGGAGCAGTTGCAAGCTTTAGTTGATGTCTATCCTAGGATGATGGATGAGAACCAAGATTAGGAAGCGTGGTCTGCTTCTACATTGAGTCCCTTCATTTTGGATTTAGAGTTCATTGACTGCCGAAGTTTTCAGGGGAAGTGCACGAGGAGACTTATATGCATATCGATGAGTTTGAGGATATTTGTGGATCACGATCGTATTCTAATATCACTTCTGAGGACATGATGTTGATGACCTTTCCATTTACACTTCAAAGTAGAGCCAAGAGTTGGCACAGACGATTGGGAAGGAAGTTTGCTACGTGGGGAGATTTACGATCATTGTTCTTTCATAGATTTTACCACTATCGTAGAGCAAAGTTGATGCGGTCTTGTATTCGTGATTTTTCAGTTGACCACCAAGAGCCATTTAGAGATTCATGGTTGAGGTTACGTGATCTTTTGAGTCAATTTCCATATCATGGATTTTCGATGACTGATCTTATCCACATCGCCATGAGGGGGAGGACAGTCGATCAGATTGCAATAGTCAGTACCTCATATGGTAGTTCACACCACAGTACCGACCTGGATTTATTTGAGGCAATCTTGGAAACTCTTTCAGATATCCCATATTCACGAGAAGATGTATTCGGGACAACACATGAGGGAGATATGACACCTGTTGAGTGTATGACACATCATGTTGATTCTGACAGCACACACCAATCAGAGAATATGAATGCTACTACTTCTCATTTGATGGATGTGTTTACTACCACTGTGAGTTCCTAGAGTCAGACATTGGTCGAGTACCCATTGGATTTACAGCCAAATTTTGAGCCGATCATGTACTTTCATATAAATGATTCTTGGATTCTAGATCTTTTAGTATCCCAAGAAATAGAGGAGGAACCCACATCTCAGCCGTCCTTTGAGTCATTCCAGTGTCCATGCGTAGTTGATTCAATGTCTTTTCTTCAGAAGATCTTCTCAGATTCAGATATACATTTGGATTCATCTTAACATAGAGAGCTTGATGATGGACCAATTTTTGATTTGACAGACCTAGATAGTCCCATATTTGAGCCTTGTATTCTCCCATTTGATGAGGTCGATACATTTTTGGAGGACATGATATTTTACAACATAGATCCCTAGTTTCATGATGATTTGGCATTGCTCCCTGACAGTTATCTACGGAGGATGCCACAGACCATGTGTACTAGGTTTCACTTTCTGAGAGTGTATCCAATCTATCGGATCACGAGACCGAGTCTTCTGATATTTGTGATAATGAGTTTGAGGTTTCTCTCCTCGACGACCCTCACGAGGATGACCCAATCTTTGAGGTATTCGATCATTTCACTGATTTATCTACATTATATGCATCGGGTATCAACCTTTTTAGTGAGTCTCCTGATCTTGATCTTCCTTATCTATTTGAGATGGTGATTAACATGGAGGATTCCCTAATAGATCCTTCATTCTCCATGTTCGATTTCTTCAGCTCCATCCTTCCACTCCATTCAGACCTTGAGCTGATGATTTCTTTTATGCTACCGGAGTATGATCATACATCATATTCTATTTTTCTGGTAGCCGACACCAACTTGAGTGGATATTCGTGTGTCTCTTTTGACCATCCTGAGTCCGTTGTTGTTCTTCCACCGAGACGACAACAATAGTACGATATTCACCTCACAGATGTCGTCCTCAACCTTGATACAATGTTGTTCTAGCCTTTGCGCCTAGCTAGTATAAACTCTAGCGCTTGTTGAGAGGAACCTCAACATTGTCCACAAGTGTATAAATCCATTCTGTCCATATCATTCATTCTTTCTTTCTAAACACCCCATTTCCATCTCATGAGTATTCCATACTTAGGGTAAACCCTAAGTATAGGGGGTGTCAGACTTGTGATTATTCTTTTGATTCTTTTTACCTCTGTTTTACTGCCTAAACTTAGGGATATTTCACCCTAAGTATAGGGGAGGTAGACTATGTACATCCTATCATTCGGTAGTCCCCTTGTATACAGTATTCTATACTTAGGATTACTTGATCCTAAGTATAGGGGGATCACAGACTTCTATTGATTATATTCTTTTATTCGTCGTTGTAGCATAGCATTCTTTTCACTTCCCAATACTTAGCACGAGTTATGTCTTCCTTTGCAGCTCTTTGATTACTATGAGGACATAGTTCGAGCTAAGTATAAGAGGGTGTCATATATATTGGATATATACTTTAGCCATAACTCGTATTTCATATTTTTAATATGGCTAAAATACTATATAAATACATGTAAAAAAAACAACTAACTAATATAAGATGTTGATATTTCCTCAAAATTCATTTTGTATATACTGATTAATAGTCAGGTTAAAATAGTTTGGAAAATATTTTGAAAGTAGTTTGAAAACCTATTTGTAAAATCTTTTGAAAACTATTTGAAAAATGTTTGAAAAATATTTTCAACCATTGTAAAAATATTGCGGTTTGTAAAAAATTTTCTTTGTGTGAAATAAGATGATTTTGTAAAAACTATTTGCAAATGTTTTGAAAACAATTGAAAAACTATTTTGAAAACCGATATATACTGTTTGAAAAATGTTTGCAAAATTGTTTTCAAATGATTGTAAATGATTGCAAAATTATCTGAAAATTTATTTTGTACTATAGTTTTTAAAACTATTTGTAAAACTATTTTAAAATAAATTTGTGGAATATTTGCATCACAAAAAAATTAAAAAAAAAAGAAAATAAGAAAATAAAAAAATAATATAAAAAATTGAACTACGTATATACATGTATAAATTACTCAAGTTGTAAATTCTTGCATATGACTCTTGTAAAATAATTAACTCACTCTTGTGTAAATATGTATCTCATACCAATTTTTTTTAAAAAAATTATATATACTTGTATATATTACTAATTATTTGCATTAAAAAAATTGCATGTGCATCATTTTTAAAAAATTCATACGTTCAAAATTTGAAAATTGTTTCACAAAAAGATTTTGTTTTGTTTTCTTTACATTCTACATATCTCTTGCATTGGCATGTGCATTTTTCATGATAGTATTGACATTTAAATTAAGTCTGGAATAAATTTGAAGAATGGAGCTTAGTTGTACCTTAATCCACATAATTTCAGATGAACCTTATAAGAATTGGAGTTAAGACTTTTCAGGTCCTAGTGACTTAATTCTTTCAGTCCATAAGACTATGTTCACATGTCATCTTGATAAGTCTAAGTAGAATATTTAACAACACACGCATGATTCTTTCAGACCATGGCTTACCTTGGACAAGCACTCTACACGTAGCTTTTCATGGGGGAGGTAGTGAGGGGACAAAATCTTTTGGCTTGGGGTAGCATGCGAGGGTAGTACATCTAGGCGGAACCTCTCGTCCTCCTCTAGTGAGGGAAGTGCGTCTCAACCTGGTTTGGTGATGATGAGGTCTAAAGACAAGATGTTGTGGGTTGCAATAATGCTTCAAAAGAAGGATAATCTACTGTCTCAAGAGGAAAAACTCCTTATGTACATGCTGCACCTTGTATATATTTTCAAAAACAAAAGGAAAAAAAATGCAAAATCTCCAAAACTGGGCATGCCTGATAGAAAAGTAAAATGCATGCCGGAGTGTATATACAAGTGAAAAAAAATAAGAGCTTCAAAGTCAAATGTTTGTAAGCTTGCAGCGGATGACATGACTACACAGGTGATGCATCCAAGGATAGGTAACTACCCTGGTTATCGTCCATTTTCTTCTCCATCCCCTTTTCTTAAGCTGGTTGTACTTGAACTTAGAAGAGAATATCCCCGCTCCTCGAAGAAAGTGCTGCTAGACCGGGGGACTAGAGTTACCTCGTTTGAGAGGTTGGTTCTTTGCTACTTTTGAGACGAGGAGCTATATTTCATTTACACTGTACAAGAAAGATTCATAGTCATAAGAATTTGTGTATGTAGACTTGTTCTGATCTGACTGTTGAGGAGACCTGAATAGGAGTCTTGTGGAGCTTAGAGGCTGTTAGGTTTTAAATCCATTTCCCATAAGGTTCTGACACACTAATAATCCAAAGGACCGACAGAGCTCTATACTAAATTTTTATGAAGATAAGCTTAAAAGTCAATGTTGTTCTAACTTCTTTCCTTTTCCTTTTCTTTATTTTTGTTTTCACTTATTTTCTAAATAAGTGTTTGCTAAGGGACTAGCAAAGGTAAAGTATAGGGGAATGATGAATCCATGATTCATCCCCTTTATTCTTTTATTTTAGCTTCATTTCCGTAGTCAATCACCTGTAAATACCCACTAATTCCATAATTTTACCATTTTGCATGCAGTTGTTAAATATGCATTTTTAACACTTTTGGTACATAAATAAAAGAATAAAGAAGAAAAGAAAGAGGAAAGAAAATAATGGATGTGTTTATGCAATAAATATAGACTGACCCGAACTCCGAGAGAAGGTCAAGACTTGACCTGATCGACAAGGACTAAAGTAGGGGGAGATAGGGCGTTCAATTCCAAAATCAAAAAAAATAATTTGTAAAATTTTCTCTGTATACTTGTATAAAAACTGGTACTATTTTATTTGTACATAAATTGACTTCACATTAAATATTTTTTAAATGAAAGTTGTAAATAAAAATGTGTTGTAAATAATAAAAATAATTGTAAAATAAAATAATGTACATATTACAAATAATCACACTCAGAAAAATATGCAAAGTGATAATTGAAATAACAATTCTGACTCCATACAAACTAAAATTAAATCAAATTCACATCAATAATACTCTAAATTAAATTATCTTTCAAATGGTTGTAGTTTCATAATTTTTGGATTTTTGATTAAAAAGTCAGTTTTTAGGGTGTTTTGTGCAGTTTCACCAATGTTTATCGTACATATTTATTCATATATATTTATTTATTTATAATATACATAATTGTAAATGTTATTTTCATTAAAAATAAAAAATATAAATAAAAAATTAATTTTAAAAAATATAAAAATTATTTTCTTATTTGTACATATGTATATTGTATTTTATGTACATAATAATTGCATACAACTAATTTTCTTATATAAAAATCACCAAAAAATAAAATATCTAACATTGTCTAATTAATTTAATGTAATTACGAAATTTGTATTTAGATTTAAATATTTAATTCATTATATGATTTTAAAACATACCTTTTATATTAGACATTATTCCATACCTTTAACAGCTACATTAAGGTGGCTAATTAATTTTTGTAAATAAATTTATTTTTTATTTTATTTAAATCTGAAATTCATAATTGATTAACTAATTAGATAATTTAAATATTTTATTAATTCCACCAATAAACACCTTCCTTAAGTGTATACCTTCCTTTTTTCTTCCTTTTTTAATGGGCTCCTCCTCCTTCGTTATTCGTTGATCAATCTTTGGTGGTGAGGAGCCCAATCTCTGAGAGCAATCTTGTCGAAGAAGGGTGCCCAGCCTCCGAGCCGTCCGGTGACAACGCATCGGTCCTCGTCGAGGCCATCACGACATTTCTGATTCTCAAGGTGAGATATACATTTTATTTCTCATTTTTCCCCTAGATAAATCATAGGTCTAATTTTTGCTCCTATTTTATTACTCTTTAGATTCCAAAATCACAAAAATTTTCCACTCTGATTTAATCCGTATCCGACACCGATTTTACATCTCATCTCACGATCTCCACATTTCACATTTCTATCTCACACAATCTTCCACCTCCGGTCACGCACGGTGACTGGAGATACGGATCTATCTTCCATATCATCAAGATCCAATACCCATTCAAGCACTCATATTTTATTGATAAATAAATAAAAAAGAACATATACTTGTTTTTCCTATTTCTCTAACATCTTTTTTACAGGAAAATAAAAAACATAAAAAATACAAAAAACTATTTTTATTTCTATTTACATTTCCTATTTTTAAATAATAAAAAAACATTTTTTATCAATTCTATATACAGAAAAACAATATATATATATAACAAAAATTAAAAGCAGGTCATGGCTGACTCGCCAGCAGCACCCGGCCTCCATACAGCCATCCCTCCCGACAACAGCCAACCTCCGCACCGTTCGTCGTGGCATCCCCCTGTGGCACCTGGCCGCCCTCCACCTCCGGTGCAAAACAACCACGGCCAACACTGTGCGAGGTGCTATGCCGCGACCTCTGCCCTATTCCTCCAGTCTGCGTGGAGGCTCAACTAACGCTGCTCCATGTCGCACATCTTCCCCTCCGCCATCGCCATGCCCTACTCCCATCCCGCAGAGGCGTATCTCCATCAGCCCATCCGCATGGTGGCCTATCGCTCCTCGCCTGAACCGCACCACCCAGCGACAGCCTCGCCTTAGCCCCCGCTCACCCAAACGACGTCCCCTCCGACATACACGCCTTCCACAACCGCTTGCGCACATCCTCCGCCTTACCGCTCGCCACCGTCTGGGAAGAAGATAAGAAGGGGGAGACACCCCTCTTTTGGATTGGGAAGTAAGAAGAGACACCAACAGAAAGCCCTAGAAAAAATTTATAGTTATTGGGCAAATTGCAGTTCTATCCCTAAAAGTTCTGAAAAATACAAAGAAGCCCTTGTTAAGGAACAACACGTTCGACACACAACTATACTTGGGGAATTTCAACTTTTTACCTGAAGGTTTATTGTTGTTAATATTTCATGCAGGATCTTTATTTATTTGCAGTTTTAGTCCCTGTTTACCCAGACTGCTTGTTTGCATGTTCTTCTTGATTAAATAAATGTTTCTATTATTCCAAAAATTCTCAAAAGTTTCGTGTATGGTCCTGCTTTAGTGTTTTTTCATTGTATGAATTTCTCGTTGCATTTTCTTGCCATTTAATATATTTAAAAATTCAAAAACAATGTATTTTTGCATGTCTGGAATTAGAAAAATCATAAAAATTCAAAAATTTTCCTAAAAAATCTAACAAAAATTCTGTATGTTTATTTTTGTGTTTTTTAATTTCTCTCCAATTTTCGTCATAAATCCTTTAAAAACTCTAAAAAAAATATGAAAAATCATAAATCTTAAAAAAATTGTTTAAAATTCCAGAACAATCAAAAAATTATGGTTCCAGTCTCTATTTGTAGATATTTATTTATTTTACTTTAAAAATAAATTCCAAGAGTATTAGGCACTTAAAGTATTTTTATGTTGCAAAATACTCTTGGTTGTGTATTGTTCTCTTTATTTTTCACTGTATGATTTTTATAAAATTACAAAAACATCAGAAAAATTTGAAAAAATTACCAAACATATTTTAAAACATATAAAACACAAAAACATTTTCTATGGACTTTTTTGTACTTTTTTTACTATTCTAAAAAATACAAAAAGTGTGGTGTGTGTGTTTTTATCACTTGAGCTTTATTTGAAAATCAAAAAAATTCAAAAATTCAAAAACCACTAAATATTTTATCTTGGAAATTTGACTAGATACTTTTTTAATCGTGCTCCTTGTGTTCGACCCTGGTCACTATACCAGGTAAATAGAATAGCGAAACCGCTTACATTTACATTTTATTGCTTGATATATTTCTCTCTAAAGTGGTTAAAAAATAAATTTTTCTCGTTGACTGATTCGAGTGGTTGAGAATAACGACAATTGTGATAATTATTTACACATCTTAACCTATTGTAAATCCTTGTCTTCATGTCTCATTTCATTTCCTCTTTTTTTTCTTTATTCTTTTATTCTAGCAATAACTGTAGTATTTATGTATTATTTTGTGCAACTTATAGAGTATTTATTTTGTCAAATTAATGTTATATACATGCATATAGCTAGGGTTTAAAGGCCAAAATCAAAGAATAAAGGTGATGGAATGAGGATTCATCAGCGCCTTGGTAGCTTGCATGCGACCTCTCAAACAGTATTCTTCGCTACCCTTTGCCCTCCTTGGACAGAGCAACCACCGCCCCAAAAAACTTTGCCATCTCGGTCCACGAGACACCCCTACTCCCCCCTCACGTGCGAGGCACGTGAGAGTAAGAGAAATTGCATGCAACCCCTTGTAGGTCTACAATTCATGCTCGAGCCCTAGGTGCACGTGAGCAGCATGTTGATAACTCGCTAAATGCATGTATTAATATCGATCTGTTGTAGCACGGGCACTTAGCTTTTCATACAGAACCGAGAAGAATCTTAGTGGTGAGGTTCACAGCTTTAATTTATATCCTGGAAAGTCTAGGGTCGAATACAAGGACATGGGCAATTTAGTGATTAAATTTAAATATCAAAGATTATAAATGGTAGTTTCTTAGATTAATCTGATCGAGCCAATGCATAGGTTACAAAAGAGACACTTTTCAAAACATTTTGATATGCTCCTAAACTATATGAAAACCGTAATGCATGAACAATGATATAACAACACTCATGGGACAATTGAAGTGATTCATAAAAATATCTAAGTTAATTGAAAATTCAATGCAGTCTACAAATCTAATGCGAAAGATAAGTCTAATCAAGATTTGATTTATAAAGCAGTTCAAAACAAGAATTATATTTGAATTTAATGTGTTACTCCAATAACCTGTAGTAACCAAGTAAATCAATCATTAACTTAATGGAATGATTTAAATCAAATAATAAATTTCCATAACGAAGCAATGAGTTGATCAAATTTAATTGCTCAAAACAAGGATAATTTCAACTTTCATTATAGATTAGGCATCTAGAAAGTTTCATAGATGATGCATAATTTTTAAATCAATAATAACCTCAAAACAAGCCACAAGATATAGCATCAAAATGGCTTTCAAACGATACCAAAATCACTTCAATTGTATTTATGGATAAAAAGATATTCAACAATTAATCTAGGGGCATAAATGTAAAGAAAACTCCAAGTTTTATTACAAATAAGGACAAACACAGACTGAAATGCAAATAAAATAACCCACATGGTTTTTAATGCATTTCACACCGGAGTACTTATATATAAATATTAGAAGTTGTGGATTTACGTCTGCATTTACCTAGTCATATGTGCCCTACAGGTGACCAAGCTAGGCTCAAGGATAAAGCTTCGGTCCAAATGGCGTAGTCTTGTGCTTCATTTGAGGCTAGGACGTAGGTCTGGATTTGGAGGATCAGATGCGAATCGTTGGTTCGGGTTGGTGACGTGATCCAATCTATACCGTAGGATACACCCAATTTGGGGAGATCAACAGTTACTGCTTCTTCTTGTTCTTTAGCTCCTCCACGCAAAGTGGCGCTCGGGCTACGCTCCAACGAGGCTGGTGCCACTCCTTTTTGATTTTCTAGAAGACTCCACAAAGTCGGAAATGAACTGAGGATGAACAAGAAGCTTCTGCAATAACATGTCATTGAAGCTTCACCAGAGAAAATATGGGAGATCGGAGCTAAGCTTTAATCTCTAATCAATGAAGTATTCGCATCTGCGAATTTAGCATCAAATGCCTATGCTTTGGGTTCCAGGTCAGAGTTCTGTCTGGAAAGGGTCGACATGGATACACGTGTAGAGAAATGGATATGGTAATTGAAGTCTAAATCAGAGATGATTCCCTAGTGATGTTGTAGGCCTGGAATGAATCGTAGATGCTCCAAGTCTTTGCTCGAAGATTTGGGGCGAAGATCTGAGCTTGATCAGCTATAGAAGTAGCTGAAACACGGTTGATTTGACCGAGGATCTCACTAGAGGCGCACAATCATCGTCACACTCAATCTTTTCCTCGTACTGTCACTAGAGGTTGGAGAGGCTAGGGTGCAGGTAAAGAAATGGTGGATAGCCTCAGCCAGTGGATAGTGTGTGCTATTTAAAGATGGGGAAAAATGGAAGTTTATGTCTTCAGGCGGTGGTTTCAAACACCACCATTAATTTGGTGGTAAGGGTTAGGGTGAGAATGGAGGCTGGAGAGAGATAGGGTTTAATGGCGAAGGGATTTGTGGAGGTTTCGAGAGTAGTTGGTGCGTACGGAGGTTAGCGAAAGAAGGAGAAGTTACTAGGGAACTAAGAATTGCATCTTTTGGTATATGTGGCTGGAGGTTGATGAGATCCAGAGATTGTTTGATTTAAATCCAATGGCCCTAGATAGGGCACAATCCTAGGGATCAAATGCATCTGATGAGATGCATCAGTCGGCTGAAATGGAAGCGCTAAAGGATGGTCTGGATGCTTCTGATCAATGATCCAATAGACAGAATTAAAGGTGGTGTCTATTGAAGAATCATGCCACGTGGTGCAATATGAAGGTGCCACGTGTCCCCATTAGGATTGAAGAAAATAAAAAATCAAAGATAATTAAGAAAGAATTAGTTAAAAGAAGAATTAGGAAAATGGTAAACATGAAATTGTAGATCTCGATGAGATCTACAACTTTCATGTGGAAGTCAAAGAGATAAGAGGTCATTTATGCATATATATAAAAATTAATACTAATTAAAACAATATAAAACAATTTCCTTTAATTAATTTTGTGTTATTTTAACTATATACAAAATTAGTCTAATTTTTATTTGAATTTTACTAAGAAATAAATACATAAAATATTACACCATTATAGGGAAATATAAATATATATTAATTAGTGATAATTATATACAACACATAATCAAATAAGAATTGTTAATTAGTCAATGAATCATGTGATTAACATAAGCAAGGGAATTCATAGTGATAATTAATGATGATAAATATGTGATTTATCACCCCCATACATAATCTAAGCTCGTTATCGAGCTAATAAATAAAGAATTTGTTAAAGAGTTAGCTTAATTAGTGAGATCCCTGATATGTGCAAGTGAGAATATAAGGCTTGATTTGATCTAGAACACTAGGTTTTAGGAATCCTACAGCTCTAAGTAGATCCAAGTATTAATCAAAGGTATTCAACTCCTCTAATTGTCAGACTCTCAATGTATACACACACACACACACTCACACACACACACACACTCACACACACATATAAGAAGTATGACTTAGTGTAGACTTCACCATGAGAGTAGAATCAAAACATCACCAAAAATTCCAATATCAGAATCTCTCCCAAGGACTCGACCCTCAACTCTAGGGAACAAATCTAGTCTTTCTTCAATCCACCGTCTCTTTAGTTTGTTAGACTTTCAAGCTGTGGATGGAAGGCTAGATTATGGTGGATGTAGGATTGTGTACTTATTTTCTCTTCCTCTCATTGGAACATGATTCTCTCAAGTACCAAAACTCAACACAATTTTAATTTTGATTTTTGCAATCAGTGCGTCCGTCAAAGAGAATGAGTCGTATGTACTTGTTTTTCTGGGAGTACACCAGGGTGTGTCTTTTTAAGGTATCAAATATACCTGAACCCAGACTTGTAGCGCTAATGATGCAGAGCCCTTTTTGTGGTACTAGCCCGACACATAAAAGCATATTGATTTGGTCCAAATGGACACTTTAAATGTTGGGAGCGCTCGCCTTGAATATAGCTCATATGATGTAACTTTGTAATATGATGAGATTTTCTTTTTCCCTTGTCATCATCATTTTTTTTATTTTGAGGGAACTTCCCTTCTTTTTGGCTAGCTCCACTGCTTTTACCAAGGATTGGTGCACACCGACCAACTTATTAATTAATGTCATCACACCATGGCACTTTAGGTCAAAATTAAGAGATAGCATGAGAACATGTCCCATACTAGCTAAGATACTGACACTCAGGTTTAACGAAGCCATCGTTAATCTTATCCCATCCTCAAGCATCATATAGATCAAGTCCAAACTCAAACTTCCAATCCCACTCTCTTCAGTGATACCTTGACTCATCTCAATCATAAATGCAGTCGTGCATGTAAGTGAAAGTCAAATTCATTAAAGGGAATAAACAAGAGATATAGCATGCATATCTTCAAACTAGGAGAGTATGAATTTTAAATCCAAGACCCTAATGATTAATACTTGATAACTTTAAGTGAAGGGACTCCTTAAACCATGTGTTAAAGATACTCTCAAGCCTTGAGTGCTTAGTGAAAGTGTCAAAGATAATCACCAATTAATAAGTCAGTATGTTAGATATTTACAAAAAGAGTTGTTAATGTTATTAAAACAAGAAAACATAATGAGCACCCTTCACAAAACAATATAGAGACAACTCAGAGATACACTATGATGCCCTTATAAACTTCAGCTCCTTCCAAATCGAAATTGGTTCTTCGAGGTTTAAAATCACAAGCTACCTTATGTTTAAATTGTTTCTTCCTAATAGAATATACTTCATAATCTGAGTATGAAAGATCTTCGTTATCTTGGCATATCAACCTCCTAGAATGATGCCATTCTTCCTCAAAAGTGATATCAATATCTACATGGGAAGCCTCAAAATTTTTTATGATCAAGGGAAGACGAATCAAACCTTGAAATCCAGCAACAAACTTTTGGGTTTTTTTTAAGAAGAGGAAACTAGACATAGAAGGGTGACCCCACTTACAAGATAAGTGAGAATCTAAGGATTGGACATCCTCAAGAAACGGTAAAGGTACTTTCATATCTAATTCATCTATCAATAAATCATCCTCCTCATTCGGCATCACTCTTTGCAACAAACTCATTATCAACTTGATCTTTCAATATATAGAGTTAAAATATAGACTTTCTTCCATGTATAACTCTGAAAGACTCTAAGGCAAGACAACCTTATAAAGCAAAAAGAAGAAACGATTCGGTGAATCGTTGCAATCTTTGATAACCTTAAAAATCAAAAGGATACTAAAAAGACACAACAAAATTTTTTTTCTGATTTTTTTTTTGGAATTTGAAAAGAGTTAATTAGTTAGTCTCATTTACACCCTTACTTTTGAAAAGAATTTTCAAAACTTTTTGCAAACAAAGTCACATAGATATAGGTTTTCAAAACATTTTACAATCGATTTTCAAAACATTGTCAATTTGTACTTTTGTAAACCATGTAAAATACTTGAAAACCATGTCAAGTATGTATATAGTATTCAAAAAGTATTTCAAAATATTTAAACAAAACCCAGTTCAAAAATATGTAATGTGATACCCATAACCCCAAGAGTTTGAAAATTTTATAAACATGAGCTATGGCTAGAGTGTATATATATATATATATAATATATACGGTAGACCCCCCTATACTTAGTTTTTGCTATGTCCTCATAGCACAAAGTAATATAAAGCCATAGATCAACTATGCATAAATCAATCTATAGGAGTTGAGTAGTGAATAAGACAAGTGTAAGAATGAGTCACAAAGAATATACAAGAACGGTTCCCCCTATACTTAGGTTTTCGAAGAGCTAAGTAAATATATAAAGATAAAATAGGAGAAACCAGAGCACAGGAAGAGGTGAGGACAAATCCCCCTATACTTAGGCTGAGAGAAGCTTAAGTGTAAGTGGGATAATGAATAAAAAGTTAATGGGATTTAAAAGAGTACGAAACGTTTAGAAATGAATCTTCTGATTTGAATATGTCATGACGATCATGCCTTACCTGATAAAACAAAAATTGACTCAATAGGCATGAAGTTAATCAGCTCCACGGGAGTTAACCTTTCCTTGGATTTTACAAAATGCTTAAGTAACTGCCTGTTAACAAGAAAAGAAGGCACATTCTCTGAAAGCTATGAAATCTCTACACTACCACTCTCATACACTTCCCTTAAAATATAAGGACCCATCTACTATGACTTTAGTTTCCCGTGGAAAATCCTTAACTTTGCATTAAACAACCATACCTTTTGTCCAGGGATAAAGTTCTTGCATCTAATATACGCATCATGCTACTTCCTTACTTCGTCTTTATAGATCATGTTGTTGTCATATGCTCTGTTGTGGATTTCTAGTTCATTTAAGTTGAGGTCTCTACACAACTTTCCTAAGTGACAACTCAAGTTTATCTTCTTTATGGCCCATTCGGATTGGTGCACTAACTCCACGGGCAAATGACATGGCTTTCCATAAATCATCCTGAAAGGTGAAGTGCCCAGAGGTGTCCTGTAGGATGTTCTATAAGCCCACAGAACATGGTCCAACAACTGAGACCAGTTCTTCCTATCTGGATGGACTAATTTTTGAAGTATACTCTTCACCTCCCAGTTTCAAACCCCTGCCATGCTATTTGATTGATGGTGGTAAGGAGTAGTTATTCTATGCTCAAATCCATAGTCCTTTGATAAAGATTTCATCATTCCATTCACAAAATGGCTACCTACATCAGATTCACAAAGTGGCTCGGGCTGGGATAGCCTCCACCCATCTAGACAAGTAATCAACCCCTAACAAGATATAGTCCAAATCATGGATATTAAGCAAGGGACCCATGAAATCTATATCCCAAGCATCAAAAACATCACAAAAGATCACAGACTGCATGGGCATCTCATCTCTCAAACCAACATTCCCGTCCATCCTTTTCCAAAAAGGGCACGACCTTACAAAATCTACATCATCTCTAAATAAGGTCGGCTAAAAGAATCCACATTGTAATACCTTGTGAGCGGTTCTTTTTCCAGAATGGTGCCCTCCAGCCTCAAATGTATGACAATACATGAGCACACTCTGGTATTCCTCTTGAGGAATACACCTTCTCCAGATACAATCTGGTCCTTCAAAGAAAAGGAATGGATCCTCCCAATAGTATTTCCTCGAATCCGACTTGAGTCGGTCTATAGTTAACCAAGTCCATCCATGGGGAACTTGCTTAGAGACAAGGAAGTTTACCATGGTGGCATACCATGGGAGTGAGTTAATAATACAAATAGACTCATCTGGAAAGTTCTCTTGGATAGGCTCAGTATCATGAGAATCCTTTATTTCAATCCTTGAAAGATGATCAACCACTACATTTTTAACCTCAGGTTTATCCTTAATTTCCAAATAATATTTCTGGAGTATCAATATCCACCTAAGAAGACACACCTTCACATCCTTCTTTTCTATGAAATACCTAATGGTTGAATGATCAGTATATGCTATCACTCTAGAACCTAAAACTACATACTTAAGCTTCTCTAAAGCCCAAACTACAACAAGCATTTCTTTCTCGGTCACTGTATAATTTCTCTTTACTGGATCTGATGCCCTGCTTGCGTAGTGAATAGCAAACAGAATCTGATCTCGTCGCTTCCCATTACGGCTCCGATTGCAAAATCTGAAGCATCAGCCATGATCTCAAAGGGAAGAGACCAATTAGGAGCCTAGAGAATCGATGAATCACAAATCTTTTTCTTAAGGAACTTAAAGACCTCAAGATACTTGTGATCTACAAAGAACATGGTGTCTTTTCCTAAGAGCTCAGTCAGGGGTTGGGCAATCTTTGAAAAATCTTGAATAAATCTTCTATAAAATCAAACATACCCCAGAAATGACCTCACTAACTTAATATTGGTTGATGGATCAAGTTTCTTGGTCACGTCCACCTTGGCGGGGTCTACCTCCATTCCCTTCTTGGAGATGACGTGCCCCAATGATATTCTCTTCTTAACCATGAAATAACTTTTTTCCCAAGAGAGTACCAGATTCACCTCACTACATCTTTGAAGCACTCGATCAAAGTGCACTAAACAAGAATCAAATTAATCATTATGGACCGAGAAATCATCCATGTAGATCTCTAGGAAATCCCCAACTATTTCGGCATACACAACAATCATGCATCTCTGAAATGTACCTGATGCATTGCACAGTCTAAAAGGAATGTGTCTGAATGTGTATGTGCCGAAAGGACATGTAAAAGTGGTATTTTCCTGATCCTCAGGGGCGATGGATACTTGATTGGAGTTAGAGTACCCATTAAGAAAATAGAAGAACTCCTTCCCCTCTAATCTCTCCAAAATCCGATCATTAAATGATAAGGGAAAGTGATCTTTCTTGGTCATGGCATTCAGACGCTTATAATCAACAGAGACGTGCCATGACGTAGGTACCCGTGTTGCAATCTCAATTCCCTCCTCATTAGTCACCATCTGAATTCTCGACTTCTTCAGGACAACATGTAAAGTTCCACCCATTTGGAGTCAAAGATTAGGTAAATAAAACTCGCTCCACACTATTTCTCTATTTCTTTCTTATCTACTTCCTAAAGATTTGGATTAAGTCTCCTCTAGTATTCTCGAGAAGGTATCACATTATCCTCAACAAAAATATGGTGCGAATAGAGTGTGGGGACCTACGAGATCTGACACAGTCCATCCTATAGCCTTACGATTCATTTGTAACACTTCTAATAACCTAGCTTCATGTTCTATAGTCAACCTAGAACTAATGATGACAAGAAACTTATTCTTTGGACCCATAAGTAAGGAGTACTTGAGTGTAGGAGGTAGTGGCTTCAACTCTAGCAAAGGTGAATCTTCAAGTACATCAGGTTGAACTACCACTGAATCTGAATCTGTGTTGTTTAGTGGAGATGAATCATCTGTAATGCTGTCCACTAACATTGAAGAATAAGGAGTCGAGTTGCCAAATAAAGACGATAATTCGGCCAAAGCCACGTCCCACTCATCATATAATTCCCTTGATTGTTCTAAAGGAGGAGGAATTAACGAGTCAAGGGACTTCTAAGTTGTCAAGAGAGTAGGGTGATGCATAACTCAAGAACTCTGGTAATGTATCCATAACTACTCCTTGTATACTGTCTTCTCCAGATGAGATTGTTTCATTCTATATTGTTGGGTTCTGTTCCCAAACCTCAACCATGTTAATCACATCACAATCTATCTCTAAAAGAGAAGAGGAATCTGTGCTGGATTCTAAATCAGGTCATTGCCATTTCGTTTGCTTCATTTGTAGTTCCACTTCTTCGCTTGGAGAATGAAACTTCATCATCCCTGTCTGATAATCAAATGAAGCCCTAGTGGTCCGAAGGAAAGGTCTCCCAAGTATGATATGTGAATCTCTCCAATTATAGGAGATACCCATATCAAGGACAGTAAAGTCCACTTTGTAGTCTTGTCCTTCTATCGAAATAATGACATTCTTGACCTCACCCTTAACCTTTTTCATTGATTTATCCGTAAACTGAAGTAATGCTCTAGATTTATGTAAAGGTCCTAACTTCAATTTCTCATGTAAGGTGAAAGGTAATAAGTTGATCGAAGAACCATTACTAGGAGAGCGCATGTGAACGTTTGGTCATCAAATGCCTCCCAAAATAATGTGCACCTAAATCCCTCTTCTTCTGTGTCAATTTCTGGTTCTTGAGACAAAATGTTGTGTCAACTTATAAAACATGGGTCTTGACGTAGTTATTTGGTTTCTTCCTGCTAAATTTGTTAGGTGCGCATCTCACCTTCAAGTATTTTTGGAATGCACGATCGCTAGCCACATATTCATCAAATGACACTTTAACCATGATATTATCTCTACAGAATCGTGCCATTTCTTGATCATCTTTCTGAATCTTATTAATGATGCGCTTTCCTACCGTAAGAGCATGGTGTGAAGGGATAAGGAAAGAATGATGTGAAGACTCAGAATCATAAATAGAAACATGCTCTTTATTATTTAAAGAAATTGATTGTTTCATAGATGAATCTTTCACAATTGGAATATCAACGAAATTATCTAATATAGGATTGGGAATGCCCGCTGAATGAGTGTGCTCTCCGTTCTTGTTTTTCTCCTTGATTTCCTCTATAAAGACTCTGCTCTATGGTGATCCTTTTGAAGATGCCTAGTGTCATCATCCTCTGAAGTCTCCTCAGGTTGAGCCTCAGGGTCGGTCCTCTCCATTTCCTTTGCCCGATATGGTACGACTACGCTCCATTCGCACCTGATAAAAATATGATTAACATAATCAAATGGAAATATCTCGAGCTCAGATTTGAGAGAATCTGAGTAGTAAACCTGATCTAACATATGCTGATGTTGAGGTTTGTTCAGGCTATTGGGATTTGCTTGGACCAGGGAAGGAATGGATGTAGTAGGAGCACTGCACTCATAATATAGGTGAGATAAACAGTAGAGGTCAACCCTCAAATCATGCACTTCATTCCGGTAGGAATGAAACTCCTCTAAAATTTGACGCTGAAAATCCATGGGACCAGAAGATGATTGTTGTAGTTGTGAAGAAGAAAAGGAAGGGTGTGAAGACTAGCCCTGATGACCATAATAATGTTGTTGCGGCTTGGTATGATGCTGAGTATTCGAGCCCTGCTGACGCTTGTACTGTTGTTGCTGCCTTGATTCTTGATAAGGAATAGACCAGAGCTCTGTGGTGCTGGAAGGGGTGTAGGAGTAAATGATGTGTTATAGAAAGTCTGGGGCCGCAGGTATGAGAAGCGATCCCCAGAACCCCCTTGTCTAGTAGGGTCATGTGTGTACCACACACCATTTACTTCCCACACTTGGGAAGGCTCCTCGATAACTATTTCCACAAACGGTGGCTGTTGCTGACAATAATGGGCCAGAGGATGGTCCTCTACCCATGGATGTGATAGCCTTGACATCTATTGCTCATGAATATGATGAACATGGTAAACTTGAGCAAATATGTAGTGACATCATGTACCCTCATCTTGGATACCTTCTCAGAAAGCTCCACCAATTGTTTAGGTAGTTTCGATAAGTTGTTGTCCAACTCATTCATACGCCTATCGATCCTCTCAACTACTGAGAGTTTATTTACTATAAGGCCCATGTCAAAAGGATCCACTATAGCCTTCATTCCCCTGTTGGTTTGGATTGGATTGGGGGTTTCTAACTGATCCCTACTGGTGGTTTGTACCCTACTTGTCTCGACCATTCGTTCGAACACTTTCAAGAGAGTGTCCACACCTCTTGATGTATAGCTGCCTCCACAAGCAGCAATAACCAAACCCTAAACCTCAGGGTGTAAACCGCTATATAAAGATTAAAGCAAGATGGTAGGCTCTAAATTGTGGCAAGGACATTTATGCAAGAGGTCCTTGAATCTCTCCCATGAATCACAGAATGCTTCTTTGGGATGCTGGAAAAAACCCATGATGCTTGAACGCATCAAATTGGTTCTACTCAAAGGGTAGATTTTTTCAGGAAGATGTCCATAAACTACACTAAGGTAGTTACGACTACCCCTAGGTTCTTTGTGCAGTAGTCTGCCTTATCCTTCAAGGCAAAAGGAAGGGATTTGAGCCTAATGTAGTCTTGACTAACCCTAGGATGTCTAAGATTAGAACTTACCAATTCAAAGTTCCTAAGGAATGCATAAGGCTCCCCATGTGCATTCCTATTAAAATGTGACAGCAGACGAAAGAATAGTGGCTTCAACCCTTATTCAACTTCAGGTTCTGCTGGGCTCAACCAATTAGTCATTTGATATCACCCACGATTAGATGTCGTGTCCATTGGTGCATCTCGACCCAACTGCAATTGGCCTAGTTGTGTTCTTATAAGCGCTAGATTCTGTTCGGATTCAGCCAAACAAGCCAATACAACATGCAATGTATCTTCTCTCTCTTCCTCCTCTCCATTACCATTTTGTCTTTTAGGAGACATCTTGAATGCGTTTTCATTACCTTCATCAAACAAAGGGGGGAGTGAGGTATATAGGAAGAAAACAAAATTAAGTTGAGCTCACCAAGGTAATGATCTTCCTTAGTGAATAAAGAAGGGATATAAGAATTGGTCAGGATATTACCAACCCCAAGGAGATAATCATGATACTCCATTTCTAAAAGAGGATTATTTTCCAACCATGATGGTCTATCTAAAGAAGGAGAAGAAGAGAACTGAACTGGTTAAGATGTGGTATTTGGGCGGTTCAACGACAAGCTCGCAAAATCTGAGCAAATATCTGTCCAATTATCCATCTTCGAGGTTCAAGAGAAAGGAATTTTGGAGCACGCTCGAGACATAAAAGAATCTTGCTCTACTAGGCACTTAAATGTGCGAAACTACTCACACAAATCAATCAATACAAACCCTTGTGAATTCACCAACTCAATGCTACATGCCGAGATGATAGACTTATTATCTTATCAATTTTATTTCATGATCAAATACAAATCTTGGCAGAGTTATGAGCTATTAGGTACCTAATTTTCCTTAAAAACTGGCCTAGGATTCTTATGACTAGTTGCATCCACTTTTAGCCAGTTTGGACATAAGTCAGACCGTATAAATACGGCTACCCGTTTACTTGTGGACCGGGTCTTATGCGGTGTCCTCTAATCCTTCCACTCTGCTAAGGAAATCTAGACTATTTATCAGCTACCTGAAGATCCTCTTTGAGAAGTGGCTAATAATTTTTATAGAACCAATAGTTTATATGAAAATTCGTGACATGACACTATCCAAATGTCATCCCTCTCTCACTTGATAAGTACCTGCAAATAATGAGGGCTTTATGCACCTGTAAAATAAGGTTGCTTTTATTCCAGTTTATTTAGGTCAGCACACATCAATTCAGTCACGATTTTAAGAGTTTTGGTTATCGCTTGAATTTAAGTGATCACAAACATCGCCTAGCGTACATTCCCTTTTCCTTTATGCTTAAGTTGGTGAAAACTAGGGGAGAAAGCGAAAAATGGAAGGTATTCAAAAATCAACGATGCATGCAGTCATTAGAAATACTTATAGTGCTTCCCAGCACTCTCCATGTGGATGAAAAATAGAATTTATAAATCTAACTATATGATACAAATTAAAAAGCTGCACTTAAACAATATCTCTATTAGCAGTGAAGAAATCAATTAATTAAAAGGACATCACAAAGCAATACAAGACAACAATAATGTAAACAAGCTCAATAATAATTGAGCCTAAAAATCACTAAACAAATATTTGACCCTAAAAACGATCACAAAAAGTGTCGCATCCCCTGCAACGGTGCCATCTGATGACTCGCTAAAGGCTTAGCTTTTCATATAGAACCGAGAAGAATATCAGTGATGAGATTCTCATATTTAATTTATATCCTAGGAAGTCCAGGGTCAAACAAAAGGATGCGAGCAATTTAATGATTAATTTAAATATCAAATATTACAAATGGTAATTCTTAGATTAATCAGATCGAGCCAATGCATAGTTCATAAAAGAGACACTTTTCAAAACATTTTTTATATGCCCTTAAAGCATATGAAAACCATAATGAATGAATAATGATATAACAACACTCACGCGACAATTGGAGTGATTCACAAAAATATCTGAAATTAATTGAAAATTCAATGCAGTCCATAAATCAAATGCGAAAGATAAGTCTAATCAACTTGATTTATAAAGTAGTTCAAAGCAAGAATGATATTTAAATTTAATATGTTACTCCAATAACCTGTAGAAAACAATTAAATCAATCATTAACTTAATGGGATGATTTAAATAAATTAATAAATTTCCATAATCAAGCAATGAGTTGATCAAATTTAATTGCTCAAAACAAGGAAATTTCCACTTTCATTACATATTAAGCATTTAGAAAGTTCCATAGATGATGCACAATTTTTATATCAATAATAACCTCAAAGAACGCCACAATATAGAGCATCAAAATGGCTTTCAAATAATACTAAAATCACGTCAATTGGATTTATGTATAAAAATATATTCAATAATTATTCAAGGGGCATACATGTAAAGAAAACTCCAAGTTTTATTACAAATAAGGACAAAAAAGGATTGAAACACAAATAAAGGAACTTATAGGGATTTTAATGCAATTTTCACACAGGCAGGAGGAATTATCTACAAATATTGGAAGTTGCAGAACTGCTTCTGCAATTTAACCAATCACGTGTGCCCTGCACGTAACCAAGCTAGGCTCGGGGCTAAAGCTTTGGTCCACGTGGCATAGTCTTGTGCTATGTTCGAGGCTAGGATGTAGGTCTGGATCTGAAGGCTTGGATGCAAATTGCCGGTTTGGGTTGGTGATGTGGTCCAATCTGTACCGTAGGATCTCGCCTAATTTGGGGAGATCAACGACTATTGCTTCTTATTGTTCTTTAGCTCCTTCAAGCAAAGTCGCGCTCGGGCTGCGCTTCGACGAGACTGGTTCCACTCCTCCTCGCTCCTCTACTATAACCGAAGGTTGGATGACCATCTCTAAGACTTAGCGAAGTCAAAAATGAACTGAGGATGAAGAAGAAGCTTCTGCAATAGCCTGTCGTTGTAGATTCACAGAGAAAATATGGGAGACCGGAGCTAAGCCTCAGTCTCCGATCAATGGAGTATTCGAACACCTATGAACTTAGCAGCAAATACCTATACTTGGGTTCCAGGTCAGAGTTCTGGCTAGAAAGGGTCGACATGGATACATGTGTGGAGAAATAGATCTGGTAATTGATGTTTGAATCAGAGATAATTTCCTAGTGATGTTGTAGGCCTGGAGTGGAGCATAGATGATCTGGGTTTTTGCTTGAAGATCTGGGTCGAGGATCTGAGCTTGATCAGTTGTAGAAATAGCTAAAACACGGTCGATTTGGCTGAGGATCTCGTCGTAGGTACACAACTGTCATCACACTCAATCTCTTCCTCACACTATCACTAGAGGTTGGAGAGGCTAGGGTGCATGCCTAGATATGGCAGATACTCGGAGCTAGTGGTTGGTGTTTTCTATTTAAAGATTGGGAAAAATGGAAATTATTGTCTCCAGGCGGTGGTTTCAACCACCGCCATCGATTAGGCGGTTAGGGTAAGGGTGAGAATGGAGGTTTGTAAGAGCTAGGGTTGAATGAAAAAGGGATTGGTGGAGATTTAGACAGTAGTTGGTGTGTATGGAGGTTGGTGAAAATAGGAGAAGTTACTTGGGAACTAAGAATTGCTTCTTTTGGCAGAGGTGGCTGGAGGTTGATGAGATCCAGAGATCGTTTCATTTAGATCCAACGACCCTGGATAGGGCACAATGCTAAGGATCAGATGCATCTAATGAGATGCATCCGATGGTTGAAATGGATGCTAAAGTATAACATGGATGCTTCTGATCAAAGATCCAATGGACAGAATTAAAGGTGGTGGCTATTGAAGAATCGGGCCACGTGGTGCAATCTGAAGGTGCCACGTGGCCTAATTAGGATTGAATAAAATATAAAAATCAAGGATAATTAGGAAAGAGTTAATTAAAAGAAGAATTAGGAAAAATGGTAAACAAGAAAGTTGTAGATCCCGATGATATCTACAACTTTCATGTAGAAGTCAAAGAGGTCAGAACATATATAAAAATTAAATACTAATTAAAACAATATAAAATAATTTCCTTTGATTTTTTCTTTTGCTTTTTTGGATTTTTATTTTATTTTATTTTATTTTATATAGATTTAATATTAACCTTTTTTTATTTGATTTTTAATAAGATTTAAATAGATAAAATATTATACCAACATAGGGAAATATTAATATATATATATATTAATTAATGATAACAATATACAACACATAAATAAATAATTAATGTTAATTAGTCAATGAATGATGTGATTAACTTAAGCAAGAGAGTTAATACTGATAATTGATGATGATAAATATGGGATGTATCACACGTGTATAGAGCACAAATTGCACGCTCACATCCACAAATCCTTCAATTGCAAAGAGGCTCTGCTTCTATGAAGGCGCCTGCAATGCAGCCCCCATCTTGGAGAAATTATAGAGAAATCCTTCACGAGTTCTAGTAATTAAAGAAGCGCCCTTAGCGCTATTTTTTTGTTTTATTTCTGAATTTGCATTGATAAACTAGTGTTCTAGCTTTGCTTTGAGTAACATTTCGCATCAATTTTTATTTCCAAAAATTTTATATTGTAGATTAACTAATTCTTTTTCTAACGATATTTATTTACAATTTTGTGAACACTGGCTGATTTATTACAATTAATTTGGTGAAAACTTTCATAGTTTACCCTTTTACGCTCTATTCGCTGCTCTAAGAATTCCGAAAAAATCATATTAGATAAAATTTATGTTCTACATTGTGCCCAAAAATCACATCAATTGCATGAATAGTTTTCTTGTAATAAAATATTTGGAGATTAAATTAATTAATTTTTAATAGACTATAAACTCAACTATTTTAGGGTTTAGATTTTTTTCTGGATAGATCATCATTAGATATATGTCGAATAATTTTAATTCTTGAAAATAACTATGTTTGCTATTTATTAAAATTAATTTTCTAAAATTCACCTTCCATGCATATTTAATTCGTAATTACTTCCTTTTATTTCCAAAAATTCCAAAAAATATAGTAACTTAATTTTGCATTCATATAATTTTGGTTAAGCTTCATTGTGTTTGGAATTCATTTGGTCAAAAAATGTATTTTAGCCCATGAACCTGTCTAAATGTGCATTTCATTTATTATTTGCATTTAAAAATACAAAAAATATCCCAATCAAAATGTAAGTTCTGAATCATCTAGAAATTGACCTAAAGTGATATTGGCCTCCCTGAGTTCGACCTTGAGCTTGCCCAAGTAAAAACATAAATTGAACGCTCGCATTAATCGATAAATTAATTATGTAGTCTTTTTGATTGATTTGTTACGTTCAATAATACAACAATTCAACACTATTGACTAGGGCATTTTTGGCTTTGTCAAATGAAAGAAGAAGAAGACTATACAAGATGGAGGGAGAGTGTACAATGATCAAGAAGGTTTGTAACGAACCTGCTTGCATGAATAGGGAGGTGGGGAATATGCAAGTGTGTCATTGTCAGAATTGTCCTTAGATGAATAATAATGAGGTGAAGGGATCGTGCAATGAGGGTTGACACATGGCTGGTTGCTTAGATATGGCTTTAGAACAACCGAATTGAGCTCACTAATATAAATAACCTCATCCGGACCAAATGACGACTCCTTAGAAACTTCCTTCTCCAGTATGTTTAACAAAACTTTCTTAGTCGATTTTCTAAAAGCTGAAGAATTGAGAGGGAGAGGAGAGTGACCCACCTTGAGGGGTTCGAGGGAACACCTCAAGGAATCAATTCTTGACTTACTCTCACTAGATAACTGACTAGAGGATGGAGCAACCATGTTTTTGGGTGGGGTCTATTTTGTCTTGGTTGTTAGCCTTGTTGAAGGTCTAGGATGTGGTCCAATACTGACCATGGGTTCCTCATCAAACAAGTCACCATATAGATTGTAATATTCCTGAAGGGTCATCACATGTCTTTGATAGGTGCTAGTGAACTCAGTTTTCTTGGCATTAGTAGTGATGAAAGCAACTGGAGTCATGGATTTGTGAGGAGTCTCTGAGCTAATGGTCGGCTCGATAGTCGGTATCTCAGGTGTAGTAGAGAGGTGTGACTCATCTACCTCTCGATGGTCATTACTGTCAATAGTTTTGTGGGTTACCATAGAGTATTGTGTGTCAAAGAATGGGTGAGGTCGGAGTGCTCCAAACGTTGTGAAATCGATCTCCCGCATCTCATAATCTATAATTGCCTTAGCCAAGGCTAAGAACGACTTCCCAAGAATAATCGGATATTGGGTAAACTATCCTTGATGCTCAGTGTCAATGATCGTGAAGTCTACCTGGATTAGAGCACCTTGGAAAGTAATGATATCTGAAATGGTTCCTCTCGATAATTTTATAGATCGATCAGCCAACTGAACGATCTCTCTCAACTTTCTGATTGGCCTCAGTTTGAGCTTGTCAAACATGGAGGTTAGGAGGATATTTATCGATGAGTCATCATCAATTCTGGCATGGGTAAAGGTAGTGCCTTTGATTTCACATTCAACCCTGGGCAACCTCTTCGCCATGCGGCTCTTGGTCTTCCTCCCCATCAATAATGAGGAAGACATCGACACTAGATGTTTCTCATTCCTTGTCCTATTATTGTCCGACCTCTTACGCACCAGATTACTTCTCACAAATCTTTTAAAGTCGGGAAAGTGTTCTATAGCCTTTATTAAGGGAAGCTCTAGAATCAGTTCTTTAGCAATCTCTTCCCTAAGAGCAGCGTCCAAATTTTTTAGTTCTTTGTTAGTTTCAATTTTTATTAGTTTTTCTGGTTTTTCAAATTTTTCTGATCTTTTTGGGATTTTTAAATTTTTTATTGTTTTTTATAGGTGAAGGAGGAGTGGAAGGATGTACAGACTCAAGATTGGAATGTAGGTGGTTAGTAGAAGAGGGAGGTAGAATATACTCTAGCTGTACATATTGTGTGTGTTTCGTAATGTCCTCTCGATTTTCAACAGTGAATCCACTTATTTCATTATCTACTTCCATACCTGAGCTAGAATAAAATTAAATTAATAGGTCGATGACATTTCTATATTTATCCTCAATTAATTCATATCTCTTCATAATCCTAGAAATGTTATCCCCCAAAGATTACTCATAACAAATCATGGAAGCAATATGTTCACTCGGAGGATACTAGAGAGATCTTGAAGTCTCATACTCAACATATATAGACTCTGGCATGTAATGTTGGGTCAAGTATGGACCATCCAAATGGCAGATATTGGTCGGAGCTTCGGATAATGGAGTTAATGAACGGGGGGCTTGTAATTCTATATCATGAGTCCAAGCCCATGCATGTGTAGTCTCTCCGAATGTGTGTTATGAAGGTTGGTCAATGTAGGATTCATCACTAAGGTCAATCAAGTCAGGAAGATCATATGGTGCAGGCCTCTCCATTCGGTTTGTTCGATAGATAATGTTATACCATAAGGTCAAGTTAGGATGTGTATATGTGAATTGTTGTCCGGTCCTAACGTAAGGTGAGAAAGAGGTATGTGGGGGTAAATAATTATGTCATTTCTCTTTCTCAGCAGTACCTTTCTCTTCAAATGATTCCTTGATTCTAGCAAGTGTCCGACTATAAGCTGAACCAACCCAGGGTGGAAGTGTATCCCGGGTGTAAGAAGGTGGGGTGGGTGAGAAATGCGAAGAAGGTGGGAAGTAAGTCGAAGGACTGACTTCATAATCGGGTCGAGGTAGAACCGACCAAGGGTAAGGGTCTCCCGTGGATGGTGGAGGATACATGGAAGAAGAAGAAGGCGAAGATGAATAGTATATGGTCGAGGAGAAGTGACCAAGGAGGTCAGGGTTAGGGACCTATATCCCGACATCTTCGAGAGATGAATGTATGTGGATGGTGGTTGAAAACTTGCAATTACACAAAAGGATACACACATGGACAGACAAAAATAAACGCAAGAGCAAACCCTAGTTTCACCAACTCAATACAATGATGGTCGCAAAGGCCCAACTATTTATCTTTACCATTTTAGTTTAAGTGGTAAAACAAGAAAACGGTTTATTTACACACAATTTAGATATGGGTTTTGGGTACTATCCTAGGGATGCATCCTCACCTCTTAACAAATAATATAAAATACATACAATGACAGGATTTCTCTCCTGCAAACAAGGGTTAGTTTTAGTCAATTTTTTGGTCAAATTTGTATTAGCAATCCTAATTTTAAGTTAGAGCACCACTGAATTAAATCAACTACACAAGGCATGCCTACACAAGTAGTCATGATTTCCTTTTTATCATAAGTTGTAAAACCAAGGGGAAGGGTGTCGAGAAAAGTTGATGTAATGATAAAATTAATGTTGCACGCCCAGTTCAGAAGACTTATAGTGGTCCTCGCACTCTACATCCAGGATGCAATACATAATTGAAATTTTTTATGCTATATGTAAATGCAGACGGTGAAACCACACCTAAATGATATTCCTATTAATAAGGGAGAATTAATTTTAGTTTGGACTAAGTAGAACAATCTAAGGTGTGTATTATTAAATGTAAATGCTTGGTCCTAGATTTTACAAGCATAAGCAAATAAAAACATATAAAAAGCTCTAAGAGTCGCATGTGCTAGTTGATAACCCGTCCGAATGACTAAGGCTAAAGGTATGAAATTGGTCGTTGTGACCTCGGTCAAACGGACTAAGTATATCAAGAAAAATCAACCACTCAAAGAGATAAAATCAATCAAAACAAAATGGAGCGGTCTAGCTATGTGATTAACCTGGTATAGCTCCCAGGGTCGAACACAAGGAGCACGGATTGGCCTAGGGCCTACGAAGTAGTGAAAAAGAAGTAAAATAAAAGAAAATGATTTTTAATGGTTTTTATGAGTTTTTATATTTTTTGGGATTTTTTAAAAGAGAAAGAAAATAAAAGAAAGTAAATACAAGGGAACTTCAACAATTTATTAAAACACACCAAAAATAAAGCAAAAATTCCAGAGAATTGGTTTTTAGGTTTTTAAGTTTTTATGTTTTTGGTGAATTTTTGGAATTTTTCTAATGGGTAAATTATTTACTAAAAATCAAACAAGGCAGAAACACCAAGGTACTGTCCAGCAAGGTTAGAAACTCAAAAATAAAATATTTAAGAGTTTCAATCAACCCTGGAGGTAATTTTCCTATAAACTAGATAAAATAAGGAAAATTTAGGCACCTTATTTATTGTTTTTGGATTTTTAATTTAATTTTTATAATTTTTATGGGTTTTTAAGGGTTTTTCAATTTTTAAGGTTTTTAAGTGGTGAAAAATAGCCAAAATTGGCTAGAAAATCAAACAACTCACAAACACAATACCTAATTTTTTTTAGAATTTTTGGTGGAATTTTTATATTTTTTGGTATTTTTAAAGTTAGACAGTGACTAAAAAGAGTGTTTTTTAATTTTTAAAAATACTAAATGAAAATAAAAATGTCCTCAAAAATCACAGAAATTACTACACCCATGGGCAGGAGCCATGTGTCGAAATTTCATTAGATTTGGAGGATTTGATATTTATTCAAAAATAAAGAAGAGGGTACTGTGCACAAGGACCAATGTGCAAATACCTGAAGGACCTGGGGCCTCTGGTGCAAAAGACCCAGCAAGTCACGCGCGTCGCGCGTGGCTGGGGCACACAGGGACTATATTGCAATAAAAACCAAGTCCTAGGGCTATTTGATAACTCGTATCAAAAGCCCAGGGGCATGGATGTAAAAAGCCCACTAAATATCGCACATGCACAATAAAAGCACTCACAGGGGCATAACTGCAATTACATAAAAATATTCATTCATTCATTAACAAGCCAGATCTACAGGACGATATATGTAAAAAGCCCAGAAACACACGTGACGACGCACATGTTCACATACAAACAGGGGCATACATGCAATAATCAACAAACACAAGGTCCAAACTGCAAATATCCCTATGTAAATAAAGTTTCTAAAAATAATTACAGGACTAAAAATAAAATGGCAAACTATGAGGGGGCCCTAAGATATTTACCCCTTTATTCGCCGACGGTCGGATGTGCGCCACGTGTTGATCGAACGGTCTGGATGTGCGGGCGCTACTCCTCTCTTCTCCTCTTCGGCTCGATCGACGGCGGAGGGAGGTCCACGTGGATGATCTGACGTCTCTGGTGAATGGAGTCCCTTTCTCTCAGCTCGGACGGTCCAGATGGCTCCTCTGGATGATCGAATGGACGCTGCTCCTCAACGAAATCGGACGGTCACGATCAGACCTGGAGCAGAGGGTGCATCGGACGGCTCTGGAGGATGGTGTAAGAACTTGACGCCGGCGAACTTCGCCGGCCTCGTGCGTGGACTCCGGTCCTCCTCAGCTGCTGCTACTGATCGGAAAAGATTCCTGGTGACTGCCCGCAGCTGATGGTGATGGCCGATGGCCCAGCCGAGCCCTGGAAGGGCTCCGGCGAGGCTGGCGGCGCGAAGCTCCTGGCCTGAAGTTGGGAAGCCTCAGACGCCTCCCTTTGGACCTGCAAAGCAACCAGAACGCTTCGCGGGTCGAGGGCAAAGTGCCTCGACCCAAGGAAGCGGGGTGAAGGTGGTCTGTGCGGTGGGGCGAACGAGCTCCGGCGAGGCGGAGACGATGGAGCTCGACTCCCAGCTCCGGGGCGAGCTGAGTTGAACGAATGGGTGAAGAACGCGCGTGGGGAGATGGCGGAGATGATGGGGTGCTCCGATGATCGAAATGGTACTCAGGATAGTCGGAATCAGGGAAGCACGGCGATGGGTCGATTTGGGGATAACTTGAAATTAGATTAGACGAGAAAGAACTAAGGTTACCTGGGTGGCGATGTAGACTGTGGTGGAGCTCAGCTTGCTCCTGGTCCTTGCCTCAAGGGCCGTCACTTCCCGAGGCTCAAGCTCCAGATGGTGGTCGGAGCACGGCGGCGAAATGCGGCCGGATCGATGGTCCTGCACCTCTTCCTCGCTGCGACACCGGCGGGGGCAAGCTGTCACCTTGCTCGTCTCAATGGAGCTCACTGGAGAGAGAGTGGGTAGCCAAAGATGCGTGAAAAATGCGGCGGAGCTCGACCTATATACTGCTAGGGGTCCGGAAAGATTGGAGTCGGGCACGAAGATCGGCGCGCGGATCCCCAGGGGATGGCTCCGGCGAGCAAGACGGATGCAAGAGGTGCAATCCGGACCCTGGGTTTGGGTGATTTGGCGGTCGGATCTGATCGGGAGAAATGGGAGATATCGGGTCGAAATAGAGACCCGCGCCTCTGGTGGGCCTGGGGGAGGTGTTGACCGGGGGTCAACATTCCCCGTGGACCAATCAGAGGCCGCCAAAAATTGAATTTTTATTCGATTTTTTGAGGCCTTAAATGGCCGAATTTTTAAAAAGTTAAAACATGAAAAATGTTTGTTTTAATTTTTCCTATTTTTTTGTGATTTTTAATTAATTTTTGGAAACTAAAAATAAGGTATATACATAGTAGCTATACATAGGTATATATACACTATATTGAATTTTTAATTTTGATTTTTAATTAATTATTTTTATACATTTTTATTCCCATTTTATATTTTATTTATTTATAGGATAAAATTAGGAATAAAAAGCTATTTTTATTTTATTTTTATTATTTATATACATAGGGGAAATAATTATTTATGTATAACTATATACATGGTATATATACAAGTTAATTTTGTATTTTTGATTTTGTAATTTTATTTGATTTTTGTTTTAATTTCTTTTTATTTATTTTTATGTACTAAACATAAAAAGGAATATTCACAAAAAGTTTTGAAAATAAATTAGGTGTATTTACAAGGTGAAGTAAAGAAGGATGATGGAGTATGTACAAGGTGAAGGGTTGTTTTTGTATTTTTGATTTTTTAACTTTTTATCTTGTTTTTAATAGCTTTTAAATATATACAAAATATATACAAGTATATTTTTGGTTGAGGAAAATATTATTTATTTATTTACATAAATATATACACAAGAGCACCTATCTCCCTCTACTTGTGGCTTTTATGCGGTCAGGCCCATGCTGAGCCCTCCCTTGGGTTAGGTTGCTCAATATTTATTCTAAATATTTCCCTCTTTTTCTTTTTCTTCTTTATTCTTTTATTTTTGCACAAAAACATGCTAATTATTTATTTTTACAAACATGCATGCTTTTGCTAACTTTGCCTATTTACACATATCTACATGCATTTGCATAGGTTTTTGTAGCTAAAATAATAGAATAAAGAGTGATGAATGGGTATTCATCACCCCCCTATACTATACTTTGCTAGTCCCTTAGCAAACACTTATTTGAAAAAGAAGTGCAAAAGAAAGAAAAAGGAAAAAAGAAAAAGAGAATGTACATGGATCAAGGTTGATTATTAAACTTACCTTCATTAGATTGAGGTATGGAGCTTAATCAGATCTTTGGATTATTGATGTGTCGGAACCTTATTTAGACTTAAGCTTAAAACCTAACAGCCTCTAAGTTCCACTATTCTATAACCAAGACTCCTCAATGCTCCAGATCAGAACAAGTCATCAACCACAAACCCTGAAGATCATGAATCTTTGCTTGTCCTGTGAAAGTGAGGTCTAAGCTCTCCACCTCAGAAATGGCAACTTGACAACCCTCCCCAACAGGTAACTCTATGACCTCAATCTGGCCACTCTTTCCTCGAGGAGCGGGATATTCCCTTCTAAGTTCAAGTACAACCGGCTCAAGAAGAGGGGGAAGAAGAGAATGGGTCAAGGCCAGTGTAGCCAAGTACCCTTAGGAGCTTGACCAGTGTAGCCAAGTCTCCCTGCTGCAAGCTACAACAGGTGGATCATGAAACCAAGCTTTGCTTATTGCACTTATAACATACTCCGGTGGGATTATCATTTTTCTCTCAGACCCACCACTTTTTTGGAGTTATTTTTTTCTTTTTCACATTTTTTTTCTTTTTTTTTTTTTTTTTTCGAGTGCATCTATACAACATGTACATGTGCAGCATATATACAAGGAGTTTTCCCTCTGAGCCAGTAGACTATCCCTCTTTTTGAAGCTTTATTGCAACCCACAACTCCCGTCGTTAGACTTCATGGCAACCAGACCAAGTTGAGACGCACTTCCTTCACTAAATGAAGAAGAGAGGTTCCGCCTAGAAGTACTACCCTCATATGCTACCCCAAGTCAAGGAAGACTGCCTCCTCACCATCTCATCCGTAGAGAGCTCGGTGCATAGTGCGGTTGTCCAAGTAAAGCTATAATCCATATGAGTCATGTGTTGTTGTTAAGTGCTCTACTTAGGCTCATTGAGATGACATGTGATCATAGCCTAGTGGACTCAAAGAATTAAGTCACCATGGGCCTGAAAAGCCTTAAGCCTAAGCCCTATAAGGTTCCTTTTAGAAATTAGGTGGATTAAGATCTTAATCAAGCTCCATTTCTCAATTTGAATTCCAGGCTAGTTTAAATGTCAACTATCATCCAGGGAAAACTACATACATATGTGCAAAAAGATGCATATTTACACAATATTTTACAACCATGCAAAATTTTTGAAAAATGTTTTGAAATCATGAATGATGATGCATGAAGTGCAAGTTTTGCAAAAGATATTTACACACATTTACACAAGATTTTTGCAAACTTTTGATTTTCAAAACATTTTGGAAAAATTTTGTACTATATACATAATTTTGATACAGAAAATATTTACACAAGCTTTACACAAAGATTTTTGAAATCATTTTTACAAAAATAATTTGTACACTAGCTATGTATGTGCAAAATAAGAGAAGATATGTACATGAAAATTTTTTAATTTTTGTGATTTTTAGCCATTTTTATTTATTAACACACTCACACAAAGTACGAGTTATGGCTAAAGTATATATGAAATATATACACACCCCCCTATACTTAGCTCGAACGATGTCCTCAGAGTAAGAGCGATGAAGAAGACATAACTCGTGCTATGTATAGGGAAGTGAAAAGAAAGGCTATACAAAAGGAGATGAAAAATCAAGAGGGACTCGGGTCTTCCCCCTATACTTAGGATCAAGTGATCCTAAGTATAGCAGGCTGTACACGAAGGGAAAACCGAGTAGAGAATGTACAGGGTCTACCCCCCTATACTTAGGGTAAGATACCCCTAAGTATAGGCAGCAAAAACAGGGGTAGACGGAAACAAAAAGAATACCCGAAAGGTCTCACATCCCCCTATACTTAGGGTAAAGTGCACCCTAAGTATAGCATAATCATAAGATGAAGAAAGGGGATGTGGGACTAAAGAATGTGCTGATATGGACTCTGGATCTATGTACAGCGGAGGATCAGTAAAGCTCAGGCGTGAGATGCATTAGATGTGAGTCAAGGACCACATCTCACGCAAAATGAATAGGGGCAAGATCAACGACCCGCGGCTCATGATCTAGAAATGGCTTGAGCCGCTGGCCGTCACTCGGAAGGTACTCTCAGAAGACAACTCAGATATGTCGATGCTACCGTTGTCGTGTACCTTCCGAACCAGATAAGGTCCTTTCCATTTGCTTTGGAGCTTCCCTGGAAATAATCTAAGCCTAGCATTCAAACAGCCATACTTTCTGTCCATCTCAAAATGCTTATGGCTGATATGAGAATCATGCCACTCCTTGACTCTCTCCTTATAATGTAGGCTGCTCGTGAAAGCTGCATCTCTAAGCTCTTCCAGGGCAGCTAGCTCTGCCCTCCTCTGGTCTCCTATACCATCTGGATCCATGAGAATATCTGTAACTGCCCAGAGTGACTTGTGCCTCAGCTCAACTGGTAGGTGACAGGGCTTGCCATACACGAGGAGAAAGGGAGATGTGCCCAAAGGCGTCTTGAAAGACGTCCTATATGCCCACAAGACCGAGTCCAATAGCTGTGACCAATCCTTTCGGTCAGGGCGGACGACTTCTGCAGAATAGTCTTGATCTCCCTATTCGACACTTCGGCTAGACCATTCGTCTGTGGATGGTATGGTGTAGCAACACGATGGTCTATGCCGAACTCGGTAGCAAGTGCCTTCACCTGGTCGTTGATGAAGTGAGATCCCCCATCAGAAATAAGAACTCGTGGAACCCCGAACCGCGTGATGATATGCTTCCTCAGAAATCTACAAACTGTCCTCGCATCAGCGGCTCGGGCGGGGATAGCCTCCACCCAACGACTCACATATTCTACGGCCAACAGAATGTACTCGAATCCCTGACTCTTAGGGAATTGACCCATGAAATCGATGCCCCATGCGTCAAAAACCTCACAGAAGTGAATGGGCTGCATCGGCATCATATCACGCTGTCCACAAGTGCCCATCCTCTGACAGTCAGTACACCTCTTCACAGAACTCATCTGAGTCCTTGAAGAGGGTAAGCCACCACAAACCGGACTGGAGCACTTTCTGTGCCGTTCTCCTCCCAGAATGATGTCCTCCTGCCTCAAGCTTGTGGCAGGTAAGTGAGGACGCTATGGTGTTCCTCCTGAGGAATACACCGACGCCAGACGCTATCCCCTCCTTCGTGGTAAAGGATGGATCCTCCCAATGGTAAGACTTGGCCTTCGCAAGGAAGGTCTCAAGCCTCTGTCTGGGCCAATCATGGGACTTCCCAGCAACGAGAAAGTTCACAATATCGGCGTACCATGGGAGTGAGGCGATAGCAAGGATCGCCTCATCTGGGAAGGTATCTCTGATTGGATCAATCTGCTCTGTCTCCTCAGGCTGCTCTAATCGGGATAAATGGTCCGCCACCACATTCTTGACTCCAGGCTTATCCTTGATCTGAATGTCGAACTCCTGGAGTAGAAGGATCCATCTAGTCAGTCTAGCCTTGGCATCCTTCTTTGCCATGAGGTACCTGATGGCGGTGTGATCTGTGTACAAGGTCACTCGGGATCCAATGATATATGATCTGAATTTATCTAGGGCGAACACTACTGCTAGCATCTCCTTCTCTGTAACCGTGTAGTTCCGCTGGGCGGAATCCAATGTGCGGCTAGCATAGTGTATCGCAAATGGTACTCCATCCCTCCTCTGTCCCAGCACTGCCCCTACGGCAAAATCGGAGGCGTCCGTCATGATCTCGAATGGGAGAGACCAATCAGGTGGCTGGAGGACAGGAGCCTCAATCACACATCTCTGGAGAGTAGCAAACGACGAAAGACACTTGTCATCGACAAGGAACTCGGTGTCTTTCGTCAAGAGGTAAGTCAACGGTCGGGCAATCCTGCTAAAATCATGAATGAATCTCCTGTAGAATCCAACATGCCCCAGAAATGACCGAAGCTGCCTCAAATTGGACGGCGGTGTGAGTTTCCTAATGACATCGACCTTGGCCGGATCCACCTCCATGCCCCTGTTGGAGATGATGTGGCCAAGCACCGTCCCTTGAGTCACCATGAAGTGACTCTTCTCCCAAGATAGCACCAAGTTGTACTCAATACATCGCTGGAGTACTCGGTCTAGGCAGTCAAGACAGGAGTCGAATCCGTCGCCGTAGACCGAGAAATCGTCCATGAAGACCTCAAGGCACTCCCCTACCATGTCCGAAAATATCGACAGCATGCACCTCTAAACGTCGCAGGGGCGTTGCATAGCCCGAATGGCATGCGTCGAAAAGCGTATGTGCCAAAGGGACAGGTAAAGGTGGTTCTTCTCCTGATCCTCAGGAGCGATGGCCACTTGGTTGTAGCCCGAGTACCCATCCAGGAAGCAATAATGCTCTTCCCTGCCAGTCTCTCAATGATCTGGGTCAATAAAAGGCAGGGGGAAATGGTCCTTCTTGGTGGCTTGGTTGAGTCTCCTGTAGTCAACACAAACCCTCCAAGAGGTGGGTACCCGTGTAGCAATCTCCTCTCCGACTCACTGATCACAGTCGTGATGCCCGTCTTCTTGGGCACCACATGCAAGGGGCTGACCACTTTGGAGTCGGAAATGGGATAAATAAAACCTGCACCCCACCACTTCGATATTTCCTTCATGACAACCTCTCTCAGGTTGGGGTTCAGACGCCGCTGGAACTCACGCGATGGCTTCGCCCCATCCTCTAGGTAGATGTGGTGGGAGCAAACTGATGGATCAATCCCATGGAGATCTGCTACGCTCCATCCGATCGCCTTGCGGTTCTTTTCAAGAACCCCCCATCAGACGGGATTCCTGCTCTCCAGTCAACTCAGCGGAGATGATGACTGGGTACATCTCAGAATCGCCCGCAAGGAATCGATACTTCAGCGAAGTAGGGAGCGGCTTCAGCTCTGGTATGCTGGGTGCTGGCAAATCTGGCTGTGGAAGGAACTGTGTGAAAGCTGCAAGCTCGGCCAAATCTGCCTGGGAAAGTGAAAGTGTACTCTCGCAAACTGGGTCGGGAGAAGGTGGCTCAACTGCACTGTCTCTGCTCTGCTCTGCCTCTACCTCCTCCTCTGTAGGCTCAGGTGAACTCAGGTCTGGCATCTGATCATAACAATCGGCCCAATCAGACTCTGAATCCGAGGGATCTATATCAGACTCGGTGGCATCAGTACCACCGGAAAACAAGGTGGCATCAGCACCACCATCACAAAACACTGTGCTACGATCAAGAACCGGCTCTGCTGCTGTAAAGGTATCCTGAACCAGGTCTGTGCTCTCCAGACTCTCCTCTGCTATCATCTCTGCCTCAGCTGTGTATGAAAGTGAGAGGGTAGTCTGTGCCTCAAGGTCTGCCCAAGCTGCCTCATCATCTGTGATCACAAAATCACAGTCCTGGTGGATGTCTGGCTCTGCATCTGTCAGCTGCTCTGAGTCGCGTACTGGCATCTGAGCGGGATCTAGATCTGACTCTATAGTCCTCGACCGTCTA